>JARJHM010000161.1:0-494340 GCA_033356055.1 Carex pumila
TGGCATCGGAGACATCAGCAATAAAAGTTTTGAGCTCTTGTACACAGCACAAAACCTCCTTGTCGTCAAACGTTGTGCTTGGGATGATATACCATTTTCTCGCAATACTCTGGCATCTGCTTCTGTTTTTACCAAACACGTCAGGCATGCAACGTAGATCATGAAGGGCATTCCACAACGCCTGTACTTCCTTTCAAATATTAAAAGATCTTCATAGAGTTTAGTGGTGTATTGGAAAAGTCTGAATGGTGTCAATTGCATAACAGATCCAGATAATCTCTTGTTGTCAGAGTAAGACGCATGAATGGAGACACCCTCATTGTTTACAAAAACTGTTTGAGATAATATCAAGTCTGTTGCACTAGGTATATGGAAGTGGCGAACGAACTTAGTTGAAAACCCCAGATAATCATCAGGGGATCGATACCAATGGAATATGTGTAGTAGATGTTTGAAGCCATATGCAGGAACGGTAACACCATCCACTTTAGACGGATTAATTTTCATTGGAAAGCATGGCAGTGCAAGTTTGTGGATTGGGATATCTAAAACCTCGCCTATGTTGGAAAGCTTTGTATATACAGCTTCGAGAACAAACCAAGGTATCTGGTATTTCATGCTCAACATGTAAGATTGGTTCTTCACTGGATCTTTTAAGATGGTCAATAAATTTCCATAGTCTTTACGTGTTAGACCTTTTGGAAAACTATTTCGGTCATTCATTTTATCCTCAATAACCTTTTCATACTCTTTATTGCCTTGCTGTAAGAAAAGCATCGCAAATATTAAGAAGCAACTACTGGCCAGTAGGTGTTCTATGAAATTTTTGCGATTTTTAGCACAAAATTGTTCATCGACCCCATCATAGTAGCTCCAGGCTCGATCTACCTTCCGTTGCATGTATTTAAGGTATGATTTTACGTTCAGACCAAACCAGTGCATCATACATGCAACAAGTTGCCACTTTTTTCTTTCAGGTATGAAAGAGGCCCCAAAATCATCCCAACATTCCCATTTACCAAATATTGATGGCTCTTCTTCTTCTTCATCACTGTCACTACTATCGCTATCCATGGATTGTCTGGGTTGATAGGAGATGTTCGGGTCCTCTACTCGACCTTCTATATCCACAACCCACTCATCCATTTCATCCACTTCATTACTCCTTTCTGTTGATGTGGATATTTCATCTACTAGTTGTTGATCATCATCACCCATTTCTAACCTCTTCCCGATTAATCCACAAACAACTGTTGTTCTGAAATAATGTGGAAAGATATTAAATATTGAATACGAATGGATACTAATCTAAGAAGCATGGCAAAAACATCTCAAGGATAATCAAAAGTTTTAGGTTTCGTTAGATCAATTTTGTACTTTCACGTGAAAATTGATCAATTTACACAAGTAAAACTACGGAAGTCAAATGGGTAGAACTACGGATCGGTGAGGGAATTTTTATATCCATATAAGAGCATCTACATCTCTGAAATTATTAGAGTTTTCAATTTGATGTGGCAGTTTCTAATCCAGTTTCAAAAATGTGATAGAGTTTCTTATTTAGAAACTATATAGCAAATTTATTTACTATTTATTAAGCCTGTTTGAAAATCGCTGATCCAACAATGGCTTAACAAAACAGTAAAACTAGAAGCCATTGTTGGATTAGCGATTTTCAAAGTAGCTTAATAAATAGTAAAAAAATTCAAAAAAAATGTAAAATTTGGTCTCCAAGCACATTTTAATATAGCTGTCATATCTAACGGTTCGGATCGATATTTTGGACTTTGAAAATTAGAAAACGACTTAGTTATATGGGACCTCATGAACAATCGATTTGATATTAGCCAACCTAACTATATATATATATCAGACTATGAGATTCCTTTCTTTTCTAGACTAACCATAATTTGAGTCACATTGTAGTAAGTAAAATACAACTTATAAACAATACTATTTTTCATTTTGACCAAATTAATTGTGTTATTAAATATTTTAATTTTAATATTAATACCAGCATTCTAAATAGCACGCTATACCGGCGCTATAGCATTTTTGAACCTTGACCGCTAAGCCATAAGATAAAAGTGTGTTATTTCAGCTACGACCACTATAGCGGTAATAACATTTCGCTATTTGCGCTACACGTTATGCTACATAGGCTTTTATTTGAAGATCCAAACGGAAAATTTATTTAAAAGATCAATTTTTTTTCAATATTTAGATTAATTTTGTTTTTAAATAGAGAAAGATAGATAATTTATTCCATTATGCTTAGGATTTTTTTAATAGAAAACTTTTATAGTTTATGTCATGATGCTTAGGTTACTTTGAATGAAAAAAGATATATAGTTTATGATATTGTTAGAAATATTTTGAATAGCAATTTGGATTTTGTACTGGTTCAATAGAGATATTCTAATTCCTTGATCAATTTTGTGTTACTTATTGCTCCATGAAACTTTAAATAATGTTGATAATTAATGAAAATATAAAATATGATTTTTAAACAAAAAACGCTATATAGGATATCTTTCTTTATAGCTACACTACTCATGATAGCTTTTTTTTAGCTTTTCCGCTATGACGCGATCGATAATCGATCGCTATTTAGAACCTTGATTAATACCATATGAATAACATTCGACTAAGCTTTAAGCCCTTAATTAGATACTAATTAGAGATTGAAATTAAACTTGAAGTCAAATCATTATTCAATCATAAAACGATCTAAAAAATTTCAACGGAAATTAAATATTAAATACAGTTGCTAATCAAAGAAGCATGGCAATACCATATATATCCCGGTTTACAGAGGAAAACTGATCAATTTACAGAGGTAAAACTTACTGTTTGGAGAATCAACTAAGATATGGCAAGTGGAGATAAACAAACAAGCTCAAGCTCTTCTGAAAATATAATTCATGTTATATATGCCAAGTGGAGATATCTATTTTATTAGGCTATGAGGATACACCCAGATAAGGTAGTCACCCTTATATATAAGATACATTGGGAATAATAATATGTCCCTGACCTACTTCACAAGTAAAGGCATTATAATATTCTAATGTAAAAGCAAGTGAAATTGGTATTGCTTAAAGATATATGGGACATCTGGATTCTCTCTCTCTGCCTTTTTTCTCATTTCAATTAGACTACGCATCTTAATTACGTACAGAAATTAACCTATATATTCCATGCAAATGGAACACAAGAAAAAACCAAGTCTCTTTATTCTCACGTTTGTGTGCTGTTAAATTTAAAATTAATTAATGTTCCTTGCTATTTTGTAGGAGCTTATAAGCTATACATTGGGCTTGGCCGAGATGCATCTTGACCTTATTATGAGTATGTATGCTTATGAATATTCTATAGGGATCGACTAACTATCTCTCAGTCAATTTCTCTCATTCATCTTTCACACTACCAGAATTCTAGTTTGTACCATGGGTAGCTATAGCTTGTAACATGAGTATTTAAGGTCCATGTTAAAGAATTGGCATTTCTGATTCTGTATATTTTTTAACATGAGCTGTCTCATGCAACAGAGCACCCTTGTAACTGCTAAACGCTTGTCCATGTTATTGTCTCCTAACTACACATGTTAATAATATTGGGAGAGCATGCTCTCTCAGATAATGTATTTTATTGGATGCTCATGTTAATAGTAGATCCTATACCCATGAAAATAGTCACGACATACTTTTTGCAAGAGTTCGCCCATGTTATTGTTTGAATGATGCTGTTTATATTATTTTATTATAGAGATCTATGTTAATACTAGACTAGCCACCCATGTTATTGTTTTATTGATTCTGATTATATTATTTTATTCTAGGGTCCATGTTAATACTGGACCAGCCACCCATGTTATTAATCTGAATTGTTGGGTCAGACTTTTTGCAAGAGCTATGTCCCATGTTATTGTTTCACTGACTTTGTTTATATTATTTTATTCTAGGGTCCATGTTAATACTTAACCAAAAACCCATGTTAATAATTTTGACTTCCTTTTGTCATATTATTATTTCTCATTTTTCAAATCATTATTTCTCTTTTTTTTTATCTTCTTTTTAACAGTGAATATAACTAAAAATAAGATATCCACGAATTATAATAGTATATAAAATAACTTTAGTTTTGAAACTTAAGCAATTGGGTTTTAGATAAAATTCACCTAAATTTTTGAGATACGCAATTAATTCACCAAATTGGAAAAAAAATATTACAATGATTATACCATCAAATATATATTCACCAAATTTTTTGAGATACGCTATTAACTCCCAAGAGCTTCAGTTATTTTAGCTAAATTCCACCCCCCGAGCTGCTCATTGAACAACTCGTTCACCTTCATTTCCCAGTGTTGTATACCAAATAACAAAAGGTATTGAAAATGTACCAGATTTGATCCATAGTATGGACCGATATGTGCCATGCATAGTACAATATTGTTCTGTACTATTCAGTTTTTTGCATCACTAGAAAGCTATTTCTTGAATGTGTATTTATTTAGCTGAATTTTGGCAATATTGATTATCGGGTTCACACATATTAAACCCGTAGCTGAAATATTTATCCGTGAATTAAATCCGATTAGATAAACCCATCAAGGAGTATGGTCCCCTCACCATCTCTGACACCTGCATGGGATATAAGAAATTTATTCATATGGTTTTTATGTTCAATTTTGCAACAGCAACCCAGCAGACCATGATTTTTCTAACAACCTGATTTGTTATTTTCATACCGGACAAACTACTACATCAAATTTTTCATTCTTTTTATGGAAATGTGTATGAAAACCTGATCTACATGCATGATTTATTCTGGAATTTTTGGAGATACAAAAATCTGACTGGTCAAGTGATTTCTAAAGTGCAAATTGAGGTACCAGCTTTCTACCTTGAAGCAAATAACAGAAAATAGATTTTTAAAAATTGAGATTCAAAAATAGCTAGAAAATAGTAGAAAAATCCTAAAAATGCAATGTTTAATATCAAAATACTTGGCATGATGTGTTTTATAACACTGCAAACTGGCATGGCCTGGTTCTGTCCCTAGCTATTTCAGATTTTCTGATTTGACTTCAGGGGCATTTTGGAGTCTGTTTGTTCCAGTCATGCCTCAGATCCATTTCCTTTGTTTTATTTGCTGGTCACCCATGCCTAATATGTAGTGTTGATGTTTGGACACTGTTTGAAAATGGGGCATGACTTGGTTCAGACATAAAGACTGTTTTAGGATCTGAACTTTCCATTTTCTTTACCAGCAAAGTAATAAATTTAGAATCAGTGGCTAGTTATCCATGGAGAACAAGTTCTCGTCAACTCTTAGTGTAACTTTATGCAATCTAGTTCAATTTTATATTAGAAAAAAAGGAAGGGGGAAGGGTGGTTACATCTTGGAGTCTATTTGTTTCACTCATGCCTCACATCCATACAATTTATTTCAGAATAACATACAAAGTTGGCAGATTGATCCAACTTATTTCACTCCGATGCTATATGGCTTACATCTCACCACAAACAAAAGGGTATAAGCTATTCTGGATGTCAATCTATTGCAAACCAACCTGGTATGACAATTAGGAAAATCTACATGTCACTTTACAAATTAAATCGATTATAATAGCATACTCTCTGTTAGTACATATCTAACAAAAATTATACAATTTTGTAACTTCCCTGATAACAGGTCAATTTCAAGTAAACCCCTGTATATTGAAATTCATTATATCATGCAACCTACAATAAGTTGTATAAATTGGACAGGGCCAAATACAAAATATTGTGTCCTTTCTCATTATAAAAGCACCCAGATCATAAATCTGTTGAACGGGTGATGTTTATCGTGTATCAAAATATAATCAATGTAATGGTGTATTGGTTTCATAACTAAAGCCCTGTGATTTTACTATACTGATTTTTTTTTTAAATCGAACAAATCAGGTGACAATAATCACTGCCATATTTATTTAGCAATGGTAAGTCCAAAATCGGACAATCTTTTAGTTACAAATTTATATAGCACACCTTCCTATGGAAGTATTGATACTTGAATTATTTTCTTGGTATAACAATTAAGCATAACCTTAATTTTGATGAATTATTTTCTTGGTATAACAATTAAGCATAGCCTTAATTTTGACTTACATAAGATTGCTGGTGCCGTGGATGCTGGAGAGACGATCTCCAGCTTTGAGCTGGGTGCTGGTAACTCTATGTTTGTGTCTCATCGACCATGCGCATTCGCTGGATCCGAGCCTGGTGTGACCAAGGCATGCATGCCCCGCAAAGTCGTTGTGGCTTGCTTCTTTACCAAATGGCCTCTCACTAGTGCTTATAGCCTTTCTTGCCTGAAAATTTATTGTGCACTTATGTCAATTCATCGAACACCTTGTGTGCACATAATCATACAGCGGTATACAACTAAAAAAACTGAAAAAATAAACCTTGGCACTGTCAGACTCGATTGTGAGTTTGATCTGCCCATTTCAACCTTGGGAACGGTGGTTTCTTCGATCGCGGCGACCGATTAGAATCTGAAGTGGCGGAGGGAAAGAGGAGAAGAGTCGAGGAAAGAGAGAGGTATTAGAGGGAAACAAAATGGTTTTACCGTTTTAGAGGGAAACAAAATGTTGGGCGAATTAGGGGCAAACAAATTGTTTTAGAGGGAAACGAAATGTTTGGCAAATTAGAAGGAAACCAAATGGTTTTAGAGGGAAACGAAAAGGGGGCTGAGAAGAGAAAAATCCAGCTAAGGAGATGAATTTTCTAGAGAGGAATTTCTTTGGATGCGATGGGGTAACCAAAAAAATGGTGAAGTATAGATTTTAGCAGAGCAGTTTTAGCTTCAAAAAAATTGTTATATACATTGGACATTCTTAAATTATATAGGCCGTGTGCTGCTTAAAATCAAAACTGCTCTGTTAACAAAATCGTCCAAACTAAGACATCAGAACCAGTCATTTTTTATCAGACGGCACGGAACTTGATATTTACTAATTAAATAGATATACAACAAATAACATGAAAATAATTCAAAAAAGAAAATTAATTTTTTTTTACATCTACTATGATCAAATCATACTTAAAATGTAAATTTTTAAATAATTTCATCATTATTTGTCCCTTCAAATTTAGTAAATATTTGTGGACCGTTCATTTTATCTTGCCATTTCGACGGTTGATTTGCAACGAAATCAATCCAAATCTATTTTAAAATGATCAAGGGAAAACATTGAACGTATGGAACATAAATATTTTGAAGTTTGATTATGATGGGGCTTCGATCCAACAGGAAGTACTTATGGCCATACGATGCATCAATTTTCAATCAACTAGATGGATGGATAAATAAAAATAATTTTTTGTCAAACTTTGGTGCAAGACAATAAATGCGGTGCTATTTAATTTCAACGGTTCCGATCAACTAACAGACGATATATTTCCGTGTGTCTTCATTTATTCACAATACAAGAGTTTATGTTTCATGTAACATTGAAACATAAACTCTTGTTTTGTGAGTTAATGAAGACAATGGAAAATATATCGTTCGTTAGTCGATCGGCACCGTTGAAATTAAAGAATATTGCATTTATTTTATTGTAGCAAAATTTGATGAAAATTTATCTTCATTTACCTATCCATCCAGTGGATAGAAAATTGAATCATCGAAGGGCCATAAACAATTCACGTCTGATCGAACCTTGGACACAATCAAACTTGAGAAATTTTATGTTATTTATGTTCAGAATTTTTTCTTGATCATTTCAAAACAAATTTGAAATTATTTCATCACAGATCGACCGTCGAAATGATTACAGAAAAATGTACGGTCTGTAAATATTTACTAAATTTAAATGGACAAACAATTATAAAATTATTTAAAAGTTATAAGTATGATTTGTTTATGGAAACTATAATTATTTAAAAGTTATAAGTATGATTTGTTCATGAAAACTATAATTATTTAAAAGTTATAAGTATGATTTGCCTAATTAAATTAACTCGCACACACCTAATTCATAAAAAAAATTGGATCACTTTAATTTTATTTTGACCTTAAAAGACTATTTTTTATAAAATTATCTTGACTTTCAAAAATTTTCACTTCTCTCCAAAATTAAAAAAAATATATTAAATTAAAATATATAATAAAACAAAATAACTAAAGAAAAAATAATGACAAGAAAATGAGAAATGAAACAACAGAAAACAAAAAAAATAATTGCTTTCCACTTTGACGTTCCCTCCAAACGTTTTCATTTCCCTCCCACTTTGACCCTCAAATAATTCGGATCCCATGAAGTAACTCCAATTGTGAGTTTAGATCTAGATCGTTCTATCTTTTATGGCACGATATTAAAGGAATCTGTGCATTCAACCTCAGGACTGGATTCTGATCGGACAATCCGGATTTAAACTCAAAACTTGAGTTACTTTAGAGATTCGGACCCAGAAAATAGAACCCTATCTCCTCCCACAAATTACCCGATCCCCTTTCTCCCTTCCACTCTTCAGCACCCCCCATAAGAAAAACCCTAGGCGCGCCTCTCTCTCTCGATCTCAAGATCGAGCGCTGCCCTCTCAAAACAAAAGAACTCAGCCGCTAGGAGAGAAGGACCCCTTTCCTCTCTAAACTTGATCAACTCGATCTCCAGACTGTCCTTTGACCTTTCGCTCTCAAGTGCAAGAACCCGGCTTCTAGCTCTTTTCACTGGCGCGATTCAGATCTTGAGTAAAGTTAGATCGAACATCCAGTCGAGTATGGTGCGAACCAACTGTTAATCATATGTTAATTGACTTTTTAATGCATGTGCATGTGTATGTTAATCATGTGTTTATTGACTAGGGTTTACATGCATTTTTTTTACTATGCTTGCTGCCATATATCTTGTTACCATATAATATTGTTTATCATGTGTTAATTTTAAGCTATTAAGTCTGTCTTGTTAAATTTCAGATTAGTTAAACCCTTGGCGAGAGCCATGTCAAGCCAATTTAATGAATTAATGTCGAATGATGTCGGTGATGCTAACAAACTCTAAAAGCATCAAATCTCAAGTATAATAAAGATGTCTAATCATTGTAAAAAGAAAGGTGTTTAATTATATCACTCCTTGGCATCTAATTCATTATGTTAATGAAGGTATACTCCATGGATACACAAATATGAATTGCAATTTTCTCTACAATGTTTGGTGGAATTAATGGCACTTTTGGCCACTTGGGTGAAGGTATACTTTATGCAGTGAACCCATTTTTCTTTAACAATATGTTTTATTTGCAGAACTAATTAAATATTTTTTCCTATATAGTGCTCTGAAATGGCTGACATCGGCAGCAGATGACATCAGCAGCAGATGACATCAGCAGCAGATTAACAGTTTCTGGTTTGATTCCGGTAACCCTAAATTTTTCACCTTTTGTGTTATTTCGAAATTGAACTGTCAATAACTTATCAAAGCATGTTGATGCTTGTTTAAGTGTTGCATTGCTTGCTTGTTAGAAAGATGCTTGTTTAACTGTCAATAACTTATCAAAGAAGGTTAATTGGATGGTTCTTTTTAAATATGGCAGTAAGTTTGAGGTTTTAACACTTATTGGTTTTAACAAAATAAACCATTAGTGAGGATTTATAAGTAATACATGATAATTGATAATTTTTTAATGGATGTGTAGAATATTGTGAGACCACTAGTGTAGTTGATAAGTGAATTTGATGGACATATTAATTGTTGTCTTGGCAGGGTTGTTCCTAATTTCTTCTCAAGTTTAGATACTTCACTGTGAACTTGTTTCTCTTGAATCCAAATTTCTCAATTTATGTTAGTTATCTTCTTTTTTAATAATTTCATCTACTGGCTTTTATCTTTCCTTAACAGTAGTTAATTTATTTTCATTTTTCTTGTATGAGGTCAGAAGATGAATAGAAGATCAACGGTATATGTTCAAAGATTTATAGGTTAGTATATTCTAGTCTCTATTTGGTTCAAAGATTTATAGGCTAGTATATAGGCTATTATATTGGACACCTGTGGTACCATCAATTTGTCAATTACCTGGAGCTTAATTACTTGACCTACTTTGTTATTGTATACTGGCATGTTTTTAAGAAACATATTTTTTTTAATGTTAGAAAATGAATACTGACATGTTTATGAGTAACACTCATATTAAAAAGTTAGAAATTTACTGAACATGAAAATGAATACTGACATGTTTTTGGTCAAATTTGATCATTATTTAGTTAGAGTTTCTTATTTTGCCAATTTAATTTCTTACTTAATTAGATGTTTGTTTAATTTGCAAAATTCATAAATTTACTGAACAATTGGCAAGTAGAACTTGGTAAGCTCAGTAAGCTTTACTCCTTACCTTTATGTTTATTAAACAAAACGAAATTCATGTGAGTGAACTTGTTGATTAAATACTGTATTATTGAGAATGAATTAGTCTTCATGGTACTTCATTTTTTTCTCAATTAATTTTATTAATTCTTTACTTGTTTGTGTAGGTGAACGATTAATGCACATAGCTCGACATGCATGGATTTATATGGTAGAAGTGAGCCGAGATTAGAGGGTGCACTGGGCAGGTCGTTGAGCATCAGTTTTGTTTATTAAATATGCCCACTAGTTGGCCAATAATTACTTATTATTCTCTAATTCTAGCACTGTAATTGGTACCTGTGATGTGTATTTTAGGAATTAGTTAATTTTCATAAACCTTGTTTATAAGTTCATTTTAGTATTCTTATTGTAATGTATTTTGATATTTTGGTACAATGTATGATAATTATATTATGTTCATTAATGTTTATTATAGGTTATCTATATATTTTAATGTGTTTATATAAATCTAGTTTAATGAGTAATGTAAAAAAATGCCGGGTTGGTATCAGATTGGTATAGGGAGAGAGCATGCAAAAAGTACTATTGATATTCATGCAAATAGTTAGATGGGGTCCATGTGTACTAGCCATGCAAATAGTTAGGTGGGACCCACTTGAACTGGCCTTGCAATTACTTAGATGGGTCCCACGCTTCTCTCCTTGCAAATACTTGAAGGGGTCCCACACTTCTCTCCTTGCAATTACTTGGATGGGACCCATAGTTCTCTCCTTGCAATTACTTAGATGGGTCCCATGCTTCTCTCCTTGCAACTACTCCAGACAGGTGCCAAAGCTTAAAGTTGTTGCATGTGTACTTGTTGCAAGAGTTAGCTCATGTTAAAAGCCATTTCGGAGTAGTAACATGGGTGTGTTGAGCAGTTACAAGGAGGGTATAGGCATGGGTACTTGTAACATGAGGGGGCGCATGTTAATGACGTTTTTGGAGCTTATAACATGAGCACGCGCATGTAACAAGCCATTTTCAGACCCTTGGTACAAAAGAGAATTCTAGTAGTGTCAATCAATAACTACTTGTGGGAACCATTAAATAACTGAACTTCATTAATTACTTGGGGACCACCTAATATTTAATATATTTTATAACTGACGCGTGCAAATATAGATACCTATGCACACAAGTGTTAATATATAATATATCAAGTATTAATACCTAAGATACCAAATATTTCGAAAAAAAAACTGGACACATCACACACACATCTTTTACACGTTTTTAGAATTGGGTTTTTTTTTTCTCCATTCAACTTCATCAATATTTATGACGATATGTGAGAAAATTTATAAATCTAAAACAATGGACGTCTTCTACGTAATTTTCTCTTTCAAATGAGATCCATGATGACATACTTTCGGATTGTCCGTCGTGCAAGTATTCATATCTCGTCATGCAAATATTCATACATTGTCGTGTAAGTATTCATATCTTGTTAAGCAAGTATTCATACCTCGTAATGGATTACCTTTGGGAACCGCTAATTAAGTGGGGGATCACTAACTACTTAGGTAATCACCTAATATTTGATAGATTTTACAACTGTCACATGTAAATATGGATGCATATGCGCGTAGGTGTTAATATATAATATACCAAGTATGAATACTTGCGCAGCGGACAACTCAAAAATACTTCATCATGGATCTCATTTGAAAGAGAAAATTACGTAAAAAACGTCTGTGACTTTAGATTCGCAAAAAAATTTACAGATTATTAGAAATATGGGCGATATTGAAGTAAAAAAAAAAGACCATAAAATGTGTAAAAAAATGAGGATGTGATAAGAAAGATTATTTAAAGAAATACTTGATATCTTACATATGAATACTTACTATATTAGATGTTAATACTTGCGTGTATAAGTATACATATTTATGCGCATCAGTTGTAAAGTTTTTCAAATATAAGTGGTCCCCCGGTTAATTAGCGGTCCCCCACATTATTAATGAGTGATACACGTTTTCTTTTGTCTTTTTGTGCTAGAAGTTGTGGTCCCCTCATATAATTAATGATTGGGAAATGGATAGGAGAAATAAAATGGGGGAAGGAAATCTTTATTCTATTCTATAATGGATCATCTTTTATTAAATTTTGAAATGCTAGCTTGAATAATATGTTGACAACCAACAAGACTTCACAACTTCACTATTTAATTTTCTATTCACTATTATATATTATTTATTTAGTGTTTTTATGGCCTTAATTTATTAATTTCCAACGGATTCATTCATGAAAATGTTAATTTGATAGCCATTAAAGACCTTGTTGGTCATACAAAAGCCCATCTTTGTATTTGGGTTGGTTGCTCCAAAATTAATTGTATAATATTTTAATTAAGATTAAGCCCATCAAATGTCCACTAAAAAAGACATAATTAGCAGTAGCAACGAGACATGATTGACGGAACTGTTGGACATTTGCAGAAATACTTTCTTTTCTGGGCTTTTGAAAATCTCAACCCAAAAATATTAATTTACTGGTACAGAGAATAGAGGAAGAGGCGCAACTATGGCTAGCATACGGCTAAACAAAGAGACATAATAGAGGGAGTGAGATAATGAGGGGATTTAAATTTGTTTGTTGAGCATTTAGTTACAGGTGTATTATTAATCTGATGTGATTGGTTGTAATCACTTGGTAGCATCTACCAAGCTCTCAAAACAATAATGCTTGTGTATTATACATGAATTTTCGGTTTATAATGTGAAGCATTGTAACAGGAGGTGTAATAGATAAAGACTGATAAAAGTTTGGATTCATAAAAACAACATACCAAAAAAATATATATTAAAAAATTAAGGGAGAATTTTTATGATTATGTACTTTTATTTATCTTGAACTGTGATATCTAATAATAATTTCTTGATGGGATGATTTTTTTTATTTTTATGTACATATCTACAACAAATTGTTGTAAAAACCTATCATCCAAAGTATATATACAACACATTTGCCCCAGTTTCACCCAATTATTAATATTCACAGAAATAGATATGGTAGTTCTTAAAAAGGCTATGCATACGATGGATTCACTTCAAACCTAGGGCTGCTAATGAATCGAGCTGGCTCGTGAATCAATGAGTTGAGCGGCTCAATATTTTATAACGAATCAGACTCAAAACTAAAAAATGTCCTAACTCGACTTGGCTCACTTTTGAAAGAAAAAAAGCTCGGCTCGGCTCGGCTCGGCTCGACTAAGGAGCTCGCGAGTAGACTCGTGAGCCGGCTCATATTACATGTTAAAAAAATGATCATTTAATTATTTTAAAAAAATGATTGAAGTGGGATAGAGATATTCTTGTGACTTTAAATTATATATTTAAAAACTTTGATTATTTTTTAAATAAATGATCAAAAGAAATTTGAAAAAAAAGATCATTTCTTTAAAATAATTTCAAAATGCCGACTCATATTACATGTTGAAAAATTTTGAAAAAGAAAAATTTTGAAATCTGAAAAAAATTTGAAATCTAAAAAAATTTGGAATTTGAACTTTTTTCATATTTCAATTTTTTTTTTAAATTTCAAATTTTTTCAGATTTCAAATTTTTTTCAAATTACAAATTTTTTCAGATTTCAAATTTTTTTTCAGATTTTAATTTTTTCAGATTTCAATTTTTTTCAAATTTAAAATTTTTTCTTTTTCAAAGTTTTTCAACATGTAATATGAGCCGGCATTTTGAAGTTATTTTAAAGAAATAATCTTTTTTTTCAAATTTGTTTAGATTAATAACGATGGATTCGCTTCAAACCATACCAAATTAACCCAAAATTTATCTCGGTCTATTTGGTTAAACCATAGTTTGTATAATAATTCGATCTGAAAAGGGATGGATGGAAACCCTAAAAAAATATTATAAAATTAATAGAGGAAGACGCTACTCAGAATTTCATTGAGCTATCAGTATGTGAACTGATTGCGTTCTGATTTTCAAAATTAAGCTAGACGTTAGTCCATTGTATTCAAAGGACATGCATCCTCAATTTCTTTTTGGAAGCTCTAATTTCTTTGCATTTTGCTTGAGTTTCAAAATCTGATCAGCTTAAGCTCATGTCTAATTCCGGAACAAAATCAGCTTTCATATAAGATAAGATACATCGAGTAACCAAATTGCCAAGGGAAAAAAAAAATTAAAGAAATCACCAATTTGCCTGAATTTCAATTAAGTGACCAATTGCTACTGATAGTAAGCAAATGTTGGCCTGAGGTACAAGAATTTGATGATAATTCAATTTCTTGAAAACATTTCTGATTATTACATACATGTAATATGGCTGTGGCTAATTTGCTGCCGGCAGCATTTCTGCCGGTGGTACTGCCGGCCTTTTTTTATTTTTTGATGTCCAAACAACAAATCCAAACCGTTAGATGTTTAATCTATACTATAATCTACTTGGAGACCAAATTTTACATTTTTTTTGAATTTTTTTACTATTTATTAAGCTAGTTTGAAAACTGCTGATTTCAATGCTGCAGAAATTTACTGAAAACAGCAGTTTTCAAACTAGCTTAATAAATAGTAAAAAAATTCCAAAATATTTAAAATTTGGTCTCCAAGTAGATTATAATATAGATTAAACATCTAACGGTTTGGATTTGTTGTTTGAACATCAGAAAATAAAAAAATGGTGGCAGCACCTCCGGCTAAAATACTGCCAGCAGCAAATTAGCCGGACCCATGTAATATATATATATGAGGAGGGATCAAGTTACAACACTTGAAAGTTACAACAAAGTTACAACATCATTTTTTTTCATTTTTAAAGTCCAAATCGTCGATCCAAACCGTTAGTTATTCAATCTATATTAAAATGTGCTTGCAGAGCAAATTTTACATTTTTTGAAATTTTTTTGCTATTTATTAAGATGGGTACAAAATTGCTGTTTTTATTAAAATTCTGCACCATTAAAAAACAGCAATTTTGTACCCATCTTAATAAATAGCAAAAAAATTTCAAAAAATGTAAAATTTGGTCTATAAGTACATTTTAATATATATTGAATATCTAACGGTTTGGATCGACGATTTGGACTTTGAAAATGAAAAAAAATGATGTTGTAACTTTGTTGTAACTTTCAAGTGTTGTAACTTGATCCCTCCTCTATATCTATATATATATATAGAGTTAGGCTGGGGTGCTATGGATAGCATAGTGGCCTCCCGTGCTATGGCTCAATATTCAAGTTTTCAAAATCCAAACGGTCGATCCGAACCGTTCATTGTTTAATCCATATTGAAATGTGCTTGGAGACCAAATTTTACATTTTTTAGAATTTTTTTACTATTTATTAAGCATTTTTGAAACCGCTGTTTTCCAGTGGTGCAGAATTTTAATAAAAACAGCGATTTTGAAACCATCTTAATAAATAGCAAAAAAATTCCAAAAAATATAAAATTTGGTCTCCAAGCACATTTCAATATGGATTAAACAATGAACGGTTCGGATCGACCGTTTGGATTTTGAAAACTTGAATATTGAGCCGTAGCACGGGAGGCCACTATGCTATCCATAGCACCCCAGTCTAACTCTATATATATATATATATAAATCCTAAGTGGATCCTTACCTCCTCACCAGAATGAGCTTGTAGCTCAAGAGAAATGAAATGCAAAAAGAATGTGTAAGAAAACATCCTTGAAGGAATGCACATTGCATGGACTAAATAAACGAAAAGAAATTCAGAAAGATAAAAAGTGAAAAATAACAGGTTCTATTTCTTATAGATTATCACACACTGCTTTGGTGAAGTCGGAAGTGGTTGAGGTACCGCCTAGGTCACTGGTACGGTATTTTCCTTCTGAAATAGTTCTCAGAATTGCACTATGGATTTGATCAGCTTGGTTATTCAGATTTAAATGCTGGAGCATCATGACTTCACTAAGGAGAACAGTAGTTGGGCTTGCAAGATTCTGAAAATAAAAATTAATTAATGAATAATAATGTTTACTTACAATAGTAAACAAGATGATCTTTTCCGGGAGATTTAATAAAACAATCTTAGTCAATCTAAACCGTTCAAATGATCTCCATATGAACATATGAATATGTAAATGCATATTAAATTTTATATTTTTTTTTAGATAGGAAGAAACTTGATCTGAAGATTCTAGACCAATCCAATTATTGATTTTGTACGTATCTGAAAAAATAGTAAAAAAATTATAAAAATGTTAAATTTAATTTTACAAGTACATTCTCATATTGTGATCATGTTGAATGGTTCAGATCGGCTATTTGAACATTAAAAATTAAGATATTGATACATAGTACAGAACAATCCACACTATACATAGTACCATAGCCTCACTCATGAAACTTTTTTTAAGGAAGAATACACATCTTTTTTTCTTTTCTTTTTTAATTTAGAGCAACTAACCTTTCCAGTAATATCAGGTGCAGATCCATGTACCACCTCACCCAGGCAGATACCATCTTCACCAATATTGCAACTAAATAGTTTTCAAAGGAAAATGAACATATTCAGATAAATGTATAGTGAAAGGGCAGACAGCATGAAAGTACTATTTGTATTATACAGAGTATACAACACAGATCCTGATCTTATTAGTAACAAGTATGAATGGCGCCAACATGAATTGTTAGCGCAATGTAAAACCCAGTAAGGTAAGTCTATTTCAAATGGCCCCCAAATTTTTCAGTCTAAAATTAATCAGATTTGAGTATAATTTAGGGGTGTCAATGAAACCCTTTTAACTATTTACCTAGGGGTGTTCATCGGTTCGGTTCGGTTAAAACCGAACAGAACTTGGCAAACCAAAGTTATAATTCGGTTTTAAAAATAGAACCGAACCGAACCGAAGTTTTATTTTGGTTTGTTCGGTTCAAACCGAAATATATTAATTTTTTTATTTAAAACAATTGATTTATAATAAACCGAAGTATATTAAGAAATAAACCGGAATATTAAAAAATAAACTAAGATATTTAGAAGTAAACCAAGTATTTAAAGCAATTGATTAAGAAATAAACCGAAGTATTAAAAAATAAACCAGGGTGGTTCCGATCAAATTCATATTATATGAAAGTTTGGTCGGTTCAGTTATTTCGGTTTTGAAAATTTTCAAATTACCGAACTGAACCGAAGTTATAATTCGGTTTTAAAAAGCCAACCGAACCGATCCAATAAACCGAAATAACCGAACCATTTAAACCGAACTAATTTGGTTCGGTGCAAAACCGATTAAACCAAACCATTTGAACACCCCTATGTTTACCCGACCCTTTTAACTGAGTCTGACTATATGGAACTCATCCCTGACGAGCGGACTATCAGAAAAGAAGAACATACCGATTCATTCAGAAAAATACCAAAAATAAATAACTAATTCACTCATATGCCAACTTTTAACTTCGGTTAATCAAAGCTTGAGGAACATCTCCTTGAACTATCCTTTGGGCAAGCCTGAGAGAGGAAGAAGCATGTATGTTAGCAAATAGCCTAAATACTCCAAGTATTCATATGACTAAATGGCTGATGTTACCTAACAGAAGATTATATGCTGGTAAGGATGTCAGCATTTTTTTTTTTTTTTTTTTTTTTTTTGAGTGATGAAGTCAGCAGTTGACGAACTGATATTGATGTTACAAAAACAAAATGTGCAGATATAGATATCTCAATTTTTCATTTTACCAGTAATGTTTATAATTTTATCAATTGGTAGATTTATAATACCCAGTCAAATGCTCATATAAGATTCTGGCAAATATATACAGTGATTCTATAAAAAAAAAATTAAGACAGTTATACACAATTGGTTCAAACAGTTTTACATAACCAAAATAAATATATGGCGAAATTACTTTCAAGAATCAAGATACAATATGATTGATAAGAATACGATTATAGAATATTAATTTTGGGAGCATTACTCCTTGCTTGCTTACAAGAACTTCTTCGCAGCCAAAATCCACCTAAAATTATAAATCTTAGAATTATAAATCTTAGATAAAGGATCGATGGAAATAACCTCACAATCTGTTCACGATTCTTTGTCGAGTGTCCGGCGATTAATTTTTTTTTTCTTTTTTTCTTTTCAATCAAGAAAGCCAAAATCCACCTAAAATTGAATTATTAATCTTAGAGAAAGGATCGATGGAAATTTTAAATCATTGATTTTTGATACTCTACAATTTTCTGAAAAAAAAAAAGCGATTTTCAAAAATTCTAAAAAATATAGTAAAAATTTCTAAAAAATATAAAATTTAGTCTCCAGGCACAATTTAATATGAATATCAATTTAAACAGTTTGAATAGATGTTTTGAACTTTAAATCGCAAAATATGAGTAAAACATTTGCTTTACTTCATGAAGCATCGTAGCGCTCTCTCCCTCTCTCTATATATATATTAAAATAAAAATTATCCATATATATTCACACCATTTAAATTACAGAATCGGATCAGTCCGGTAGGCATCGGATCCAATTTGGTCAGATATTCGGTCATAATTGTTCGATCTACATTAAAATTTGTGTGTATAACTTTTTGTATAGATTACGTGTGCACAAATTTAAATATTAATTGAACGACTCTGACCGAAGATCGGACCGTAATTTGTTGTCATGCTTTCTGATTAATTCTTGCTTATTGTGGACTTGAAATCAAAATATAACTTTTGATGGGCTTTTATTAGGTCCAAGAGAGATGCAATTTATAGTTTTGAGGCCTGAGATTTTGATTGTCTACACAAAATTTCAATTGTATACAAGTTATGGTGAATTTAAACTTAGAGATTCGCAAATAAAAAAAATAAAAAATTATCAGACAATTTTCAAACAATGAATTTTTAATCATTAGTTTTGACTCATTTTAGGAATCATGCATTTGCAATACATTTTTATTATCTATTGTGAGCATTACTTTAGTTCAATATTACACTATCTTGCATGGATACAGGTACGAATATTGTATCGAATATATATGATAGAGAGTCTATGTTAGAGTATCTGAGTAGCATAGATATTACATTATTCCTTTCAAAATAAATTTCCATTTATTATATTTCTCGTCCTTATTTTTCATAAAAAATGTCATAGTTTTATATTTTATTATTATCAATTTTTTATAAGATATATGTTGGTTGGCAACTTACAAGAACCATCCTCATTTAATTGATATTTACATGTTTCATTCAATCAAGTGATGTGCCTTTCATCATTACTAATTTTAAATAACAAAAATTAGACCTGAATTTTAAAATAAAAAGGCAATTACTAAATCAAACAAAATAAAACATTTTGTGTGATCCCAAGAAATACGGTAATAGATGTCACATTTACCCAGATGATTATATTGTAATGATTATGTGGTTTACTTCTTTTAATATGTAAAAAAAAAGTAACAAAAATAAAATTGCAAAATAATTTGTTGTCTGTAATAAAAGCCATATGACACGGCTGTTCATTCTTGTCGGTGGATCTAGCTACATAGTTAAAAATACTAAGACAATATTATGACTTAGATAATAAAAAAATTTCTTGTCGACTATATATAACATAAGAAAAATATTTTTTTTAAGTTTTTATTAGTTTTGTGTTTGTAATGATCTTTGATGGGAAAAATAATAAATTAATAGTATCTGAAATCTCCATATCACCAAATAGTCGTTAATTTTTTTTTTTTACATATTTGCAGACGCTGCAAAGTCGTGAATTTTTGCAGAGGCTGCCAACTGTGCTACCATCCCATTTCAATTAGTTATTGAATTTAAAAAAAAAAATTAACCATCTTTTCAATTGTAATATGTACGAAAATGTTCATCTTAATTAATTGCATGTAAATCCATATTAGTATTTAAATGAGTTGAGAAATTAATACCTATTAATGAAATCTAGCAACCTCTGCTGGAATTTTTCAAAAAAAAAAAAAAAAACAGAAAGAGAGAGAGAGAAATTAGTACCTATACCTTCAGAGCATTGTATATGCAATTAAAATGAGAATTCAACATAAATTTAAATATGTATATAATTCATATTATTTTAATATATTACATAGTTTTCCATCAAATGAAATCATTTCTCTTTCTAAATTAAGACTTGGTGGGCCCAAAGGTACAAGTGTAAAGCTCTAGGCTTACCTTCTCAAGTAACTTAAGTAGCTTCCTTTGTACTTAATCTACAATCATTAAACCCAAATATCCTAATTAACAAAAACATCCTTGGGGCATCATGGGTATAATACAAATGGCAAAAGAATTTGATTTTAACAACTTTTCTTGTCTGCCATTATGAACACCACAAGTTCATTCTTGCAATAATTATTTTTCAAATAACCTTTTCCATTTCAACATTTTCTCCTGTTTTCATTAAACTGGAGGGAAGAACTTTGTAAATAAAGAACGGCCAATAAGCAACTCTGTGTCTCTGTAGATAGAAATGGAGATCAGCAGCTCTGTCAGCAATGGAGATAGGATGTGTTATCACATGATGCATTAAATTTCCTGGTTTTGTGTTTGGGATTTGATTCATGACTGAGAGACCACCTGCTGTTATTGTCTTATTCATTTCAGAAATTGGTTACCAGTCTTGTCGGACAGATAAAATATCATTAAGTGATTAATTTGGAAATAAGCAGTTACAATTGAAAATAATTGGCTGATTAATTGAAAAAATCCGTGACAATTTAGTTGTCGTCAATGATTAATCAGCTGATTAATTAGTTATTTAGGCCGTTTTTTTACAACACTGTTGGTTAGATCACATTTCATGTTCTTTTACAATCAACTGATTTTGGGTCCGGATTGTCTAAAGTAACTCAAAATTTGAGTTTGGATTCCGACCGTCCGATCAAAATTCAAATTAATCTGGGCAAGTAGAAATTTTACCAGACCCTTTTAATATTTTTGCCAAAACTAATTAGATGGTCTGAATTCAAATTGAAACTTTGAGTTACTTTTGTGGATCCAACTTCCTAAATATTTTAGGGTGATACAATTTATTGATGTCATTATGTGTACTTGTTTTTTTTGCTGTCAGGGGTAAATTCAGTAAGAGAAAATGAGGTAAATTGACTAAACCTATTTTCAAAATTTATGTATCTATGTATGATTTTTATATAATTTTGAATAAAATTACATATAATATAAAATTGATCCTATACTCACATAAAAAAATTATATTATTAATTTTTAATGTGTGTTTCATTCTTATAACTTGAAAGTTCAGCTCCGCCTCTACTTGCAACAAAATTACAATAATAAGGAAACTAAATAACAAAACTTAATATTTGTCTTATTAATAATGGTTAGTAAAGGTTTATTATATAACTTCACTGCAAATTCAGAAAAAAAAAATGTTTATTTTTTATTTTTGCATATACTTTACTATTAAGACAGGCTTGAACTTCTTTTTGACGCCGTCAGGGCCCAAAAAGGCCCAAAAGTTAGGTGGAAGGCATAATGATGACTTGCTTCCAAGCATATAGGCTTTCTGTGTGCACACCTAATTTCCCTTTGTTTAAGTTTACTTTCTTCTCCTTGGTTGAACCCCACTTTAATCTCCCTTTTGCATTTTTTAATACCTAATACCCCTAGGCCTAGTCATGAGCCATCCATCACCTTTGTTAAATTTTATAACATAATTGTATAGAATCCAATTGTAATGTAGTGAATCAATTTAGGTTGGGGTTAGAGTGGGAACAATGGCACGACGTAGCTGGCTCCGTCACGAAATAGTACGGAATGGTATTGTACGCATGTCAGTTACGTGCCGTGACTCACGTGTTCCATGCCGTGGCCATCTTTTGAAACTTTGGCACGACACGTCATGTGAAAAATCTAGTTACGGCAAAGCACGTAATCACACGAGTCATATGTAATTAGGACTATTAGATATTGATTAAATTGTGAATCTTGAATAAACTAACTTAAATTATGATTAAATGGTCACGAGAGTCACACGAGACACATTTGGGCACAGCGTGACTCATATGGCATGATTATTCGCATACTGTGATCACTCCTTGATATTTTAATCATGACACATAAAAAATTAACTTGATCACAGTACAGCACAACACGATACCAAAGCTACAGCGTGCTAGTCATGACACGATACGTTTTTTTCAATCTAGTTGGAGCCCAAATATAATTGACTAACAAGAATCCAGCAAACAATTACCCATAATTGTATCACTGTGCAATTAATTGGGGATTGAAAAAGGAGACCCCATAAGGCACTTCCATTAAACATACTTATATCTAAAATAAATATACCAACTTTAGCCTAAATAAAGGCAGATGGGATAACAGCTTAGCTGCTGTTACCTTTCTGTATTAAAAAAGGAGACAGACTAGCACCTCATAGCTTTGAAAATTGAATGAGAGAAAGAGCAACACACATGCATGTAGATCATATTTGATTACTACTAAAAAATTTAAAAAGGATTGAATTGATAATTTCATCTTTTTGTATACCTCGTTCAACGGTTTAAGTCATGACTTAAAGTAACTCATATGAAATTTTTTTTGGTCTATAACAGTAAACCCTACAATGAAGTGTAGAATAAGTTAATCTGTCTGAAGATGTAGTTTAATTCCATCTTACTCCCATGTTTTGTATTTTGTTTAGCAATTTAGGTTATAGTTTAATTAATTAGTCTGAATGAGAAAGAAATTAATAAATGAATCTCTGTTTATGACAATGAACCTTACAGAATTAAATGTGAAGTTAATTTGTCTAAAAAAGTAATTTAACTTACTCCGTCATAATTTTATCTTAGTTCTCATGTTTTGTACTTTCTTAATTTGAAAACTTAAACATGGAACAAAACAAATTTTTTCTCTTACCCACGATGAAACATGATCAAGGTTCTAAAATATCTTAGCATTTTCAGACCATAAAAGCTATAGAGTTATTGACACTATATATAGCAACACCAATATGATAATAACATTGTTTTTTCGACCGTTCTGCTATCCAACAAAAAAGCATTTAGTGTTGATCATTAATTCTTTTTTGAAGTTAGCTGTGAAATAATAGCAGAATCTAACTCTAAAAGAGAAACCCTCATCTTTTTCTTCAAAGAAAAGAAAAATGCTAAAAAGAAACCTACATATCCATTGAATGTGCGCCTTTTCCTAGTGTTAAACCATCCTTTAATCTTAATTCTCCTCTTTAAAACTTAAAAAGCAATCATATTTTTTTAAGTTTTAATTATATTTCGCATCTACAAATTAAATGGATAATGTGCTTTTTCTCTTTGCTAGTCAAAGCATCAATTCTCTAATCAGACTAGATATATATGTCAAAATATTATTAATCAAATATCTCGTTGCAATAACTATGATAAAATCATTCACCCAACTTATAATATTTTTGGCTGAATTTAAATTATTCAGATTAATCTTTTGATTAAAATAATAATAAGACATCTTCTATTAGCTTCCCTCTCATCAAATATTAAAAAGAAAAAAAAAAGAAAAGGAAGCTGATATATCAATACCTTCATTGCTACCATCGTCACTTATATCATGTTCAAAATTTATTCTCATAACGTTATAATTCAGTTATATGAATTTATCATTTACTTTAGTTGAATAATTTGATTAAATGTTGAACTTAAATTTTAATAGCTAAAAGGATACCAAATTGAAAATTCAATAACTTAATAGCGAATTGCTTAAGTTGGTTTCGACGAAATCACTTTAGAGTAAAGCTCAGGTGCTATTAATAACATAAGACCTTCTATGCTACGATCTCAAAAATTTATCGTATAAATTTAAAAATTTGATCTAAGTAGTTCAGTAAATTGATTATATAATAAATTTGTAAAATACTAATTCTACTATTTTTAGAGTTTTTTTTTACTATTTTTATGATTTATGAAATATGACAAAAAAATGATTTAAAAATTAAAAGAAATTTGTCGGTGTTTTAGACTATTTTTTACCATCTTTCATAAATCATAAAAAATATTGAAAGAATTTCAAAAATAGTAAAATTTGGTATTCTGCAAGTTCATTATATAACAAATTTATTGAGCTAATTAAATCGAAGTTTGAAATTTATATAATCAATTTTTGAAGCCGTAACACGAAGGATCTTACACTCTCTACAACACCTAGGCCTTACTCTTCACTTGATAGAGTTATTACTCAATTTAATGGCTTTATCATTCACTTTATTTGAATTGTTTATAATGGACCAGATGATAATGAAGGTAAAAGATGAATATTAAAAAAAAATGTTTTATATAAAAAGATTACAAAGAATATTGTTGATCATGAATTGTGTGATCTCTATTTGGAATATTTATTTTTTCAATAGTGACCTAGTGGTCCATGAATCAAGATAAGATTTTCTAAGCACTAGGCACAATTAATTAAACCTCAAATTTGAGATAATCATAGTATAATCATCGAGTTAAAATATGGAGAAATAAAAATATATAATAGGTAAGAAATTAAGAATATATTGATAATTATATTGTGTGCAAGCATCTTTTTCCTTATTTGTGTTTTTCTCAATAGTTGACATGACTGAAAATTCTTGCACGATGTATACTTCTTCTTTTTTTTCGTTTAAAAAAAATTACACTGAAAAAAAAGGATGGAATCAAAATTTGAAATTCAAAAAGCTGAATGAATAAGTATTATGTCCGAAATTTTTAAATGTACCATAATTTAAAATAAGATAAGCTAAAACAACACGGTTTTTGAAAAATTCAAATTTTGATACAGCCGCATCCTAAAGGTGCGGCCACCCTTTTTTTTCGTTCAGATTGAACTGCCACATGAGAAGGAGACAACAAAAAAAAAATGGACTACATCTAGGCAATGCGGCCGTGTTAAAATTTAAAATTTTCAAAAACTATGATAGTTTGGTTTATATTTTTTGGAGTTATGGTATATTTAAAAATTTCGGTTATTATGAAATTTTATTGTATGAGAAATACTAATAGTAATAATTTTTGTAAGATATATAGATTTTAAAGGAGAAAAAAAAAATACTTTGATCACTGACCAATGACAAATAACTAATATTTCGGACACGTCTCGCGATTTCAATGAATACTATCCGCCTTTTACTAAGAACAAATAACTAATATTTTGGACATGTCTGGCGATTTGACAACTCAGATCCCTCAATTTCAGACACTCATACAGTGAAAATATCTATTTTAGTAGAACATGACATGACTAATGTTTCTCTAAATTTAGCAAAAATGATGCAAACTGAGCACCACATAGCATATTTGCTCTAATCCTCACAATATTAATCCAATTCTTACAATATCGGTTCAATTTTTGCGAAATTGATTTAGAAAGAACTGCGTAGTAGGTTTGATGGGCTCTAGGAATGTCCAATCGGCTTTAAGATCCGCACACTGTTTTTTAATATTCGTGCATGTTTGTATTAAATTTTGTGCACACAATCTTAAAATAGATCAGACAGACCTAAAGTCTATGGAACCTATACGTTTGGATGCACTTTATAATAGCTAAAATAACTATTATTTGAGAATAGTAGATGAGAATAGTGATTTTTGGAAGAGTATGATAATAATATTGATATGGTGCTATTCGAAATAACGAAAATGTTTTTTGGATTGAATATTTAGAATAGCAATAGAGGAATTGAACATTTAAGAGAGCACCAATTGTTATTTTGACTTTTTGTAAAAATAGCGGAACAGTGCTATTCTCACTGTTCCAAATAGCACTTTGAGAGGAATTGAATGGATCGGAACAATGCTATTCTCGCTATTCTCAGTGCATCCAAACATACCCCTTTAGTATTGACTCAAATACTTGAGAAACAGCTCAACACCTATGTTCAACATTCAAAATTCTAACACAGATATAACTTACAACAAACAAAGTATCAAAGAAAAAAGAAAAAGAAAAAGAAAAAAAAAGAGCATTGAAGGAAGCGAACATTTTTTTTATTTTATGATTGCAAATCACTGTTTGTTCCTGGTGGTATACCATAAAACAGGGCTCATGTTTTTCCATCTCTTAATTTGTGTTTGGAAACTGCTGTTGATTACTTTGAGATATAAATTTGTCTTTTCATGTCTAATTTTTAGAATTTTTTTTCTTTAATATAATTGAAGAATGCTAACCACTTACCACAGTAAATATGGTTTAAATAATAGAAACTTTGAGGGAGACTACGATAGCGCGGATCAGTCTGTATTATAGACCAATATCTCTATTTTGAAGTTCAAACATTAATTTTGAACTGTTCAATATGATCTCTGTATAAAAATTTACTTAGAAATTAAATTATATATATTTTAGAAGCTTTTTATTTGTTTAGATAAGTAAAAAATCACTACTTTCGAATGGTCCAAAAATATTTAAATCAATTGGTTTTTTACCTATTTAAAAAAAATCACTATTTTAATGATTTTGTTGTTTTTTTTATTTTAAGATAAAGGTGAGATCATATATTTCAACTTTAAATATTCATAAAAAAAAAAAATTCTCCAATAAATTTTTAAATCTGCATGCCCAATCTCAAAAAATAATACTAAAATTATAATTAGATAAAAAAAAATTGATTCTCCCTACGAATATAATTAAGAGATAAAAATTATAGATTTAACTTTTTTTATTCAAAATTTGGCAACATCTCTGGTTCTTTCAAAAGAAAATTCATAAAGTACAGGTCAACAACATGTGTTTATTATTACTTATTGGAACATTTTTTTTTTCAATGCACTGTCAAATGCTTTTTTGAAAAAGAAATATAATATTTTTTTACAATACTTTATGAAGAGCATATTAATTGATGATTACTGAGCTAATACATCTGTCAGTATAATTAACAAATGCCTGGTCGGCGGTACCACAATTAACAATTCAGATTAGTTAATTAAAATTTAATTAATTAGCCTCCTACTTTATGAAATGGTAAAAGGCAAGATACCATCTAAAAGGTTACTGCCATTCACAAAGTACCAAGTTGATGCAGTAAACACTTTTTTACCCCTTTCAGGTAACACCATTTGTTAAATCCAATAAAAAGTTAAAACAATGGATAATTAAACCTCCTGCTATAGAACCCCAGGATTATGGCCCCTACAATTTCTCATTGACATCAACATCTTGTAAATAATCTTAAGGCGGTATTCTAAAATGTGAGATTTTTAAAGAGAAGGAAGGGGAGAAACGGTAATACCGGACTTGGCCGGATCTATTCACATGTTTCAATAACTTTCGTCATCTTTAAATCAGAGTGTATAGAGTGTAACTTTTATTGTAACATTTCATTTCTCTTCTGTTCATTCTCTCTCTACGGTATAATTTAACCTCCTGCTATAGAACTCTAGGATTATGACTCCTATAAGTTCTCATTGACATTAACATCTTGTAAATAATTCTAAGATGGTGTTCTAAAATGTGAGATTTTTGAAGCGAAGGAGAGAAACAGTAATACTGGACTTGATCGGATCTAATTACATATTTCAATAACTTTCGCCACCTTCAAATCAGAGTGCATAGAGTGTAACTTTTACCATAACATTTCATTTCCCTTCAGTTCATTCTCTCTCTACGGTAGAATTCTAGAGGATAGTCTAAGATAATATTTTGTAACTTTTGTTCCTCATCAATAGTAAACACTTTACATTTTGTTTAGGTATTTGTCATAGTTTGATTGTCTATAGAAAATTTAGTATTTTAAAGGATTGGAAATATAATTAGTTTCTAATCTTGCATAGTCATGAAAATAAATATTTTGATATGTTTGACCATAATCAAGTTGGTCAAATAATTTTCTCAATTTTAAAAGCACTTATTTTAACCGAAGTTGTTAACAGCAGCAAGATGAATTACAAGATTTAATAAACTAACATTATATTTTTGTTCCACCATTATTTAATTTCTTGACTTTCTTTAATTTTTTCTTTGTTTATTTTATTCCTTCTTTTCTTTAAAAAAACATATATCATGACTTTAATAACATAAAATATTTGATTTGCGTCAAATTTGCGTAGAATGTTTATATTAATAAGATCATTTAAATTTATTAAGCTTTAAATCTGTTTACATAAATGGAACTGCTAAAATCTGACTTCAGATAAAATTGGTAAAAAAAGAAAAATCTTTGAAAAAAAAAACAATTCCCTTCTAATATATTCGCTTTTATCTTAGAAAATAAATATTTGTTTTCCAAGACAACTGGGGACAGACTGCTGGAGTCTCATAACATATATACACTTGAGGCTAAATTTTAAGGAGCTTGGCACCATTTGTATAGTCTCTAAGAAAACTTTCTCCTCCCACATTAAAGCCCTCTTAGTCACTCACTGTCTCTATCTCTTTTGCACATATTCCCCTGAAATTGTGATCAACCACCATCACCACAGAGAAAGAGAGAGAGAGAGAGAGAGAGAGAGAGAGAGAGATGGGAGTGGCAACAGTGATTGAGTTGAGGCAGAGTATATCAGGGAAGAGGTCGTTTCGGCCAAGTCTCGGGTCCCGGCACGCAAACGAGTGGTAAGAATCTATGTAGATTTCATTGGAAGTACTTTCAGAGCTTGTTAAAGATGATTTCATCATTTTCTTTCATTTTAGTAGACTTCTGAATTTGTTCTTCTACAGTTCTATTTTTCTTTAATCTTTTTTTTTTTTGTAAATTATGGTTATGTTTAACTGAGCTTAATTTGTTTGTTTAATTTAAAAATGAAAGAGAAGGGTTCTGTGAATAAATTTTGAAAACCAAGTTATATAACAATATATTGTTTCATTTCTTGCCAGGAGAATATAATTACTAATTTTTTTTTATAGACCTGAGTTCTAATATTTTACAACTAACGTTCTTCACTAATTTATAAAAACTGGTACCTGATATTTACCGTATTCGTACCAGTAAAACAAAATTTTAGAGACCTTCTTGTGTTAATCCTAATGGATCTTCACATGTAAATGGTTTTCTTATATTACAATCGATATTCCAGGCCACCGACTGATGTATCGAGTGATCTCACAGTCGAAGTTGGTACGTCGAGCTTCGCACTTCACAAGGTTATAAAATGCAAATACTTTTAATTTACTGTAGTTATTTCTTTTTATTGTTATTCAAATTGAAATAATGACTAATTAAGTAGAATATTTACTTAAGAGAAAACAACATTTAGATTCATTTGTATTTGATTTGAGCAAGTAATGATTACTTACATGTTACATGCATGGCATCAGGCCCATACACCAGTATTGCTGGTATTTACTGTACTGTTTTGTTGTTTATATTGGTATCAGGCTAGCAGCACAAAAGCATTTCAATTTGTTTGTTATTTCAACTAATTAATGTACTGGTAAATATGCTGCATTAGAAATTTACAATCTCCAATTGAGGTTTACTTAAAATACACAGAAAAAAAAAAAGTAAATTAAAGGAAGCACAATAAAATCATAATTGCCTTATTTTCTTCTCATTATAATAAATGTAGTTCCCTCTAGTCTCGCGAAGCGGAAAAATGCGGAAGCTTTTATCAGAAGCAAGAGATTCAAAAATTACCAAATTAAACCTAAACGGCACACCCGGTGGGGCCCAATCCTTTGAGCTATCTGCAAAATTTTGCTATGGTGTCAACATAGAGATCACCATATCCAATGTTGCGATGCTTCATTGCGCTTCACATTATCTCCTCATGACCGAAGAATTCTCTGACAAAAATCTCGAGTCCAAAACCGAAACCTTTTTAAGGGAAAATGTGATGCCAAGCATTTCAAACTCGATTTCAGTTCTTCATTCTTGCGAATTGCTTCTCCCGACAAGCGAAGAAATTGGTTTGGTAAATAGATTAGTTCACAGCATTACAACCAATGTGTGCAAGGAGCAATTGAGCAGCGGTCTCTCTAAGCTTGAGCAAAACTCTCCTCTAAAACCACTTGAAGTGAACAACCCGGATTGGTGGGGAAAATTGCTTTCTATATTAGGATTGGATTTATTCCAAAAGGTTTTGTCTTCGGTTAAATCGAAGGGCCTCAAACAAGAGACGGTTAGTCGGATTTTGATTAACTATGCACAATCCACCCTTCAAGGTGTAATGGTGAGAGATGTGAATACCTGTAAAGGGAGCTTTATTGATGTCGAAACGGTGAAAAAACAGAGATTGATCATAGAAACCATTGTTGGTTTATTACCAGCACAATCTAGAAAGAGCCCTGTACCCCTTGCATTTCTTTCGGGTTTGTTAAAAACCGCAAATATGGTATCGGCATCTAATACATGTAAAGGTGATCTGGAAAAGAGAATTGGGTTGCAACTGGATCAAGCCATATTAGAGGATATATTAATACCAGTAAATACACAAAATGGGCACCATACATTATATGATACTGATTCAGTGGTGAGGATCTTTTCGATATTCTTAAATTTCGATGAGGAAGAAGATTCAAATAATGCTTGCTATGATTTCGATAGCCCGAGGTCACCTAAGCAGAGCTTGATTTTGAAGGTTTCAAAATTGATGGATAGTTATCTTGCAGAGATTGCATTAGATTCAAATTTGATGCCTTCAAAATTTATTTCTCTATCCGAGTTATTGCCGGATCATGCTCGGGTTGTGACTGACGGACTTTACAGAGCAGTCGATATTTTTCTAAAGGTAAATGAATAAACATTTATTTTCTATAAAATTATAGATACAAGAAAAAATTTGTTACTACAAGCCTTTATGTATCAAATCATTTAATACAATCTACTATCTATAGGTACACCCAAACATCAAGGAATCTGAGCGGTACCGCCTATGCAAAACCATCGACTGTCAGAAACTCTCTCAAGATGCATGCAGCCATGCAGCACAAAACGAACGCCTTCCAGTTCAAATGGCGGTGCAAGTTCTCTACTTTGAACAAATTCGCCTTCGAAATGCTCTGAATGGGTCCCATGATCAGTTCTTCTTCGGCCTGGTCAATTCACAGTACCCACAACGGTCAGGAAGTGGGGTTGGGAGCGGCGCCATCTCTCCTCGAGACAACTATGCATCTGTTAGGAGAGAGAATAGAGAGTTGAAGTTAGAGGTGGCAAGGATGCGAATGAGACTAACAGATTTGGAGAAAGATCATGTTTCAATGAAACAAGAGTTGGTTAAAGCAAACCCGGCAAATAAATTGTTTAAATCGTTTACAAAAAAATTGGGTAGTAAGGTTAGTTCTCTGTTTAGAATGAAATCAGATGTGAAGCCATTTGGTGCTAAAGCTGCAACCGATGCGAAGTTTTTGTTTCAACGAAGAAGGCGACACTCGATTTCTTGATTTTGTTTTTTTGGGGGGGTCTTTTTGAGTGTTGGAGGTTGTTTGGTGACTTGGTGTGTAAATTTCGTTCTTCTTTTTTTCATTTTTATTTGGCTTTGAGATAGTGTAATATGAATGTAATTTGTTAATCTAAAAATTATGTATCGAATTTCCAAGTGGGAAGCTGAAATGATGTATAAAGTTGATATTATTTACAATATTATGTTTACTACTGAGGATGGAGAAGATTATTTCTTTAATCTCATGCAATGCAGTACAGAACAGTAATACTGGTAAAGTAAATTAGTAAAAGATCAGGCCTCAGCCATGCTGTGAATTCGCTTTTCTTGAACAATTTGGAGTTAACAGGTCTTCAAATTGAACCCCTGATGGCCCATAAAATTTGCACAAAAAGGTGGAATCGCTAGAGGAAGGGGTCGAACCTTCGACCTTATGGTTAACAGCCATACGCTCTAACCAACTGAGCTACTCCAGCTTTTGTCGCAAAAAAATTTATCTATTATTTATTTGATAAATTATAAAATATATTATATATGGCCTAGTTTGAAAACAGTTTGGAAGCGTTCGATTAAGAACAGACATCTCAGATCTGCTCAGAGTCGAATCCTAAACACTCTCCAGTTGGCAGAGTAACAAGATTCGTGATAAAATTTTAACCCTTGACGCCGCTGCAGTTGGTGCACAGGCGTTTTCAGTAATGGCTTTGAGATAGTGTAATAAGTGTTGTCGCAAATACTCGTTTGATGATGTCATCGGTCGCTGAATGATGTCAACCAATCGTTGATAATTTTTCAGTGACCACTCTTTTTTTTTCACAGTTTTTTTTTTTATTTTATTTATTTTTATTTTTTTTGTATTGGTCATCTCTATTGTTTAAAAAAAGTTAGAACTCAGATGCCATAATAACTTATTTATCATCATTTATATAACTCTGTTAAAGTCATATGTCAAAAACTAAATGTTTCAATTTGATTTGGTAACATCAATGTATTCATGTGGATAAAAACCTATTTATTACTGTTGTTTTCATGTACACAAATACAATATCGTCAAAATATTCTCAAAACATTTAAACCCCAATATCATCACAATATCTTTATTTCAAAAGGGAAAAAAAATAACATACACAGATAATAAATTAATATTATATTTTATCATTATCGATATTTTTTTATTTACTTCTTATATTGCAATTATTTTATTATTATTTGTGTTATGGTTGTTGTTTTTTCTTTAGCAAATTATTATTCTACTAGATATATATCCTTATCATATAATTGAAAAATTATTTTCCATTCTTCTTATTAACACATTTATTTTCGAATTTTCTTTGGAAACCGTAAATAAAAAATATTTTACCAAATTAACTTGATTACTTTGGTTCTTACAAAAAACATAAGAATTGAGCTGTCATTTCGATTCAAGGTGTTTTCACAAGTTTTACCATTATTTTTTTTTATTGCTCATATCGAAATAGCATTTCAGTCCCAAAAAAAAAATCGTATTGAAATAGCATTTCGGTTCTTATGATTTTTTGTAAAAATTAAAGCAATCAAGTTGGTTTGATCAATTTTTAATTTTTAGTTATGGTTTCTGAAAAAAATTATTTATTTTCACTCTTCCAAGTATTTTTGTTCAGCTGTAGGCTATTTGGGCCGCATACTCGGCCTTTATAGGCCCGTATTTCAAAATAATAGATAATCCCTTAAAGAATCTAATATTACCTAACCTTTAAGATTTCAAAATCTCGCAATAGCCCAAAAAATCCACCACGTAAATAATTTGCCACCTTTATTTCCGTAATGAACAATTCCCATCAAATGTTATAATATATGTTTAGGATTCGACTATGAGCAGATCCGAAATGTCTATTCTTAATCGCTAATTCCAATCTGATCTTCTTGTTTAACCATCAAATCAGGGCATCTTGTTACCAGGTTCAACACCAGAATTGTCAGAATTTACAATACAGCCCGTGGTATCATGGAACTAGAGTATTACAAGATTAACATCGATGGCATGTACCGAACAACATCAGCGTTAAGAATTCATTCTAATTTTCATAAACATCAATGAATTTGTAATCAAAAGAATCACGGTCATGATGATATATTATTAATTAAAATGGTTTATTGGTCAATTAAGCACTAATAATACCAGTTTCAAAGAAGCATTATTCAGTAACCGAAATAAGGTGTAATCCTAACCGTAACCTTGAGTATGATTAGAACAAGAAAAAAAATTTGAAAGTCGATCAATCCATTACCAATATCTGAAACTAGCAAGAACAACTAATGACAAATCAGTCATCAACATACTAACAAATCCATCCAATGAATGTTCAACAATTAATTATGGAATTAAACAATAGAACAGGGTTCATTTATGGGATTAATTATATTTTGATTTCTTCACAGCACACGCATTAGGTGATGAGTTGACGGTCCCAGTAGCACTCTTTCTAGTTATAACACCATCAAAATGTTTTCTCTTATGGCCACCTAGAGCATGGCAAGAATGAAACTTCTTCTTGCAAACGGTGCACTCGTGCATCTTTGGTTTTGACTTTGAGTAGGACTCGGACACATGCACAACACCATGAGCTAGAAGAACCAGTGCTTCTACGGCTTCCACCTCCAATGGGCTAAAGGTGTACTCGGAGGTCGGAACATCATCAGAGACAACATTGAGAGGAGGGAATTGGCGGGGTCGGCGCTTGGAACGCAACCCTTTCATCTTCTTTGATTTAATTTCATTATTGCCACTATTCATGGTTCTATTCATGGTTCTCTCTCTTGCTGCGATCCACGGTTTAGAAATCCAGAATTGGATGAGAGGAAATAAAACGATGAAAAAAAAAGTGGTCATTTGTAATTAAACCGGTATGGTATATAGGTATGTAGCAAGACATGTTATTCTCCAGTCAATGCCTCAATTGTAAAATTGGAGAAGCCTAGTGACTTTTTAATTTTTTTTACAAGCACGAGCGAAAACGGAGGATTACTTGGACTGGAGGAGATGAAAGCAAATGAAATGGAGGGAATGATGAGAAGGAAAAATAAAGCCTAAAATTGTAAAAGGGTGGTGGAAAAAAAGGCGCCATATTAGCGGAGAATTTAAGAAATGGAAGATTGTGGCTAGGGCTGTCAATTGCATATTTTTAAATACTTTCATATTAGCGGAGAATTTTTTTTCATTAACCAAACGATAAGATAAGGATATGGATAAGCACTATTTTGTACTCATTATTCTATAGAGTAATTATAAAATTTAATTATAAATATTCAATTTAATTTTCAACCCACCTAAATATATATATATTCAATTCAATTTTATAAAAAATAATTTAGTTGGAATTGATTGCATTTTTGTTTTATTAAAAATGTAAGTACATATATGTGAAATTAATGAGTCTTTGATGTTTAATTTGTAAACTATAAGAAAACTAATTATTATATTAGTAATATCCATTATTACCCACTACCGTTTCGTTACCTTATAATATTAATGGGCAGTGGCAGAGCTACAGTGATCCAGACCCCTGAATTTTGAAAAACTATATTGATTATATAGAATTAATTTGTTTTTCTATTCAAGATAAGAACCATTGCCTACTCCAAAGAAGATCTGTTGCTAACCCCTGTAAAAAACTCGCATCCATATTTCATTACTGGTGTTGATCCATTGTATCAAAGAGAAAAGAATGAACTAAACGAACAAAGAAGGTAATTCTGACCAAATGAGTCCATTGTTTAATTGGTTGAAATGAATGGGCGACAGACATTATAGGCTTCTAGCTTGACTTTTCTGGGCCTTAAAAAGAGAACAATAAAAAAACTATATATGTGACTGGAGAGATGAATTTGAGTGGAGAAATTATGTGGCGTATCCAAGAAGGTTTACTGCCAATGTTATCAGAACTGGACCGGACATCGATCCGGTAATACATCGGGTCAATGGTTTACTGGTCAGATCGGTGGGTCAATTGGTTTAACCGCTGATTTTTTAATAACACTGAATTATTTAATAAAAATGTTATTATTCAAATAAAACAAAAGTATTAATTAGTCCTTAATTTCTTAATTAATTTTAACTAAGTGTAAGGATATAAAAATGTGTATTGTTGAACTAATATATCAACTAAAAGTTTAATTTGTCTATGGATGAGATAAAAATCAACAAAAAAAAGATGAAAGACAAAAAATTTATTTATTGTGATAGAAAAGAACTGTTAAAAATTCATATTAAATTTTCTAAAGTTCAAAATTATTAAAAAAATAATATTTTGAAGCGTATCATGTTCAAATACATAATTATTTAAAATAGAATACATTATAACAACACAAAAGACTACACAAATTGGCTCACAAAATATCACATGTTAGGTGCATTTTACCTTTTCCTTTTACCAATGAATAAATGGCCAAATGGGCCATGTTGGCTGCTAGTTCAAACTTAAAAAAAAACATAAAAAACCGGTTGGTTTGATTCATTGGTTTTGGAAAAATCGTCTGATTTTTTTATTTTTTCCCGGTTTATATGTATGTTTGGTCTTATAGACGAACCGAACAGACTTGATTCCGATTCCGGTTTATTCCGGTCCACCCGTCCGGTCCGGTCCGATTTTAATAACAGTGTTTACTGCTGATAGAGCTTCATGGGTAAATGGACAGGTTTCAAGCACCAATAGAACACTCTTGAATGGGAGGCGTAGGTAAAAAGGGTCCACTATTAGATACAACCAAGTCAAATTTATTAAAGTTAAATAAATAATAAATAGGAAAAAAATTGTTTGAAAAAAAGTAAATGATATTAAATTAGAGGATTATCTAAGTGTAACTTCTTAGGTTAAACATATTTTTTCGGAAATATAATTTTATTTAGTTATTTTTCTATTTATGAGTATAAAAACAAGCTTGTTTAAAAAAATTTCGAGTTACTGATCTGATTTGGTCGATTTCTACTAATTCATTTGACTTCAATTCCACAATTGACTTACCAATATCGATTCCAATTTTCAAAACTATAATTCTAGACATTTGATATTTACGTTACAATCTGTGATCAGCTCTAGCGCTCTGTCATAATCTTAGCCTGTACATTGTGTTTTCCCACACCCCTTTCTTCTTTCTGGTATTTATTTTTCTCATAATTTAAGAAAAAAAAACAATAGAGAAAGAATAATTGCAAGTTGGGGTTGTGCGGCTGTGTGAAGACAAGCTGTGCGGAACTAGTAATGTTGTTTGTAGAGTTTTTTTGTCTACCTCTGATTAAAATCCTAGCTACACCACTATTAATGAGTAAGGGTATGATAGGATAAAGTCAATTTTTAATGAATATGGATTGAGTATAGATATGAAAATACCTCCACCCGACTCATACCGTACCCATTGGCACCCCTAATTGTGGCTCAATCGCCGACAGTTGTATCCTTCCGGTTTTTTGGTTTTAATCAGAACCATTACCCGACCCACTAGTGTGAGTCTTTGATTCTATTTCTGTTTCCCACTTTCCCTTCTTTGAGGGAGAAAATAATAAACAAAAAAAGAATGCAAAATTGGCTTAATTCGTAAAGGACATATCGTTTTCTTTAACAAGCGTGTAATAAGATTGTTGTTGGAAATCGATTTTTTCCGGTCTAACCGCGAGTCTAATCTGGTTCTGATAACAATGATCCTTATTATATAATTGAAAATTTATCTTCCATTCTTCTTACTAACACATTTATTTTCTTTAACAATGACCGCTAGTCTGATCCCGTTCTGATGAATTTACATATAAAAATTTTAGAATTTTGAATTAATTTTGTATAAAGTCAAGCGGTAAAAAAATGTTCAAAATATGAATTCACTAAAATTAATTTATAAATTAACCTTTTAATTTTGACCGCTTGATTTTATACTAAAATAATTCAAAAACTTAACTTTTTTGCATGAAAATTCATCACTTGTGAAGTAGATAGATTTCAACGGCTTGAATTTATTATTTGAAACCTATGTTACCCCGATATGCTAGTTTAGGCCCTGTACCTGTATCACACGCGTATCGGCTTATGTGGTGTATCCTTACTCAGCCAATATAGTCGCCGATACTCCGTTGACACTCACAGATACGGTTGGATACTCGCAGATACGGTTGGATAGGACCGCACATGATCCCAACGCTCGTAGACCGCGCCGCACCTGTGGACCACGCAAATTTTTATTTTTCTGCATGCTGAAGACGAGATTCGAACCTAATTAAATTCTATCGGTGTCAAAACTCTTACCCACTACACTATAGTATCATATGTGTTATCTTCTAGATAAATATATAAATATAGTATTTAACTTAAATTAAGTCTTTATTTTTCCCTACAAATTTGATTTAAATTATGATTATTTACATATAATATATAAAACAATAAAAATAATATAATATAATATAATAGACATATCGTATTCTTGATTTTTGAGAATTGCTGTATCGTATCTGATATGATACCTGTACTCGTATCCATGCAACATAGTTTGTAACTGATATAATATATTTTAAAGTTAAGCTGTAAGCTATTTGGGCCGCATACTCGACCTTTATAGGCCTGTATTCCAAAATAATAGGGGTTCCCTTAAAATTTCAAAATCTCGCAATAACCCAAAAAAAAAATCCATCTCGTAAATGATTTGCCATCATTATTTCCGTAACGATCAATACTCATCAAATGCGTTTTGTAGATGAATCCTTCAAAACATACAAGATTATATTAGCATTGTGATATACAAATTATTTTTTTTGTAGCGTACACATGGATTTGATATTTTATTTGTTTTCTGTAGCTAATCCAATCCAAATATAAACATTTAGTTGATAGGTCAAAATTGGGTTTTAATTTTGAATCAAAATCGGCCTTCTGTTTAAAATTTATAATAAGGTAAAAAGACATTATTCACAATCTTCATATACCCATTTATTTATGATATTTCTACTCACTGTATTTGTAGAATGAGAAAATTGGTAGAAGCACAAATAATATGACGTACCAAACAATAAATATATATATAGAGAGAGAGGAGGAGGAGGAGAAGGGATTCAATTACATTATTTTTTAGTGATACTAAATTACATCTTATGTTTATAAAGTTTAAGCAATTGATCCAAACTATTCAACTTGATGTATATGTTAAAATGTGCTTGCAGATCAAATTTTACATTTTTTTTGAATTTTTTTACTATTTATTAAGATGGGTACAAAAATTCAACGATCTGAATATAGCGATTTTGTTAAATACTTAATAAATAATAAAAAATTTCAAAAAATGTAAAATTTGATCTACAAGTACATTTTAACATATCCATTATGTTGAATGGTTTGGATCGACTGTTTGGAATTTGAAAATTTTAAAAATGAAAATTAAGGTTCTAAATAGTGTTTATAGCACTATAACTTATAAGATATGAAAAAAACTATTGCATACTTATAGCTGGCTATTGAAACCTTGATAAAAAGAACTTTTAAGGTCAAAAAAACTATAACACGGCTATTGCGTAAGTATAGTTAATTATTTAGAATCATGATGTAAACATTAATTATCATTTTATATGCTAGTGTTAATTTAGCATTGATATTGTTAGTACATTTATATCTTAGTATCATTGCCCTTTATATAAAAGAATAAATCATCTAGGGGTGTCAATGGGTACGGTACGGATCGGGTGGAGACATTTTCATACTCATACCCATTAAAATTGACCTTACCCATACCCTACCCATACCCATTTAAAATTGATTTTACCATACCCTACTCTTACCCGTTAATATTATCGGGTAACGAAACGGTAGCGGGTGAATAACGGATAATACTAGTATAATAATTAGTTTTATTATATTTTACAAATTAAACATCAAAAACTCATTCATTTTAACACATATATAATTGCATTTCTAATAAAAAATAAAATAAATGTGCAATTAATTCCAACTAAATTATTTTTTATAAAGAATAAAAATTCAAAAACACAAATATACATTTAAGTGGGTTCAAAATTGAATTGAGTATACATTTAAGTGAGTTGAAAGTTGAATTGAATATATATTTGAATTTTATAATTATCCTATAGGATAATGGGTACAAAATAGTCATTACCCATACCCTTATCCATTTATTTAACGAAAAAAATTCTTACCCATATCCATACCCAATAAGCTAACGAAAAAAAAACCTTACCCATACCCACCTTATCGAATACGATACGGGTCGGATAAACGGCTAAAAAGGTACCATTGACACCCCTAAAATCATCCAATTAGCAAGAATTTCTTTTATGGAACAATGATAATTTCAACAATTAGTGAAAGCGAGTGCTCACTTAACAATAACTTCGTAACAATCTTGATTCTTTTTTTGGCAAATTAATTAAATCTTCAGATTCTCTGCATTGTTTCTATCTTTATATAACCGTGTAACGAGTCTTAACAGTGTCATACAGTGAGACGCTTTACCAGTACATGTAGAGATATAAGCCATAGAATGTTTTCTTTCAATCAATTTGTCAACTTTCTCTATCTATTTCTCTCTCCTCCTCACCCTTTTACCTTCTTTCTTTCATTACACAGTAGTATTGTTGTTCTTATCATTTCTCGTTTCGTTAGTTATAGTATTACTGGAGTATTTAAGGTTTTTTTTTTTTTTTTTTCAATTTGGTTCTGTTTTGATGGAACCTATAAAAGAAGGCAGTATTAATTTTGTACTTCATTCGCACGATTTTATAGTGATAATGTTGCAACATCGTCAATTTGATGGTTAGACCTCTAATTGTTTATGAATTACAATGATTACTCTTTTATCAAGCGTTAAATGTAATTTATTATTTAACTGAATATTTGGAGTTCAAATTTTGTTGAAAAGAGATTTTGCAAGATATGGCAACACAGAGATTTCCTAAAATTTGTGTGTTTGTCTTCTTCTGAACAGAAACGTCAATTATTTTTTAAATTATTTGCAGGATTATTAAATTATTAAAAAAAATTATCTTATTTTAGATAGATTTTAGAATAATAGTATTGACAATGACATTTGGATACAATCTGGCTTTCTTTATTAGGCTTTAGTATAAATAAACAATTATTGTCAAGACAATTGTTCAGTATAAATAAAATCTTTTTGCATGCTTCTACCATTTATTTATAAATGAAATCAGTTTTGATACCATGATATCTTATTTTTAGATATTTATTTACAAACCAAAACCTGCTGACTGATTAAGTCAGCCATGGTCGTGTCTATTCTTTTTGTGCTTGCTTACTTCTACCTTGTGTGACAGCTTATATGCTGGTTTTTGCTGTTCTGGTGTAATAGGCTTGTAGATTGGTGCTTTTATGTTCGTAGATATATACTGATTAATAGGTGTACCAATTCTGACTTTCCTGCAGACTGGTACAATAGAACTTCTAATTTATTAACTTTCTAATTTTGACTGCTTGATTTTATACTAAATTAATTATAATGTTTAAAAATTTCACATGTAGATGTATCACACGTAACGTAGATTGATTTCAATGGTTTAAATTTGTCATTTAAAATTGATTTTACGAGTTTTAGCGTTAAGCTCACCAAAACTTTGATGAGCTTAACAGGAACCCTAGTTCTACTTCTTAATGTATATTAATTTTGTAATCATGTTGAAGGAGTTCCAGTTGTTTGGAACTTTTTCAAATAAATTGTTCTATGGTTTGATTGGTTTCTAATGAAATTGGTAGATTACAACTTTCTTCCCAAAAATAGCATTGATATTGATATTGTTAGTATACATTTATATCCTAGAATTATTGCCCTTTATATAAAAGAATAAATCATCCAATTACCAAGAATTTCTTTATTGGAATAATGTCAGCAATTAGTGAAAGTGAGTGATCGCTCGGCAAGAACTTATAAATCTTAACAATATTGATTTTTTTTTTTTTGGTCAAATCAATTGAAATAAGACTAAAAAATATTATACGTTTGTTGTTGGGTATATTAATAGAGTATTCATTAAAGTTTTATGTAATTTAAGTATCGCTCAGTGGTGCATCAAGAGTCGTTCATTTTAATTCGTTGAAAATTTCAAATCACTAGTAATCATGTTATAATGTCAGAATTTAAAATAGACGTATTTTATGTTTTCAATATAATTAAAATAAAAAATTGTCATGTAAATCATTTTTATAAGTGAATGTCATACCGAGATTTTGTCTCTTTGATCTTACATAAATAATAAACATGTCAACAAGTTAATTCAAGAATAAAAATAGAGAGTCATGGATATAAAAATATATAATTGCAATATGTTGTGCTAATTTATGAAGTTTGTTTATGGTAATGGCGAATTATTTTTCATTAATTACTCCCAATATTTCAAAATTCATTCCGGAAAAGATGAACAATAACATGGTATATAACTATATATATTTATTGGTTCTGTATTTACCTGAAATTATTTATGTTCTATTATCTTCCTTGTCCTTCTTTTTTTCTGACATATCGGGCATTAATTATGCTTGAACCCGTTAACGGCCGCGAATCTTTGCAAATTAATGTCCATTTTAAAATCAAAACTATTGATCATGAGTTCATGACTCGCCAGCGTCCCCGTATTAGCGACTCATTCGAGATTAATTCCGGTCAAACCAACTTAGCGACTATAAAATCATTTAAAGACCAACCAAGAAAATGCGCGTCGGCTGGCCAACCAGTTAATTAATATCAATGTTTATTGTCTGTATACAGTGACGGAGCTAGTATGGACCAAGGTAAGGCATCTATCCCTCGATTTTGAAAATTACTTGTACATATGTTTAAAATTACGCATTACCTACTCCTATTTTGGTCCATTGCCTATCTCTGTTGCAATTCTTTTCTAGTTGTGTCTGGATTCGATCTTTTTATCTCAATTTTAAATTTGACAAAACTGAGTTTTATTAATTTAGAAAGATAATTGGATACTTATTTCTAAATAGACTTAGTGTATTAATTCATTACATATAAAAATAAAAATAATTATTGGTTCACAGAGAACCGGGACCATCTAGAAATTATTTGCGCCTTAACATTCAATTTCAGAGTTTCAGACCATTGTATCTTGCTATTTGACGATTTTAACACACAATGAATTCATTTAAACATCACAAAAAATTTCTTAATCACAAACTATGGTAAAAAAAAAAAAGTTAACTTGATTATTTTTATCAAATTGTTTAAAAAAAAATTTAAGAAAGAGTGCATTGACAATTTTAAATTTTTACTAAAAAATAATATTTTTTTAATAATTTATTTTTGTCTACTCTCATATTATCATATCCCGAGATAACCCACCACCTATTTCTACGTAAGACATTCACATCACATACATTATCAATAATAATATTATAAAGCCACATTTTATTCCATAAGCAAAAAAGTTTTCACAAATTATTATGGCAAACATAGCTAGTGACACAGACACTGTCATGCCTGCACAATGTATCAATATAAAATTATGGAAACAAAAACTAAACAACATGTAGCAATTTATCAATAATATGTCTTCTCGCTTAGTCTCACTTTTGTTCTTGCTTGAATCCTTCATCTTCATTAACTGGAACCCACATACAAGTGGAATGAGTGAGAGATCGAGCATTATCTCAGTGCGGGATTTAGTTCCAGCCCAGAGTTTAAAACATTTACATTTTTTTCTCACAAATATGAAAAGATAAATAAAATGTATATACTATTTCCAATGCAATGCAATCCTACCATTACTTATCAACTTAATCATGCTTTCTTTCTTTTTTTCTTTCTTTTTTACTTTTCTTGTTTCTCCAACTGTGGAACTCCCACCCAATGTTGAAAAAAACCACTTAATTTTCTTGTTTCTTCGACCACAGAACTCTCGCCCGACCCCAAAAGAAACCGCCAACCCAATCGCGAAACTCCCGCTTGACGCTGGGAGGCTGTCGCCCTAACTGCGAAACTCTCACCAGACACTAGGGTTAGACAGGTGACAGAACGGCTTTCGCCTACAGTCACATTAATGAGGAGTCCAGTCGAACACTAGACCCAATGTATACATCCTAATAAGCAAGTATATCGGTCCCTGTTCAGTTTCCTTATTCATTCATTTCAAATAGAAATGATATGTTATAATTCGATTTGTTATAATTATGTTGTAATTAATAAGTTATTTTTGTTCGAATAGAAATGATGAAATATAAAGTGAAAACAACATAATGCCAACATGAATATAAAATAAAAAAACATAATGCCAAAATAATCACAAACATATAATACAACAGTCCCAAAGTCAAAATACTATAGTAAGAACTATATCATAATAATAAATAAAACATATATCACTTTTTTTTCTTTTTTGTCCAGAGGGACTCCACTTACTAGCCGCTTTGCCTTTGCCATCCCTATGCGGCTACACGCACCTTTGTATCTGCCTCTGCAGACTCACATCTCCTAAGTCCTTCTCTCCCAAGGGAGGCAGTGGCGGTGCAGTGGCTCAAGGGAGGCAGCGGCAGTGGCGGTGCAGCGGTTGTGAAGGTGGCAGCAAGCAAGGGAGAGAGGGAGTGAAGGAGAGGAGAGGTGTGGCGGTTGATAGGGTGGTGAGGGTGGTGAGGCGCCGGCCGGCGGAGCAATGGTAGAGCAGCGGGGTTTTTTTTCTTTCTTCTGGTGCGGAGGGAAAGGAGAGAGCAAGACAAAGAGGGAGAGTAAGGAGAGAGCGAGAGAAGAAGGGATCACGCCACGGGTTAACAGGACTCTAGCGGACCCGTGGGACGAGCGGTTTGCTAGTAGAGTGACTTGCCCATGGGACGGGCGGTCTGCTTGGGAGATGACCCGCCCGTGAACCTGGCAGTCCGCTTGATGTTTTGGGCCACCCGTGGGCCAGGCGGTCGGAGCATTTATAAAAAAAATTGAAATCGGAGGGCATTTTTTAAATTTCTTTTTTTTAGGATATTAATAAAAATGGCAGCATTTCTTTGGATTTTCTTGGGTCGACGGCTGTGAAGAAATGAGGAAGAAGAAATATGGAAGCAAGAGGGTGTGAGAGACATAAGTGTGATAGAATGAGGAATGAGTCTTTCCTTTGTCCAGAGTTCGAAATATAAATTTGGACGGCTTCTCAAAAAATAGTAATTAGTAATTAGATTAAAATGGAATGAAATCAATCCTCCATCCAGCTTCCATGCGTGAGACGTTAGAATTTAAGTTTAATTGCTAAAGTAATTATATTTAAGATAGTAGCTAACTGTATGGAATTTAGGAATGGGAAGAGAAGTTTCTGAATCATGTGCCTAATTGATTAATGCATATATATACTTTCCTATTTTGTTGTTAGCTATTGTATTGATATAATGATAATTAATCAAATCATATGCGTGAATTGTTCATCCTTAGACAGGGCAATATTGCAATGAAATCAAGCCGATTAATTCCCTTAATTGAGTTGCATAAATCTCTCTTCAAGTATAAGAACTCTACTATTTTTTTTATATTAATAATTATATTGGTTTAGAAACATTTTTTTGAAGAAACATACTAGTGTTATCAATATAAATAATATGTTACAAAAGACATAATCTTTATTATATTATGAAAATTTTTATAACCATAATTAATAAACAATTTTATCAACTAGAAGATTCACGGGATGATGCAAGCATTTGGTCAATGTTGTAAAATGTGATTAAAACTGCATTTTATAACACTACATTTGGTCGAAAAGTTGTCACCTTGTTCTTCAGAGATTCTCTGCGGCTAATGGCAAAGCCTTGCGAGTAAATAAGTCTTAGATTGAGGACAGTTCTACCTTTCTTATTTAATTTTTTTTTTCCTGAACATGACGGAACAGTACACACATACTCCTCATAAAATCCGGCCACGCCACACTGTCATTATCTTATTATATCTCTTCGACGACAATATGTTTTCAGTTGGCCTGTGCTATGTACGGTTTTCCATCGCGCAATCACAACACGCGAATAAAAAATTAAGGAACTTTGGTTGAAGTTACAGAGTTGAACTTTGCCATTTAGAAGCGACTCAATCAGGAGGTATTCAAAATGCAACAAGGCTGAGAAGCACTAGAGGTTTGCACGGCAGCATATATGACCTTGAAAACAAAAAAGCTTATTTCAATTATTGCTGTACTGAGAGGCTAGCTTTTAGTTCATAAACTTTATAATTTTCATGTACTGGTAGAAAGAGGGAATAGCTGATCCCTTTCTGTTTTTTTTTTCATTTCTAGGAGTAATTTTAATTTTCAGCAATTTAAATTATGTATGAGAATTTTTATATTCAATCAAAGTCTAAGGGCATTCGACTCAAAAAATAAAAATTAAAAATTAAGGAAATTAACTGACTACTCTAGATTGTACCGTACAATTTTACTAAAATTGAAGTAGGGCTTGTAAACGAGTAGATCCGAGCCAGTTTGTTTCTATTGTGAAATGTATACATCAAATATTTTTGTCAATTTGATATTATGATATTATGAGCCGGAATCTAATTTCATCTTATTTTGCAATGAGTTTCGATCCTCTCATGTACAAATAATGATAATAAATGTACAGAGAAATAACTTTTTCTTCTTACAACAAGCTGAAAAGTCGAGTCGAGTCAAAATCAAGAATGATAATTATGAGATTTTTCTTAGACAATCTCGAATGAGTCGCTAAATTTTTCTTTGTAGATTAATTCTAGTCAAACCAAAGTTAATTCGGAGCTTGTAAAAACTATATGGGATCTATTTTGAGATTCATTCCAAGTTAAGATAATAGTTCTGAACTGTCTATTTGTAATATGCTCGAGTCAAGTATCTGGGATGATCTGAATTTAGTGGGCACTGCGCAGAGTCCGTATTCTCAAGTACTTGAGACTATTGCATGGTAAACCAACAGTATGAATTAATCTCAATTGGATTAAACTCAATCTGGTGTCTATAAAAACTATTGAGGATCTGTTTTGAGATTCGTGTTATGTTAATTTTGATTAGTTGATTTTGAGATTCGTGTGATGTTAAAAGAACAGTCCGGATCCATTAATTCCACCTGAGATATTGCATTAGATGTGAATTCCATTGCGTTGGGGCGCACGTGAGAATATCCCAGTCAATTATTTATACTTCATTTACTTCGTCGAGTGGACCCACACGAGCAACAAGCCAACAATTGCATTAGAAGTCCGTGTCGTCCTAGTCAATACAAGGAAGTGTCAATTCAAATGACAAAAAAAAAAAAAAAAAAAAGTGTCTCAGTTTCAATTCAAAGTTGAACTGGTAAGAAGGCAAAATAGAAAAGGCAGTTCAGTTCGTGTCTCTTGCTCTCCATCCAGCTTTCATGCGTGAGACGTTAGAATTTAAGTTTAATAGCTAAAGTAATTATATTTAAGATAGTAGCTAGCTGTATGGAATTGAGGAATGGGAAAAGAAGTTTCTGAATCATGTGCCTAATTGATTAATGCATATATATAATTTCCTATTTTGTTGTTAGCTATTGTATTGATATAATGATAATTAATCAAACCATATGCGTGAATTGTTCATCCTTAGACAGAGCAATATTGCAATGAAATCAAGCCGATTAATTCCCTTAATTGAGTTGCATAAATCTCTCTTCAAGTATAATGACTCTACTATTCTTTTTATATTAATAATTATATTGGTTTAAAAACATTTTTTTTTAAAGAAACATACTAGTTTTATCAATATAAATATAATATGTTACAAAAAGACACATAATCTTTATTATATTGCGAAAACTTTTATAACCATAATTAATAAACAATTTTATCAACTTATATGGGTGCATTTGGATGCACTAGATTTTTATATAATCTTAAACTTAATTAATCTTATTTTTTAATTAATTGAGTAAATATGTGAGTTATTAGATTTTTAAATGATAAATATGTAATTATAGAAATTAAATGATAAATGTGTAATTTTACAGTTTTTGAGAGGTATATATGAAATTCTCCCCCCAAAAAAAAAATATATCAAGTAACATTAGTTGGACCCACTTCATCTGACGACAAATAAAGAGTTTCAAATGAGAAATTTGTCTTGTTCTTGAGGGATTCTCTGCGGCTAATGGCAAAGCCTTGCGTAGTTAGTAAACACCCACACGAGCAATGATGGGAATAAAAACCCGATCCTAGACTCCCAGAGTCCCAGTTAGTAAGCAAGTGCCAATTGTACCTCAGTTTCAATGCAAACTTTGTTTTTGAACTGACCAGTAGAAGGCCAAATAGCAAGTTTCAATTCCACCTCAGTTTAAATCTGCTCGCAGGCTCCCTGCAATTCCACATCCCACCATTAATATTTTAAAATACACGAATCTTAATAATAATTATTTTCTCCGCACGGATCTCAAAATAGCTGAAGGGTTGGATGTGGAATCGCAGGGTCATGTGATTCTTTAGAATCACAGCAGATTTATTGCATAAACTGTTTTGTTGAACCAAGAAGCAACTCCCTGTGGACTGCTCTAAGTATAAATACTCACCCTTCTTCTCTAAAACACCCACCTTTTTCATCTTTTGATTTCCTCTCATCCCAATTCTAGATTTCTAAACCCTCCATTGCAGCAAGAGAGAAAGAGAACCATGGATAGCAGCAATCAGGACATTAAACCAAAGAAGACGAAAGGGTTGCGATCCAAGCATCAACCCCGCAAATTCCCACCTCTCAATGCTGTCTCCGCATCAGCTATCACCGCACCAGTCCCTGTCAACAGCACCATCTCTGACTATGCTCCAAAGAAGACGAAAGGATTGCGATCCAAGCGTCGTCCCCGCAAATTCCCACCTCTCAATGCTGTCTCCGCATCAGCTATCACCACACCAGTCACCGTCGGCAACACCATCTCTGACTATGCTCCGACCACCGCGTACACCTTTATCCCTTTGGAGGTGGAAGCCGCAGAAACACTAGTTCTTCTAGCTAATGGTGTTGTGCACCTGTCTGAGTCCTACTCAAAGTCAAAACCGAATATGCACGTGAATAATTGGTTAGTTGCTCATTCTTTTTTAGAAAATTTCAAGTTACGTGGAAGTATGACTAGGGGTGTCAATAGGTATGCTACAGATCACGTGAAGACATCTTCATTTTCATATTCATTAAAATTAATTTTATTCATATTCTATTCATACCTTTAAAAAATTAATTTTATTTTATTCTACTCTTATCCGTTAATATTATAGAATTAAAACAGCACCACAAATGGTTTCTGTGCTGCATGAAGTCAAAACTTCTCTGCTAAAATCTTTACCCCATTGGACGTGAATTCCACTGCATGTGGAGACGCACGTGAGAATATATCCCAGTAAATTATGTATACTCAATTTTTTTTTTTTTTTTTTTCGCAAACTTTCATGCCCGTAGGTCTTTATTATTACTTTACTCAAAATCACTTACATCAGGTTACAGAGATATCGTAGCTTAATCTGCCTAAACCAATTGCTCAAAACTTAAAAGTAGGATACATGTATCCAGTATAACCCTCTTCCAGTGCACTACCCCCTTGGCTAAATAGTCAACCATCGCATTGTGGCTTCGACCAATATATGTACACTCATTCTCTTTTAGCAATCCCCAAATTTCATGTATCTCTTTATATGCTCTTTAATCGACATCTAGAGGAGGTTGTTGAGCCGTGCATGCCTGAGCTAGAGTCTGATTATATGTGAAAAAGGTGCAAGATTGAAGCCCCATCCTTTTAACAAACAAGACTACTTCCTTTAAGGCTACCGCTTCCGCTTGCAGTGGACAGCATGCAGTACAAGGAGCTGTCCTGTAGTCTTTTAGCTCACCATCCTTCTCAAACACAAAGCCAATACCCCCTCCATGGTGGCTTCCATGATCCATCAATCATGCACCTATAAACAGTAGCTATACCACCCTCTATCTTGAACTGTTGAGTGGTGGGCCCACACGGGAATATCCACAAAGTATAAATAATACTCACTCTTTTCATCGTTTAACTTCTCATCCTATTGCTTTTGTTTGCAAACCCTTGATCACAGTAAGAGAGAAAAGAGAATCATGGATAGCGACAATCAGGACAGTAAAATAAAGAAGACGAAAGGATTGCGATCCAAGCGCCGACCCCGCAAATTCTCACCTCTCAATCCTGTCTCTGCATCAGCTATCACCACACCAATCACCGTTGTCAACACCATCTCTAACTATGCTCCAAAGAAGACGAAAGGGTTGCGATCCAAGCGCCGTCCCCGCAAATTCCTACCTCTCAATGCTGTCTCCGCATCAGCTATCACAGCACCAGCCACCATCGGCAACACCATCTCTAACTATGCTCCAAAGAAGACAAAAGGGTTGCGATCCAAGCGTCGTTCCCGCAAATTTCCACCTCTCAATGCTGTCTCCGCATCAGCTATCACCGCACCAGCCACCGTCGGCAACACTATCTCTGACTATGCTCCAAAGAAGACAAAAGGGTTGCGATCCAAGTGTCGTCCCCGCAAATTCCCGCCTCTCAATGCTGTCTCCTGTCAGCTATCACCGCACCAGTCACCATCGGCAACACCATCTCTAACTATGCTCCAAAGAATACGAAAGGGTTGCGATCCAAGCGCCGTCCCCGTCAACTCATCACCTAATGCACGTGCTGTGAAGAAACCAAAATATAATTAATCCCATGAATAAACCCTATTCTATTGTTTAATTCCATAATTAAATATTGATCATTCATTGGATGGATTTGTTGGTATGTTGATGGCTGATTGGTCATTAGTTGTTCTTGCTGGCTTCAGATATTGGTAATGGATTGAAATTCATTGTTGTTTATGAAAATTATAATGAATTTTTAAGACTGATGCTGTTCGGTACATGTCCTCGATATTAATCTTGTAAAACTCTATTTTCATGATACCACGGGTACGTTGTATTGCAAATTATGACAATTCTGGTGTGAACCTGGTAACAAGATGCCCTGGTTTGACGGTCAAACAAGAAGATCAGATTGGAAGCATTCGATTAAGAACAGACATTTCGGATCTGCTTGGAGTCGAATCCTAAACACTCTCCGGTTGGCGGAGTAACAAGATTCGTGATAATATTAACCAAACCCAATTTACCCCTTATGACGCTGCAGTTGGCGGAGTCAAATATCAGGCGTTTTGAGTAACCAGTTAGAGGCCTCGCTAAGCTTCGGCAATTTTTTCCAATGCTGAGATAAAAATGTGTAATATACTTTTTATGCATAGTGAAACCACATATTAGTAACTTATATGCCAGCTTACAATTCTGAAGATGCAGTACTAATTAGCGAACGTATTATATATGAAGATATTTAGACTTCTTTTCACATTTGTAGATATGAAATCAAGACTGATGTTACCCCTGAAAGAATCACTAAGGAAATACTCCAGAATGGAATTGTGAACTTGGGTATAAACAGGTGTATAGTAGATCCAAAAGAGGATGAATCGTTCCCAGAGGATAGATTATTAGGAGCTGGTATGTATGGACAATAAACTTCCGCATCTTACTCATATATCTATACATGCAACTTTTCGCATCCAGACTGCTTTTTCAATCAAATTCTTTCTCTGAAGAAAACAATGAGGCGAGAAAGCACCCCCTTGGTCTGGCTCCATCCATTGCAATAATTTGTCATAACAACGTAATAAAAACTGTACAACATAAGTTAAAAAATTACATAGATGGTTGACATAGTTTTGTTTGAATGTTACAGAAGTTGTGCAATTTGTACTCTTATAAGTGGTATAAGCTTTAACTTGGTAGTCACGCTACCAAGTCTTTTTCCAAAAAAAAAAAAACAAAAAAAACAAAGCCGGTATAAGCAGTATGTTTGGAATAAGTGCTTTATAAAGCCATTATATTCCTTTGGGCAATAGTTTCAAATAAAATGTGTGCAAGCATTTTCTTGATAGATGACTAACTAAATATGTTAAACTTCTTGTGTAGTTGCGGTCGAGCCATTCTTCCTTTCCTTTCATTTGTTATTCTCGTCACTGTAAAAGAGAAAGTGTTTTAGATTGCCTCACAATTTGTACAGATACAATGTTTTACCCCATTCGCAAAGACAAATAGTATGTATTATTTCTAAAGAGTATCAACTAATTTATTTAAGACAAAAGCACATTTTTCCATGGCCCATGCCAAATTTAACTTTCTTGACAAAAGTTTCATTAATTATTTCTCTGTATTTTTCTATCTATACATAACTGTGTAACGAATCTTAATGGTGTCATACAGTGACACGCTTTACCACTTTACCAGTAAATGTAGAGATATAAGCCATAGAATGTTTTCTTTCAATCAATTTGTCGACTTTGACTCTATCTATGTCTCTCTCCTCTGTGTGTGCAAGTTTGTTTCCTTGCTTCCGGTTCAAGATATTGGACTTCAACTGGGGAGAGGTGCAATTAATTAAATTAGTGAAAGCGAGTGATCTCTTGACAATAACTTAATTATATTAGCAATCTTGGTTCATTTTTTGTCAAATTAATTAAATAAGACTAAAAAATAGATTTCATACGTTTGTTGTTGGATATATAATATATTAATAGTACTGATTAAACTTTATGTAATTTATCGTTCAGTGGTGCATCGGGTCTGTTTAGAGATTCGTGTGATCTTAAAAGAACAGTCGGGATGTGAATTCCACTGCCCGTGGGAGCCCACGTGAGAATATCTCAGGAGGAATCTTGTATCTTGAACTCTAGAGAGGGCCCACACGAGAATAACCTATAATTACAAGACGTAAAACAACTCTCCGTGCTCTAAGTATAAATACCCACTCTTTTCATCGTTTAACTTCCTCTCATCCAGGAAATGAAACCATGGATAACAGCAACCAGAAAATTAAACCAAAAAAGATAAAAGGGTTGCAGTCCAAGCGTCGACCCCGCCAATTCCCGCCTCTCAATACGGTCTCCGCCTCAGCTATCACCGCACCAGTCACCGTTAGCAGCATCATCTCTGACGATGCTCCGGCCTCCGAGTACACTTTCAGCCCGTTGGAGGTGGAAGTCGCAGAAGCACTGGTTCTTCTAGCTCATGGTGTCGTGCAAGTGTCCGAGTACTACTCTTCAAAACCGAAGATGCACGTGTGCACCATTTGTAATGAGAAGTTCTCTTTTGGCCAAGCTCTAGGTGGCCACAAGAGAAAACATTATGATGGTGTTATAATTAGAAAGAGCTCTGCTGAGACCGTCAACTCATCACCTAATGCACGTGCTGTGAAGAAACCAAAATATAATTAATCCCATGATTAAACCCTAACCCTAAACCCTATTCTATTGTTTGATTCCTTAATTAATTGTTGAAAATTCATTGGATGGATTTGTTTGTCATAATTTGTTCATGGTTGATTGGTCATTAGTTGTTTTTGCTGGTTTCAGATATTGGTAATGGATTAATCGACTTTAAAATCGCTTTTCTTGCCCTAATCATAACTTTTGGTTGCGATTAGGGTTATACCTTTTTTTGGTTACTGAACAATGCTTCTTTGAAACTGGTATCATCATAATTGACCAATAAATTTACAGGGGACACCTGCAGCTGGGATTCTGAGAAAGATCTCTATCTTGGGTTAGAGGATTCCGACCTCTCGGATTACTTGAGAGACAAGGCAGATCTTGATGCCATAGATGCAATTTGCATGCAAGCTAATGTCCCTATTTTCATTACCAGCTCACCCCATGCCAGTTCTCCTGTAGATCATTAGCTTCCTTTCAAGACCTCTCTAATTCCTCTACTAAACTACTACTGTTATATTTCTACTTAGCTATGCTTGACTACAATATTAGTCACTATATTGTCTTGTATGATAATTACCTAGTTGCTTAACAACTAGAGAAGCTACATCCATCTAGCTGTTTTGATATATGTTTAGGTATGATGTATATTTTGTATGAACAATATCAGTTTCTAATGAAACCGGTGGTTTTCAAACCACTTTTATCAAAAAAAAAAAAAAATTGACCAATAAACTTGATTGAATATATCATCATAACTGCAATTCTTTTGATTACAAAATGATTGATGTTTATGAAAATTAGAATGATTTAATTAGTATACATTTATATCATAGTATTATTGCCCTTTATATAAAAGAATAAATCATTCAATGAGCAAGAATTTCTTTTTTGGAACAATTAATGATAATTTCAGCAATTAGTGAAAGCGATTGATCGCTTGACAAGAACTTATCTTAACAATCTTGATTTTTTTTTTGTCAAATCAATTGAAATAAGACTAAAAAAAATTATACGTTTGTTGTTGGGTATATTAATAAAGTATTGATTAAAGTTTGATGTAATTTAAGTATCGTTCATTTTGATTCGTTGATAAATTCAAATCACTTGCTAATTAAACGATAAAACATTATCTATATCTCATCTTTCTTGCATATGTATGATATTTGTACCGTAGTAATCATGCTTATAATATCAGAATTTAAACTAAGCGTATTTTTTTGTTTTTAATATAATTAAAATAAAAATTGTCATGTAAATCATTTTTATAAGTGAATGTCAAACCGAGATTTTGTCTTGGAAAAAAAAACTCATAGCTCATGAATTAATATTAACTTGCATCTAACTCGCTTACTCGTGGATCGAGCTATTAACGAATTAGTCAGCTCATCACTAGCACGACTCAAAATTAACAAGTTTGAACTGCAGCCTAGTTCACTGGCGAGCTAGCTCGTCCAAGTATGAATTTGTAAATTGATATGCATGAATTTATTTTGTAAACTATGTTTGTATGAATTTGAAGATTTAGTATTTTAGTATTTAAGAATTTAGTTACAAGCTTAATACTTAATTTATGATAATTGACTTTATAATACATTATCTAATATATTTGGACTTTCGGCCCACTAGTTTTCACGAGCTGGCTTGGCTCCGTCATTGTCAAAACAAGCGAGCTACTAGTCACTTCTTTTGCTTGAATCTTAATGTTGGCTTGCTTATGACTCACTCGCTGCTAAAGCGAGCAAGCCATAAGCTTGACCTAGCTCGGACTAAGCCGACTCATTGTCAGCCCTACATTGATTTTACATAAATAAAGAGTCGTGGATATAAAAATAATTGCAATGTGATGTGCTGATTTATGAAGTTTGTTTATTATGGTAATGGCGAATTATATTTTTCATTAATTAATACCAATATTTCAAAATTCATTCGGGAAAAGATGAACAATATATAACATGGTATATATGTTTATTGGCTCTGTATTTTACTGAAATTATGTCTATTCTTTTTTTAATTTTTCTGAGATATCGGGCATTAATTTTGCATGAACCCGTTAACGGCCGGGAATCTTTGCAAATTAATATCCATTCAAATATCAAAACTTATTGATCATGACTCACTGGCCAGTGGCCACGAATCTGTATCCTCTCAGATACCTGATTGAAGCAAATTACAAACAGACGGCTCAGATTAATTCTAGTCAGATCAAAATCAATTCGGAGCTTGTAGAAACTATATGGGATCTATTTTGAGATTCATACCAAGTAAATAAGAGTCTTGAACCGTCTGTTTGTAATTTGCTTGAGTCAAGTATACGTATCTGGGGGTGATCTAAATTCAGTAGGCACTGCGCAGAGTCCGCTTTCTCAGGTACCTGAGACTATTGCATGATAAATCGACGGTCTGAATTAATCTCAGCCGGATCAAACTCAATTCGCAATTCGCAATTCGGTATCTATAAATATCATTGAGAGCTAGTCTGTTTAAAGATTTGTGTAATGTTAAAATTAGAACAGTCCGGATCCATCCATTCCACTGCGAGTGGGTCCGCACGGCAGTTAAGGATATATATTCTTCATTTAATGCGATATGTTTTCGCTCACGAGGAATCTTCAACTGTTGAGTGGGCGCACAAGAACATCCTATAATTAGACGTCCAGTCGACTGCTCATATAAATACCTACTCTTTTTATCGTTTTTCTCTCATCCAAGTTCTTTCCAAACCCTCAATTGCAGAGAGGGAACCATGGATAACAGCAACCAGAAAATTAAACCAAAAAAGATGACAGGGTTGCGGTCCAAGCGCCAACTCCGCCAATTCCCGCCTCTCATTACGGTCTCTGCATCAGCTATCACCGCACCAGTCACCGTCAGCAGCACCATCTCTGACGATGCTCCGACCTCCGAGTACACTTTCAGCCCGTTGGAGGTGGAAGTCGCAGAAGCACTAGTTCTTCTAGCTCATGGTGTCGTGCAGGTGTCCGAGTACTACTCTTCAAAACCGAAGATGCACGTGTGCACCGTTTGCAATGAGAAGTTCCCTTCTGGCCAAGCCCTAGGTGGCCACAAGAGAAAACATTATGATGGTGTTATAATTAGAAAGACTGCTGCTGGGACCGTTAACTCATCACCCAAAGCACGTGCTGCAAAGAAACCAAAATATAATTAATCCCATGATTGCATTCAATTATCCCATGATTAAACCCTAAACCCTATTCTATTGTTTAATTCCTTAATTAATTGTTGAACATCAAGTTGATGGATTTGTTGGTATGTTGATGGATTTAGGGTTTAATTGTTCTTGTTGGCTTCAGATAAAAAAAAAATTTCTTGCCCTAATCATACTCTTGGTTGCGATTAGAGTTACACCTTCTTTTGGTTACTGAACAATGTTTCTTTGAAACTGGTATCGTCATAATTGACCAATAAACCTGATTAAATATATGATCATAACTGCAATTCTTTTGATTACAAAATGATTGATGTTTATGAAAATTAGAATGATTTTTTAAGGTTGATACTGTTCGATACATTTCCTTGATGTGAATCTTGTAAAACCCTAGTTCCACGAATCCATGGGCTGTATAGTAAATTCTGACAATTATAGTGTGAACCTGGTAAAAATCTGACAGTTTAACTGACTGTTTCTCATTTTCCAGTGTTCCGTTACTGTTCTAGATCAATTTGGTAAATTCCAGGGTCCTTCCAGTAAATTTTAGTGTTATGTGCTGTTTTGACAGAATTCTGGTAAATTCAAGGGCTGTTTTGTAACTTTTCATTATTATACATTGTAATTAATTAATTATTCAACATTCCCTGAATAGGGATCTTTTTGTGACAGTATGTAAAAACTTGTAGAATAAGTATTTTCTGGAATTTTATGAAAATAATTGTTTCAATATGTCGAAAATTTTAGCAATAATTTTTCACATAATTTAAACTAAGAAAATATTTGTTTTGAAACTTGTGATTCAGGGAAATAAATCTGTTGTTATTCCTTTGGGATAACATAACCCTGTTATTCCTCGTCAAGCCATTCAATTTCGTTGAGATTCGAGTATAAGAAAATATTTTTGTAGAGATCCGCACATGAAAAAATTGAATGGCTGAATGAAGAATAACAGGTTCCTGTTATCCCAAAGGAATAACAGCAGATTTATTTACGTTATTCAGCATGAATAGTCATTAGAAATGAAAATTTAAATAAGTGTTCAAGAACCATAAAGTATCATTGAATAATTGAATTTTTGAACAACTCAAATTCCAAACAAAATAGAATGTTAAGAACAAATATTGAACGTGTAATTACCAACCACTTGGTGGAAAGGAAACTTTTGGGATCTTCATTCTTTCAAATTAGATTAGAAGGCATCAAAACAATTATTGCTTTCAAGCCTTATGATGCTGGTATTATATCAGGTACATTTTAACATCCTAGTGTTATTGCTGAGACTAGACTAGTAAAGATGCAATGACAAACTTTAGAACAGAGTAAAAATTAGTCGATTTAAACAAGGAAATTGTCTAGGTGACGAGACTGGTTGGTACCGATCTAACAAGGGTTACAAGAAGGAAGTGTTGATTGGGAGAGGGAGCAGCTGAAGCTACAGAAGAGGCTATAGAGGAAAAAGATTCAACTTCAGGTTATAATTTAGCATCTTGTTAGAGTTTTTCCATATACAGTATGTTAACACCCCTACATGCAGGATATAATTTAGTACAAGTACACTGTTTTCCATGAAAAAGAATCAACTTGATTTCTTTTGTTTTTTTCTTTTTTAAAAAATTAATTGAACAAATAACAAAAATTAAATTAAAATTATTCCCTATCTGTATTCTCTTGAAAGCCAGATCACAATACATTTCCTTTGATGGTCCTTTTACTGTCTTCTCTATTAGTGATAACTCGAGAACCGTTTTGCCGCTTATCTGTGGACATTATTCCAAAGTTCAGAAAACTCCTGCAGAAATCAAATACTCAAATGCAGAGCAAACTGCATAATAATATTTTATAAGGCACCAAAATTGACATAATTCAGAAAAAAAAAAAAAAAAAGATGGTTATTCTCACTTTTTCTTTGCATTGCCTCAACAATGTTTTTAGCCGAATTCTGGCCATCTAATGTTCCCCTCATCTCTTTTACTTGACTTTGCTTTAATCGTCCCCTCATCTCTTTTCCTCGACCTTGCAGAGCTTTCCTTTTCGTACTCATCATGCCAGATCATCTCCATCTGACAAAATACAATGCAGATGAACCATTTATATACATAAACTTTCTTGTATAATTATGAAATCAAAGGTATTACCTCGCCGACAATAACTATGTCGCCTTCTTTAACACCCTTCTTGGTAAGAGCTTTGTATACACCACACGCCTCCAGTGCATGCTGAAACCTCCTTAGTGATTCTGAGTATCTAGATCAGAATAATAAATATATAATAAGAATGTTTCAGTAAGAGTTCTTTGCCTTAATGGATTAACAGTTTTGTTCACAATGGAATGGATACCTCCAGTTTGTCATTTGAACAAAGCGTTGGATCCCAGCTCCAACCACATGCCACTTGTTTGAGTTATTTTCATGAATAATCTCAAAATCACTCATTAATGCGCTCCTTTCCCTTTTTATTGCATCAGCGACATGATTCAGATCCTGTGGATTTTGCCACTCTGCTAAGGCAAAATAAATTTTGTATTAGTTATTTAAGAGTCAATTTATATATAAAAAAAAAAGAGTAAGAAATTAGAAAAATGGCTGGAGAGGCCAAGATTGATTATATTTACAATTCGCTGATCAGCTTGCCAATACCAAATAATTGCAATGATCAGGAGGCAATTTGCATAATAAAACAAATGAAAGCCAAATACCAGCATTTGACCATTGAATTAAAAAAGTAAATTAGTACTACAGTCCATTGCCAGTATACCATGCAAGTAGTTCAAGCGATATTATTTGTGAAATAAAAATTAGTGCAAATAGTTCAACTGAAATTATTTGAAAAATTAAGATTGCATTGCAGATGTAATGATAGAGAAATTAGCGTGACCTTCAATTTCTTTCTTTTCTCTCCTTTCTTTCTGCAACAGCTCATATGCAGTGCATGCAATCTCATACGTCCCCTGTTTATTAAGTGCACTGATGCAATATGGCTTAAATCCCCGACTTTGCAAATTCTCCCTGAAAGATTCCCACTTCTCAAAAGCTTCCGGAAGGTCCATTTTGTTAAATAAAACAATATACGGTTTCTCTGCCAAAGCTGGGCTGAATAATTCTAGCTCTAAGCGGACAGCATCAAACTCATACTCTGGTTGCTCAGCTGATCCATCAACGACATGTACCTAACAAATCAAAAGCTAACAAATAAGTAATGTTCATATTTGTGATTACGAGCAATCTACAAGTATCCCTACTACTGTTACAATTTAAGAGAAACATGTTAATGTCAAGTCTGTTAGCAGCTGGCCCCACTTAATCTCTAGCACCATGTTTGGTTGAGGCCTAAACCATGGAATAAGGGGTTTGGGCCTTAGTTATTCCACCAAATGAGCCTTAAATAGGCTGGCCTAATTAGACGTAAGCCTAAAGTTAGGCTGGCCTAAACTAAACCAACTCCCCAGGTGTCCTAATTTTGTGTTGCGTCCGGGGCCCACTATTAGTGATTATTTGCAAAATTTACCCCTCACTTTTCTTTAGACCTAAACCAAACATGAATAATATAAGCTGGCTTAAATCAGAATAACCAACTTAGGCCTTCTTAACTTTAGTTCGCAACCAAACATCAGGGGTTTGTTATGATCTAGCACAATTTTGTCTTGCACTTTTGGTTTCTCTCTCTCTCCCACGTGTGCGCATGTACACACCACATATGAACTTGTACCATGAATGTACTGACACCTGGAACTTAAATAGAATGATTTATAATATTAGACTTACTAAGACAGAGCATCTCTCACTGTGACGTAAAAATTCATGGCCTAAACCATAGCCCCGATGTGCTCCTTCAAGTAACCCAGGGAGATCAGCAACAACCATGGTTACATCAAAATCTAGTGAGACAACTCCCAAATTTGGGAGTAATGTTGTAAAGGGGTAGTTTGCTATTTCTGGTTCAGCAGCAGTTATTGCACTTAGAAATGTACTTTTTCCAGCATTTGGGGCCCCTACAATACCCACATCAGCAACTAGCTTCAATTCCAAATCCAACCACCTGCAACAAGAAGAAAAGATGGTCAAACAGCAGAGAACAATTTTATCTACCTAAAACCCTAAACCCTAAAAATTAGAATAATTCGATGTTGTATGGTACATGTGCCAGAAGAGTTGCCTTCTATTAGCAGAAATAATACATTTAATGATAGTCTAGAAACATCTGTCAAATACTACTATATGTTTAATCTGTCAAATACAACTAATACTAGCATTTGAGGGTTTTCTACTGATATCTTTTTTTAACTGATTTTTTTTAATTATAAATTTATTTATTTCATTTTTTAAAATTTTCAAGATTGCAGTATAACCTCAAATATTCGAATCAACAATAGAATGATCATTGAGTGAAATGGGTAATGAAAAACAAATTAAAAAAAGATATATACATTTCAGCGCCTTCTTCACCTCTCTCAGCAATCTTAGGTATCTTATTGTTTCCAGACCTGAATGATGCATTACCACGGCCACCACGGCCACCTGGCAAAAGTAGCGCCCTTTGACCAGGTCGCAACAACTCCATAAGAACCTCACCTTCCCCAACCTTGCCTTTCGTTGCTTCTCTGACTACTGTACCTTGTGGGACCAACACCACCACATCCTCCCCCCTTGCCCCTGCTTGTTTACTCCCCTGCCCATGCCGCCCCCTCCCTGCCCTGCAACCAGACAGGTCAAATTACACCTAAAGGACTTTATATGTAAACAACCGCAAACGTTACTACTTTATCTGGTTAAAAGGTAGGTTGAGTCAAGTGTAAGCCACTAAAAGGACCTCAAAAGGGAAGTACCTAGTAACATAATTTGCGTACATAAGTGCCATGTTTGGCATTCATAATTAACCTGACAACAATATGGGAAGATCTTGGGTTGTTGTATCAATACATTTTAAGTTTTTAAATTTCAATTTATCATGACATTCCATTATCTGCACCAACTATGAAAGTACAAAACTATATAATCAAACCTGAAATGCAACGTCTTTCTAAAGGGAAGCAGAGAGTTCATAGAAGGATCAACCTCCAAATAAATATGACCTCCCTGGCCTCCGTCCCCACCAGAGGGCCCACCATACGGCACAAACTTCTCCCTCCGAAATGCAACAACCCCATTTCCACCATCCCCAGCCTTGGAATATATCTTCGCCGTGTCGAAGCACCTCATGACAGCCGGGACCCCCTTCTCCTTTCCATCTTCTATTTCACCCTGTTCTTCATCTTCCAACTCTTCACCAAATTGAGTAATATTAGTCTCAGTTTTCATGTCAAAGCCTGGATCAAGAAATATCTCATCCTCTTCTATATCGATATCCTGTATGTATTTCAAAAAAAGGTCGAGGAACATGGATTTAGTCGGTAGTTATACTATGATGGATCCAGAATAAACAGTTGAAGCATCACTGTTGGAGTGGTCAAGGTTGTGCTTGATACCAATGTACCAGTCAGCGTACAGGTTAGGTCAAAATCAGGCATGTTACCAGTAAGATTGGTAATCAGCAACTTACCAGTAACCTCCAAAACACACTAATGCTTACAGGTTGGTGTAAAAATATAACAAATTTACCTCTTCCTCCTCTTCATCTAGTATCTCCTGGACGAATCTAGATGCATTCATGCTCTTTTTGGATGGATTCTTCTTCGCTGGTGGTCCTTTCTTCTTGGGTTTCTTACCCAGAGCAGAGAAATCATCAATGGTAATCTCCATTGGGAACGAGTCACTGGAGATATCGTCGTCCATTAGAGGGAGGCGTGTGTATGTAGTGGGTAGTACAGATGGCTGAGAATTACTAGAACTAGTGGTACTGATGGAATTATAATTGGGTTTTTTAGGAGTAGTCTTTCGTTTCGGGTTTCCACGTGGCTTGGAGCGCGCTCCAGCGCAGACTGGTCGGAGAGAGGAGAAGGAGAAGGCGGTTGTCGCCATTGTTGACAGTCGTATGAGCTGATAAAAGAGTGTCGTGAAATGGGGGAGGACTGAGAGGAGATGGATAACACGACACCACTAGCGGGTTGCTTCAATCGGATATCAATCCGAAAAGATTGGAAAAATTGCACGCTGTGGCGTGGGACCGTATCATCCCAGCCACCTGATTGAACACAATTGAAACGGACGGTCCAGATTTACTCTCAGCCGGTTCTTTCTCGGGATGGCGACGGCGACAGTATTATTTTCACTTTGAGATTCGTGAGACCGTCCAATTCAATTGGACTCAGTCCGGTAAACTGAGAGGATGTGAATTCTCAATTCTGTGGGTGTGCACGAGCTAAAAGATATGGACGGCGTTGTTTTTACTTCACACAACGCAAACAACATAATGAAAATAAGATTAAAAAAAAACATATAATTTGAGTGCTGTTAAAATAAACGTTGTTTAAACGGATCTGAATATTTATTATATTTATTATAATGGAGTTCATCAACTACAAAATTAATGTTTTCATAAAAAAATTTCATAATATATATTAAAATATATGGTATATATCTATATTTATATAATTGAAACATAAAATCATATCCATATTTATATTTACACGGATACTCAAATATCATATATTTGTATCTAATTTTTCAAATACTGATCAAATTGGATATTATCCATACCATTTTCACCCACTTGAGTACAAATGTACAATACGAGAAAAAATATAGATTTTTTTTTTTCTTCTTTTTTTTTGTGTGAAAAACTTAGCAGAGGTTGTTAAGTGGAGTTAGATTTTACTACAAGGTTCGTACAAATTTTAGTTAAATATTCTGGATTTTGTAATGTTTTGCAAATTATATATGAGAAGCGACGAATAATTCTTTTGGTGACAATAATTTAAATTCCAAAATCTAAATGATCAAATGGAAATCATTGATATAAGTAACTGAGGGAGCATTAGCAAATGCCAAAAATATGTACGAATGTCTCGGTTAAGACTTAAGAATGCTGTACTACTACTACTAGGGGAAGGAAGGAAGGATGCTTCATTCGAGTTACGCGACATTCTTAAGATGATATGCAAATGCTTGCCTCAAGAAAATGTAGAGTGCCTGCCGTATAAATCATCATTCAGATATGTTGTGTTGTGCAATTGAGTTGTACTTTGGAAACAATTCCTTCCATTGCAAATTTGCAACCAAGAAATATGCTAGTCAACTCAAGGTCAACTTATAATTTTTTTATTTTGGAAGTATATCCTCATATATATATATATATATAGGAATATGCTAGCATGCTATGCATAGCATAGAACTCCTCCATGCAACGGCTTGGATTTTGAGTTTTCAAAATCCTAATGGTCGATCCGAACCGTTCATCTTGTTCTCCATATTAATATGTGTTTGGAGACCAAATTTTATATTTTTTGGAATTTTTTTACTATTTCTTTAGATTTATTGAAAATCGCTGTTTTCAGCAAATCTGTACCATAAAAAAACAGCGATTTTCAATAAATCTAAAGAAATAGTAAAGAAATTCCAAAAAATGTAAAATTTGGTCTCCAAATACATATTAATATGGAGAACAAGATGAACGGTTCGGATCGACCATTAGGATTTTGAAAACTCAAAATCCAAGCCGTTGCATAGAGGAGTTCTATGCTATGCATAGCACGCTAGCATGTTCCTATATATATATATATATATATTGTGCTTTTGACATGGCAGTCGTTCTTCCTTTTGCGACTTTTTTCATGATTTTCTCTTTTATGAGTCCGTATTCCCCTATGTACCTGAGGTACAATCCAACGAAACAGACGGTCCAGATTAATTTCAGCGGATTCAAATTAGATCCGGTGCCTGTTGAAGACTTGAAGCTATATGGGGTCTGCTTTTGAGATTCGTGCCAGATAAAAAGAACGATCCAGATTTGACACTTGCACCTCAGGTACCTGTGCTGATACGGATTCATATCTTATGCTGGGCGGATCCACACATTCTACCCGAATTCTATCACCTAAGGTAACATAATCTTTTTGTTTAGATCGTAACCATCCGATCAGAATCTGCACGAATAGTAAAGGTACCCCGTGCATTTCATCACGGGTCGGATTGGCCCGGATTTTGATCGGACGATAGTGATATAAAAAAATATTATGTTACCTTAGAGGATACCTCCACTTTGTTTTCTTTGCCCCAGATTGGAAATTAGGTAGGTAGGAAGGGAGAACTGGAGAAGCAATAGAGCTTGTTTTTAGTTTTAGGGAACTGGAAATGGCTAAGAACAAAAATGCAAATGCAGTTGATTAATGATTAGTTTAATAATTCTCTTTACTATTTACTCATTTCTGAAATTATAAATGCCTCCAAATTCTGTTCTTTGGTTCCGCATCGCTTACAATTGATTCACAAAAAACACTATTCCTTTTCTGTAATTATCAATAAGCACAAAATTTACATCAGTAATCTGTTGAGATCTCTTCTCACAGTAATTAAGTACACCCACAAGTTACTGGTAGAATATTTGTTCACTTACCTTATAAAAGCAAACCTGATTCATTTTTTATCATTTTTCATAAATCATAAAAAATAGTAAAAAAATTTCAAAAATAGTAAAAAATAGTATTCTACAAGTTTATTATATACCCAATTTATTGAGGAACTTAAATCAAAATTTAAAATTTATACAATAGGTTTTTGAGACCACGGATGACCTTATACTATCAATAGCACTCAAGTCTTACTCTAATAACAATACAAGATATCTCTTATTCATACCTCTCATTTCTGTACAAATCACTTATTTGCTTTCTCCTAGTTCATTCTTCTATAATGTACGTCTTGTAAAATTGCTTCTGAGACAAGTGGTACAGAGAAGAAGTTGGTTAATTATTACAGTTGCTTTGCATATTCATCTTTGTTAATCCACCGTATGTCTCTTGTAATTCTTGGTTTTATAATGCCAAACCATGTGATGATTTCTTCGATTGTTTTTTTTCATTAAATTTAAGAAGATTGTGTGCACCTTATAATAGCTCGAGGTCCTGTATGACTTCCTCTTCCTCCCATTGCAGATCCTTGATTTTCGAATCAATTTCCTTTCCAATCAGTTGGAGAGGAGCATCTAACTGAGGTGGTTCCTGCATATATATATATATAGGTAATGACGAATAACTTGATTATTTAAGCACTTCCATGTAAATGCATGCTGATGAAATTAATCATGCTAGTTACCATGTCACGAATAAGGGGCCAGTTAATGTCGTGGAAAAAGGGATGTTGTTTGATCTCATTTGCACCAATGTTTGCTCCTATTCGATCAGCCGGGTCTCTCTGGAGCAACCCATGAATTAACTGTCGTCCTTCTAGGCTAACCTGTTCCAAGTTAACCACCACTGTTATTAGTACTGGTATTTGCTTCCTGATATTTTCTTCTAAGAAACAATTAGCAAAATTTTAACTCCGTCTATGTAGTTTCTACACAGCTTGTCCCAAGCCAAGAAAAAGGAAGAGGGTTCATGATAGGCTTGGCAAGCCAGCAATAAAAAAAACAGTCTCTTTATGGAAATAAAACCCTCACGAATTGGGATAGGAGTAGTACTAGAATGGGTGACCTCCTAAGAAGTCCCTGTGCTGCTAATTCCGGTTGAATTTCATTTCTAACCTATTCCAACTTGTTCGGGAATAAAGACTTTGAAGAAGAAGAAGAAAGAATTAGCAAAATTTTGCATTTTCTTACTGGTATGCTGCTGGGGAAAGTGAGATCCTTGTTTAATATATTAGAGAATGTTTTCTGTCTGTTCTTCCCTCTAAAAGGCGTACGCCCATATAACATCTCATATAGAAGTATTCCTACAATTCAGAGAGAACCGTCAATCTCTAAGTTTCTAGTGAAAATAACATTCAAAGATAGGGTTTTGCTATTAAGAAAATAACATTCAAACCTAGAGCCCACCAATCAATGGCACTGCTATGGCCTGCCCCCATAATTATCTCCTGGATTGCCGTCATGAAAAATACGAAAAGATAAATAAGTGATGGTAAACAATAATTTAAAAGTCGAAGAAAAACTGATAGAAGGTAAGGAATTTACAGGGGAAATGTATTCTTCAGTTCCAACAAATGAATTGGATTGAGTGCTAGGTTCTGCAACAAAGGTAGGGGGATTCAGGTCCCTTGACCTTCTCCGTTTTGATTTCGAAGATTCCTTCACAACCTGCAAATACATATCAGTTAAGCTATTTGTTGATAGAATATTCTAGTCAACAGAAAAAAGGAAAAGAAAAAAAAATGCCTGGGGCTTGCAATTGGTCAAAAAGGATAGGTCGAAGTCCGTCAGCACAATATGTCCGTCCTTTTGAAGTAGAATGTTCTCTGGTTTCAGGTCCCTGTATATTATGCCTGCATCAATTGAAGCATTAAATTTAATTGTCACTCCTTAAATTTGGGAACTTGGGATGTTTAGGCAACTAAAAATACAGTAAACCATTCTTAGAAGTTGTCATTTATTGAAATCAGGAAAAGTCGAGGATCAAATACCCAGGCAATGAAGATATTCAAGGCCAATAATTACTTCTGCTGCATAAAACCTGCATAGTATTTAGTTAATTGTATATTAGGGTATTTAGTTAATGGTAGCAAAATTTCGAAAAGAAGTATATCTTAGGTTCCACTCTAAAACATGTATATTATTCGGAAAGTTTGGCTTTTGAAGTAAATCAGGAAACAAGGAGTATGCAGGTTAATTTTTTTTTTTTTTAAATTAGTATATGTGATATTTTTTATCATCTTTTGTTGGCTGGGCATGCCTCATACCGTTCTATGTAGGTTATACACAATGTTGTCAGTTTTGGCATTTTAAAGGTACACACAGAATTTCCCCTAAATAAAGTAATGAGAGTTAGAAGTGTACTTGGCAGCTTCCTCTTTAAATATTTTCATGGGTTGCCTGTCAAGTAAAGCAAACAGTTCTCCTCCAGAACAGAAGTCTGTTATTAGGCAAACATGTGTTGGAGTCTGGTACATGCATCACAAGTACAAGTTATTATCTTCATTTTCATACACCAAAATGGAACTTGAAACAAAAGATAACAGTATAAGATCAACAGCCAAACCTGAAAGGAAGTATATAAAGTAGGAAGAAAAGGATGGTCCAACTGGGAATATATTTCTCTTTCAATGCATGCTCTATGAACCTGTCAAAAAATTACACTTACAAAAATGGCTAATATCATTTATTTTATATTGACACAATGATTAAATATAGAAGATTACCTTGTTTCGGGTTAACATTACTGACTTGTCCATTGCTTTCATGGCATACAGTTCACCAGTGCCTTGTAGTTCCACCAAATGAACACTGGAATGAAATCAAATAATATTGAGTTTGACTCCTTTGGTATAAGCTGCTAGCTCCTTGTTTTGAAGCAAGATCATAAGCATTATAGATGAGTCTTTTAAATTTAAATTTTAGGTAAAGCTGGTATTCTTAGTTAGAAATTAGAATATAGAAAAGGCATTTCTATAATGCTAATCAGTGTACCTTCCAGTATCCCCACAGCCTAGTGGTCTTATCGGCCTGAAATGCTTCAGTTCAATCTGTTCCCCTTTTCTAGTAATCTAAATTTTTTTGGGTTCAGAAAAATGATCAGAGCATCAACATTAGATTAGTTCATGTTATTAATTTTTATTAAAAAAAAAGATTAGTGCTTGTTGTTAATCATTAAATTTTACCTTTTCAATGGCTATCCAAGAAGAATTGTTCTTCTTGTGAGGCTTTGGAAAGACAGGCTTGGAGTGGCTTGCCCACAGATACTCCGGTCTCTGAAGAAAAGCCATAGTTTTTGTTTTGAGTTATGATACCCGTCATAAATTCTCAAATTTTCTAACAATTTAAACAAAAGAGAATGTACCTTACCAAGTTGGGATCAGGAAGTTCCCTCACAGCTCCATCCACATTCTCAGCTGTTGCTTTGACCTGAAAAAAAAAGAATCATGCAACATGCTTGATTGTGATTTAATGAACAAAGTTTCCACAAATCCCATGGTAATATATAAACAAAATTCACATGCAAACTATTAAAGGAGAAAATCAAACTTACCAATTTGGCACTCTGGAGTTCAGTCTGTTCAGAGAGACGATTTCTAAGAGGTTCAACATGATCGCTTCCATCCAGTTGCACTCCAATAAAGTACTGAACTTCCCCCTGCAACATTTAGTGAACGATAAATCAGTCAATTTTGGATTGATGGTGCTGGATATTGCTTCTTCTTTTACAAAAAAATAAAAGAAAAATTCCTTGGAATTCTTGCTAGAAACCATGTTTAACATAGAGTAGTACTGCTAAGCTGAAAGAAAATGAGAAGCAAAAGTATCCACCTTTTGGTCACGCATTGGTTGCAAATGGAACAAGTTCCAGAATTTTTTTCCTGAGAAAATTTACCAAAATTCTGATTTTGTTAACAAATTGTGGAGTTCTTTCTAAGTTGAAGAAAGAACAGCATAAATGAAGAAATAAAAGATAAGTACCACTCTTTGTGTAGTTAATGAGTTGGACAGTAATTTCTCTTTGGTCTCTGATAGCTTCTCTTATTTTAGCAACTGTTCCTTGATCTGTTTCAGGTCCTTGGAGAAACCTACAATGAAATGCATAGGTAAATTGAATAGATTTGCCCATCAAATATAAAAATTGGATGGAGTTTAAGCAAAATTAGTTGATTCAATCTAAGGTAATACTGGTCTATAATTGAAGTAAATACAAAACATATTGTTCTTAATTGCTGATCTGAAATTCTCTCTCTCTCTCTCTTTTTTAAATGTGCAATCAATATTATATATTACGAAGCAAGTTTCGAAAGCCAATTATTTTTCTTTATTGCAAAAAGGTCCCTGTTCAATTGTGCAATCTAAAATTGAGTCCCTTGTAACATGTAACTTCATAACAATGAAATTTTCAATTACATAGGAACTCTTTTCCCAATAAAGAAAAGGGATGGGATTATCTGATTTCTGACAAGGAAGGCTTTCTGTTTCTATTGTTAATTTGTTGGAAACTTCTCTGTATTTTGCTTTGTTGATACTTAACTGCTATGATTCCATACCTACAATTTCTTCCTAAAATTTCTTCCCGTGTGTACTCTGTCAGCTCAAGGAAGCTATCAGATGCAAATATCTGCAATAACAACATATGAATGTAAATTAAATTAGTAGGTTCAAAACTGAAAGCACTGCAAGAGATTTTAAAACAGTATCAAGAAGGTTACAATTGGGTTATCAGGAAGTCTAGGATCTGTAATAACAAAATTTTTCTCAATTCGTTCTAGTGTCGTTGCCAGATCAATCCCTTGTCTTATATCCTTCTCCCTCTCCACACGATCCCAACTCTCTGTTCTTTGCACTTCCTTCGTCATTAACATTTCTGGAGCTGCCTCCACATTTGACACTGGTGCTTCAGCTATACTCTCTTTTCTGCTTTTAAACCTACATACAAATAATTTCAAGCTCCAGGTTGAGAACAAAATTTTTATAACTAATTTTTCTGATATTCCATTAAATCGATTGAGATGGCAAAGCTCACCCAATTAAGGAAAGGCGAACTGATTTGCGTGTCGTGTGGTGTGGTGATTCGCTTTTGAAGTCATGAAGTGGAGTGAGACGGCCCGGTGATTTAAAGAAGCTTTTTGCATCAGAATTGGTTCTCTGAGGTGAATCCACAGTCCCCAATTTCTCTGGCTCATGAATCTTTATCGGGAGTTCTAACTCCGGCTGTGACCGGCGAGGATGCTTCACTGTTTGCACTACCTCTGTCATGGATGATAAGGCTTTCTCCTTTTGTCTTGCTGCTCAAAATTAGATGTGGTGAGGTGATGTTTGGAGAATATTTGAGAAGAGAAACTACACATTGGCTCAACTGTGCTTACCGTCGTAACGAATAAGAGAAACAGGTAATTCGTTTGGTCTTAATTTTTTGTCGCTTAGGCCTTCTGTATACTTGCTGACCTCAACTTGCATTCTGCATATATGACAATTTTCGATTAACAAAGCACTAAATGGAAACGAAGGTGTAAATAAAAACTTAAATAAAGTACTGTGAAGAGTAAATTTTGTAAGTAGTGGTTGATGCACCTCTAAGTGTTGTTAGATTTCCTATTGTTCCACGAATAAAGTTTGGCAAAGTCACAACTGAAAGCAGGATCAAAACCATTCCTTCTAGTTTCATACTCATTTCTTTTTTTTTTTGACACTGAGTTTCATACTCATTTCAATACTATGATTCTGAAGCTTTACTTTTTTCTTGGAATATTGATTTACTTAATGCAGGGGATAAGACGTAGAGACTGACCCGATGAACTTGATAACCTGGCCCTTATCATCCCGAATTGGGGTAACGGTAAGAAGATTCCAGAAGGGGGCGCCATCCTTCCTGTAATTCAACAGCCTTCCACAGTAGCTCTTCCCATTTTGAACTGCATCTCGTATTTTTGCAACCTCTTCTTTATCTGTTTCTTGCCCTTGTAGAAACCGGCTGTACATAAAAACATGAGCAAGAATTTAATCTTTTATTATTTTTAGGTAGAAACCATAAGTGACATACAATCTTTCTAGATTAATTTAATATAATATTGTTGCCTTACCAATTCTTTCCAATGACCTCCTTAATAGAATAACCAGTCATACTATAGAACCCAGCACTGGCATACATAATGGGGCAATCAGGCTTTGTTGCATCTGACACTACAAAAGTTTGTTGAAGGTTGGAGAGGGCATCCTTGAGCTCTTGTGAGACCCGAGGTATTCCAGAGTTTGATTCTGTCGAAGCCCTTTCGAAAGACTTATCACCTGACGACCTATTGCGGGGTTTTCCGTTCTCAGATGATTTTGGGTCGAGTTGTCCCCATTCTGCTATTGCGCCTTCTTCTGTTATTTCACTGTTGGTTTGTTTGGTCGGAAAGGCCATCCATTTCTCTAGTCCTGTCTCAGATGTATCAGAGACCTCCCCAGAGGGGAGGTTTGTTTTTGAGGAGCTTGGTAGCATTGTAATATATATCCCAATAATATGTGACTGTGCTTTGATTGCCTTTCTGCTTCAGTACAGTGGAGTTGATCAAGCACTGTTACTTGATAAACCCAGATATAAATTCTTGAACTATGGGTGGAAGAATATCTGGAAGTTAAGAAGAGAAACTGTTTAATACTGGTTCATCAAAATTTATTGTACATAAATAGAAAAGGTTGGTTACAGCTAGGTTCAGTAGAATTGCTTAACAAACAAACAAAGATGGCAAAATTTAGTATTCTGACTTAAAAATTAAATTCTTGCTAGAAGCAGGATACTAGCTTCATGGTAATGAGCAAACAGGATAAGATTTTTGGGAAAAACGACAAAAAAAAAAAACAAAAAAATTAAAACAAACAGGATATATAAGATGTTCGTACTTGTCTATAGGCCTCTAACCAATAAAAATGTGACAGGTTTCCATAGCAAAAGTAGCAATAACAAGGAATACAATTAAAGCTAATTAATTTGACAGTACTTGCTAAAAGAAGTACAGAAAAAGATAAACAAATTAAAAGTGCAATTATTGGGAAGTACCATATAAGAGAGGTAGGGACGGTGTTGTGATACAAGTAATGGTACTGCTGCAGCGTAACTTTCTCCAAAATGGCCAGATAAGAAGGGAACGAGGTAACAGAAACTTAAGAAGCAGAAGCTTCACAGTTTCTACGCCTCAGAAAAGCAATGAATAAGGGTATTAATTAAACTTGATTGGAAGAGGATGGAGTTGTGTGTTTGGAGTTATAGATGCCTTTGAATTCGATAATATGTCTTAATCGTGTCTCGAGGCCAAGGAAGAGACGCGTGACACCATGTGATTTTTTTTTTTTTTCCTTTCTCTTTTGTGGTCATTCACATGGCCACTAATAATTTTGTTGGATTTAATTCACTTTAGATTTTAAATGTGTTTTATCTGATGATAATATCATGTGGGTCCCTCACCTCCTTCAACCAACGGTAACGGTAAGCAATTCGATCTCCTTGCTGTTTCCTACAGTCCTGCTTGTGTTTGTTATTAGGGGTGTTGATCGATTCGGTTCGGTTCGGTTCGGTTCGGTTTTAAAAATAGAACCGAATCAAATCAAACCAAAATTTTATTTCGGTTTGTTCAGTTCAAACTGCAATATATAAAAAAAATTATTTAAACCAATTGATTTATAATAAACAGAAAATAAATTGGGATATTAAGAAATAAACCAAAATATTGAAAGCAATTGATTAAGAAATAAACCGGGGCAGTTCGGATCAAATTCATAATATATAAAAATTCGGTAGGTTCCGTTATTTCAATTATGAAAATTTCCAAACCAAACCGAACTGAGGTTTAATTCGGTTTTAAAAAACAAATCGAACCGAATCGTTTAGTCCAAACTAATTCAGTTGAGTTCAAAATCAAATAAACCGGACCCAATGAACACCCCTAGTTGTTATACTATTTAAAAATAGCTCCAATATAATGACAATTAACATTCTATCGAATTGAAAAAGAAAATCTTTCTCTCACGCCATATTTTACACTTCTCATCTGAATTCAAAAGTGTTTATACTTATTTTTGAGTTGTTCATATCTGAATTCACAAATATTGATATTTAATATACAAAACTGTTCTCTTTTTCTTTTCTGAATAATTATAAGAAATTTTAAATTTGATACTTTTTAAGCTTCTAAATAGTAATTATCACATCATTGCTTTTAAAGTCTCAAAAAACTATAGCGTAGCTATAAGCTATTTAAAACTTGATAAAAAAAAACGACTAATAACGTTATAATTTAAGATCTGAAAAAGCTATATCTATTTAAAACCCTGATACTTTGTCAAATAAGTAAAATTATAGCTTTCAGATTATTTATTCTTGATAACGAAATATATAAGTATTTTTATCGTTAATGACATTTTTTTCAAAATTAAAAGGCCAAAAAAATTTAGTTAACATCTTAATATCTTATAGTTTTCTTTACCTTATCATCGATTTCTAAAAGAACCCATTCTTACAATCCAAGCGTGTATTGTTTGCGTATTCTACGCAGACAATATCTGAGTGGAGTTTTTTCTTTCTTTTTAATTTTATTTCTAAAGGAGAGTTTGTATATAAAATTATGATTGTTTCTATTTTAAACTTCTAAGGAAATATATATATTTTTTAATGAGTTAGGCTAATATAACACTAGTGTTATATAAAACTAAATAACACCACATTTTAAATCCTTAGATCTGCTTTAAGATTCGTAATATCCGTTTTTACTGTTCAAGCACTTCATTTTGTACGGATCTTAAAGCAGATCTAAGGGTTTAAGATGTGATGTTATTTAGTTTTATATAACACTAGTGTCATATTAGCCCAACTCTTTTTTAATATTAGTAATTATTTAGGATGTCAATAATTGTCAAATTAAATTATAAATGAATAACCAATTGTTTCTGTTTGAATAAAAAAAAATACATAACTATTGATAATCAGAAACTTCAACTGAAGTTTGGAGGCACTAAATGAGACTTTATTTTATTTTAACTCTGTCGGCTTTGGAGCATTGTCCCAAACACAAAGCCCTTTATCTCATGGCGAGCTTTTTAAATTGAGGTCATACACTCAAATCAGAATTTTCTACCAATATTAATGGCCATTTAAAGGTTGAAAACAATACATCGATGTATTATTATGAAAATATTAATGACGCACCGCCGGGTTTGATTTGAGTTTAATTCAATTCGAAATGGGTTCGAATTGAAACGAACCAAACCAAGTTCGGTTCGAAATTAATTCAAACCAAACTCAAATCTAGCCTGGTTCAATCGAAATGGGTTTGCGAACTTTTATGGTTCAAATCTCATAATAACATCGGCTATTCATTTACATGATGAAATTAAAATCCAAAATAGAGAGTCATAATTAAAGGGGGCTAACGCTCCCTCATTCTCAAATCTTAATAACCTAGTTCTCTCTCCACCTCTCCTTAACTCACTCTCTCTCTCGCTCTAAAACCTCGCCGACACTCTCAGTGACTGGCTGTCTCTCCAGCCGTCACTCCTCTCTTTGGCCTAGACCGCTGTCTCTCCTCTCTCTTCTGCCATCTCTCCTTCGTCTTCTCTACCTTTCGGATTCTCACTTCATTAGATGGTCAGATCAAGGGTTTGATCGAGTGAGCACTCAAGGTATGATTACTTGTTTACTACATATTTCAGTTCTTGTACTTAATCCTCTTTTTACGATTATTTGTTGTGATGTATGTTTTCATAAATAATTTTTCAACTTAAAAACACTCATTTCATATCGGTAAAAGATGTGAATTTTGTCCCGCGAGAAAAAATTAATGTATAAACTACCGGTATAACTTGGGCTGCTAAAAAATAATTTAGTTCGTGATTCAATTCGAAAAATGTGTAGTTTGCATTAATTCGATTCGAAACGAATCAAACCAAGTTTGGTTCGAATCTTATTCAAACTCAAACCTAGGGTAAGCTCGATTCAGTTCGATCCGTTGCCACCCGTACGCACCGGTATGTTATATTCTAGTTAGTTTCGACAACAATGCATCAATGTTTTTATTGTAAAATATGAATGATGTTTTATTGTATTGATTATAAGGTTAAAATTTCAACGTATTTTTTTCTCAAAATCTGTGAAAATAGATGGAACTGAAATGGCATTTCAGTCTCAAAAAAAACAGAGACCGAAATGACATTTTGGTTCTTATAATTTTTATATAAAAAAAGAAGTAATCATGTTTGTTTCATAAAAAAAAAAAAAAATCTCACTTCACAATAGCATATATATATTTACAATCTTGGTAATATTTTTTTCAAATTAATTCATATAAAATGTAAAACTAAAAATAAATTTATAGGTATCTTGTTGGATATATAAATGAAATTTCAAGCAATTTTAATATTGTTTGATGATGTATTAAGAGTTGTTAATTTTATCATGTCGATAATGTTGGATTTTAAATTAATTTTTTTTTTATGATTGTCACATTACTACATAGGTATCTTGTTGGATATAATGTATTCATAATATAATATAATACTACATTAATTGTCAACATATATTAGAGTAGAACTACGGTGTTCTTAAGTTTATCAAGCCTCTTGATGAACTCAAGTCTAAAATTCATTGAATGAGCTTCAATAGACAAATTTGAACTGTTAAAACCCACCTACTTTACGAGTGATGCGCTTTCATGTAAAAAATAATAATTTTAAAATTAATTTTGCAGAGAGTCAAATAGTCAAAAAAGATTTAAAAAATGAATGCATTAAAATTAATTTATTAACCTTATAATTTTGACCGATTGACTTTATACTAAATTAATTCGAATATTTAAAATTTTCACATGTAGACGCATCACTCGTAAGGTAGACGGGTTTCAACAGTTCAGATTCGTCATTTGAAGCCAGTTCGATGGGTTTTATACTTGAGTTCACCAAAGTGCTTGGTGGACTTAAGAACACCCTAGTTTTAATCCATATATTAATTACAATGTTCTAAAACTTTTTGTAAAATAATTAACTTTTATTGTTATTAATTATAGTTAATTGTGTGTGTGTGTGTGTGTTTGAAAATTTGTGACTACTAAAGTTGTATTGATAACAACAACCAAAACTACATTATTACATCAATATTTATGTTATAGCTTCAACTCCCCTAGTTAATTGTGTGGAGCAATTCGAGATATTTATTTGAAATATAATCTTAGAGATGAATAAGCAATTAGTTTAGTTAATTATCATTATGTTTATTTGATATTCTGAATTTTGGGTTAATTTACAAAACTCTCTATTATTACTTTAAATAATCTGCTATAATAGTCAATGAAACGGGTATTATTTGCCTTTTTTTCAAAAAAAAAAAAATTAAGCTTTCTTTAATGAGATTTGAGAAGTTCTAAATTAAATTCAGCTTTGTTAAAAAAATTGTACAGTTAGATATATCTGTTGAAGAGATATAATGGTTAAATTTAAAAAAAAAAAAACAATTCCTTATCATTAAAATTAATTAGCTGTTGCAAGGCTTTGCTAATTATCTAATAGAGGAAATATATATTCTGATAGAAGTTTTGTTTTTACTTGCGGAGAGAACGATGGAAGAATTATTGAGTAGCTATTATAAGGTAGACAAAACTTGATTGCTTTCTGAAAACAAAGGCTGCTTCCAACCAAATTAAGGGATTGGATATATAGCATGCTCGTCTGCATATGTGTGTAGACCACATACCACATATAACATAGACGCTATTAGAGGCTTAACCCAAGTATACTTTAAATAGAACACTAAAGCAATGTAGCAAATCAGGTAGATATTTATGGATATGGCACCAATTAAGTCATCGCTGTTGCTTCCACTAAATTCGTGCTAAATGAAGCTATCACTTGCTAACCATGTTACAAATGGCATCGATCTAATCATCCCTGTTGCGCGCTTGCTTTCAATTCGTACCAAATGAAGCTATCACTTCAATCACTTGCTAAACTTTAATTTGGTCGATCTTATCTTCAAATTATCTTCAACTGTTAAATGTATTATGGGAAAAATTAATTGTTCCCTCCATTCAGATTTTTAGTTCCAATTTTTTTTATAGCTACTTCCAGTGTAGTAATATTCAGTCTATTCAGTCGAATATTCATGTTCGGTTGCAATCTAAATAAAAAATTTATATTTAGTCCGAATATGTGGTTTATAGCATATTACCTGTTTAGAGTATATTAGTAGTGATAAAAATATCAGTTTATAGTATATTAACAATAATTTATACTACATATTACCGTATATTTATTTATATATATGTAAATTATCATTAAAAATCTATATATATAAGTCCATATAAAAAATTACATAAAAATCTGCATATAATATCACATGCTGCATATGCAATATGCGGTGACTTTTTCAGGTAAAAAAAACACCCACCAGGTAAGGAATTCAAAGATATGTGGCAGCAATGCTAGTTCGATCGTGTACAGAAAGAGACGTCGATACATGTGGCAACCAGATTCTCTGCGACGTATACAGCTCATCGAATTGGTGTGTCCTAGTACTGACGATTCTCCCACATGTTTTTTACAGATAAACAAAATAAGTTGGTCTCGTATAGGGGTGTTCATTGGGTCCGGATTAATTGGTTTTGAACCGAATCGAATTCATTTGGATCAAATGGTTCGGTTCAGTTTGTTTTTTAAAACCAAATTATAATTTCGGTTATGTTCAGTTTGAAATTTTCAAAATTAAAATAACCGAACCGACCAAACTTGTACATATTATGAATTTGATCTGGACCGTTCCAGTTTATTTCTTAATTAATTGCTTTAAATACTTTGGTTTATTTCTTAATATCCCAATTTATTTCTTAATACCCGGTTTATTTCTTAATATATTTTAGTTTATTATAAATCAATCGCTTTAAATAAAAAATAAATATATTTCGGTTTGAACCCGAACAAACCAAAATAAAATCTTGGTTCGGTTCAATTCAGTTCTATTTTTAAAATTGAATTATAACTTTGGTTTGCTTAGTTCGGTTGGATCTCAACCAAACCGAACTGATGAATACCCCTAGTCTCGTACAGGTTTACAAACATTATTACCTCATCGAATTGTGTACATAGTAACAAGACTTGATAATTAAATCTGAATAATTCATTTTTTGGTGATGTCGAACTGAACGCTGAATTATTCGATTGACCGAATTTTGACCAAATTAAATCCGAATAATTCACAAATTTTACAAAGTTTACCCCAATTTTTTCCATAATATATATTTTTTTTGCTCTCTTGCAAGACTGAAATATCTAATCCAAATAATTTCGAATCATTCCCGAATTATACCCGAATTATTCCCATTCACAAATATTTTGACCTCGCCAAACCGAATATAAATAATTCATTTGTCACTGTGATTGTGTGGCCTTACCGCAAATTTCAAATCTAAAGACATGTTCGGCCTCCAATTAAAAATAGACATGGACACATGAATTAAACTAAAAAGTACTGTTCTCGTAAAAAAAAATGCAGTTCAATACATTTTTTTTTCTTCTACAAAAACAATAACGCAGCCGATCAAAGCCTAAAAAATTCCAACTTGTAAAATTAGTTGGCTCATTAGTCTCACATCACGTGGCCAGAGACAACAGTCACATCAACATTTATTCTTTCTTTTTCGTAGGATATTTGCGAATAAAAATTATTGAGATATTCCTTCGTCGTCTCTTTCAAAATTTTAAATTGTTCACTTATTATTTTTTATCTTTTGTTTATTCTCTTTCATCTCTTCGAATTTAATTACCTTCAAATTTTTTTTTACAATTTCGTCCGACGATCTCTCTTTAGTGGGATCGCAAATAATCTTTGATTGTTTTCTCTTTAATCTATCATTTTCAGTTTTTATTATTATTATTATTATTATTATTATTATTATTATTATTATTATTATTATTATTATTATTATTATTATTATTATTATTATTATTATTATTATTATTATTATTATTATTATTATTATTATTATTATTATTATTATTATTATTACTGACGATCTCTTTCCTACCTATAGCAAAAAAAAAAAAAAATTAATCTCTCCGATCACATTGAACTCTTAATTTAATTTACAGTATATAAAAAATGAGGACATACTCATATGTGAAATTATATCCTGAAAATGACTTCAGCTTAGGTTCGATAGTCATTGGATCCAAAGTGATTCCAATGAATTTGCTCACCATCGAATCTGTTTTAGAATTCGTATGCATAAATTTTAAAGCATATGCAAAAGTTCGGGTACGAATCCATTAAAACCGCATTGAATCTAGTAGTCATTGAACCCAAGCTGTTTTCCTTGAGAATAAACTAGCTATGTTAGGTCAAATACTGCTTTAGCTAGGGGTGTACACGGAGCGGATAATGTTGATACCATATCCATATTCATATTTCAATAAGCGTATACGAATTCAGATATGGATACTGATAGTAAATTAATGTCAAAATATAAAATCAAATTCACTTTAAACAGATACGGATACAAAATGAATAATTATCAGATAATTATTCATTAGTGGGATTATCATTTCATTGAGCGACATTGGTACTATTTTATGTTTTTTTCAGATTTGAAAGTACATTTCTTTTTGAAAGCATGTCATCTGTACATATAATTTAGTTCTAAAAGAACGTCAAACACATGCTAAAAGTGGGCCGAAGATTCATTTAAATATAACCCAACAAGCAAAAACCTCAGCAGCCCATTTAATATATTACTACAATAAGCAGCTAGTGCTGGTGCTGGTGTTTTAAAATACGGTTTTGTTTATGCATGCGGAAGGCCACTGCATATCGCATATGCAGTATGTGGACGTATATACGGATTTTAAAATAAAAATTCACGTATATATATTTATATTTATATATTTGAATTTATTTCCACACAATGACATAATTAACAATAATTTGTTCACATAAATTTTAATTAAATTACAATCAAATTATCAAATTAATCAAGCATATGCCACATATTTGGACCGTATGGCCGTTTTCAATCCACATGGCCGCATATACTACCGCAAGCTCAAAACTGCATAGGAGGACCGCATAGTCATTCTGAACACAGTTGCCGACTGCATAAGCATATACCGCATGGCCAGTGCTATGTCCGGCACTATATCCGCTTTGTACATTTGTTTTAGTCCCACTGCACGTATCACCAAAAGCAATCACTTATCTCTTGAACTCTAATATTGGAATCCGAATAATTTAGATATCTGCTTTATTTAAGTTTTAAATTTTTTATATGTATTCGAATTCGGATTTTTTGTCCATATTGAATAAATATCTGAATTCGTATCCGGGACTATCCGTATCCGTTTAATCCAGATTCGGAGCGGATTATCCACATACTATCCATATCAGTTTTCAGCCCTAGCTTTAGCCCAATAAACTATAACATTTTTTTGAATTAACTCTCAAATTAGTATTTGTTATACTGTTTTTACAAACTAATACAAATAATTTTATTATTATATTATTTCTTTGACCACTCAAATATAACTTATTGTGCTCATGGCATTATTATTTCACTTGTTCTATTGTAACCAAGGCCGGTCCTGAAGATTTTGGAGCCCGGAGCGAGATAAAAATTTGAGTCCTTTATATAGGGGCGTAAATGAATCAGATATTATCCGATTTTCATTCGGATTTGAATTCGAAAAATTACTTAAATTATCTGATTTGTATTCGTATCCAAAACTATCGATATTTGTATCCATATCCAAAAAGTTATAATGGATAAGGATATTGTTTAATAATTAACTATCTGTATTCGCATCCATATTTGTATCCAAAAAGTTACAACGAATAAGGATACGGTTTAATAATTAACTATCTGTAACTATCTGTATTTGACCGTTTACACCTCTACTCCACAAAAAATGATTTGTTAAATACCAATGATTTATTACTTATATTTTAGTTGCATGGTATTAATATATGATCGTTTATGTAGCTGGTTCAAGACTCTCTTTGTTTTTTTTTGTTCTATATGCTTAGAAAAAAACATTATTGATCTTGAATTGATATATTCTAATTAACAATATAACATTATGAGATGAATAGTGACTAATATTTTGGTACTATGATATATGTTTTGTATCCAACAAATTTATTATAAAAAATATTAGATATAATTAATGAAAGAAAAAAAACTATATCTAGATATTATACTTTACTAGAATGTATATTAGTAATTTTCTTTTAATTATCCGAATTATATTCATATCCATCCGGTATTTGATCCGTATTCGTACACATTTAATATCCGGTCCGTATCCGAGACTATCCATATTCTCATTCACATTTGAAAAATTACAATGGATAAAAATACGGTTTAATCACTATCCGATCTGTATCCGACCGTTTACATCCTTACCTTTATATATATATTATTTTATTAATATGCCAATAAATCATTCATATTTATAGAAAAGTTTAGATTTTTTATATATACAAAGTTTGATTTCTAATATTTTATTTATTTTTAATATATACAAATAATTTTTTGTAATATATACATACTAAAAAAATTTTGGGCTCTTTAAATCCTGAAGCCCGGGGCCATTGCCCTAGGTACCCTGCCCAGGACCGGGCATGATTGTAGCTATTCAATTTAATTTTCAAAGCGTCAATCTATACTCGCTGCCTCCTGTCAAAATATGGTAAGAGTTTAAATATTGTCTATCAAAGCTTAATTAAATAGGGGCAACCACATTGCCCATATTTATGTTCTATGTTGCACGGATACACGTATAAATGTTGTACCAGATACAATACAAATATAATAATACATAAAATTAGAAAAAAAATCAACAATTTGATACCTTTCTTACTTATATTTATAATATTTATATAAAATAATATATTATCTAAATTTTTATTTTATAAAAATATATATGTATAAAATTAATCGTTACCGGATATATTATCTTATATGAAGTAATGGGTTAAGATAATTATTTTATAATGAATAATATCATTAATTTATGCCAAATCATGTTAGTAATGAAATGAAATAATACAAAATCCACGTATGATAATTTTACTGAATGGTGATAGATTTCATGTTTAATTTCAACAAGAAAGCATCTTAAAAAAATTTATGTCAGAGTTTAATTTTAAAGGCTCTTATTTTAAAAAATAAAATTGTGCATCCAATTTCATCCTTGTTTATTTACTTATGTTCCGTAAGTACTATGATAATTAAAATAGATTATCATCTTATTATAAATATTTTATTATTATTTTCAGAAAAATTATCGACTTTCTTTTTAATTTTTCTGATGACCGAATTATTCGGTCTATAAGTTCGAAAATATTTTATTTTTTATTTCCTCGTTGGATAAACCGGCTCTTTTCTAATAGTAGTCAACCTATTAAATTTGCCACGTCAAAGTCATGTAGATAGTCGTAGAAAAATATGTGACAAGGATATCTTTTGGGTTTATCTCGTACCGGAGATCTGGTCCCCTGTTTATATATCACTATAGATATCATGTTGTAATAAACTGACAAATGGACCCCAGAAAGCGGTCGTTGCATTCGTAATAAGCGTTGTGAAATGCTCCTGTCAATGACTACAGGAAATCTGTTACAGAGAAACCGAATTTATGTTCAATTTAAAAGTGCCGCTGAGCCGCTCCGATGCACGGGAAAACGAATTACCTAACGTAACAGAAATATTTTATTAGGATTGATCCTAACTGATCTGACGGTATAGATCTAAACGGAAATATACCGTTACCTCAGAGGATATGACTCCGGGAAAACACTCTGACAGTCTGACACAAGGACCTCGTGTCAAGCAAACACCATTTATTTCATGTACACTCGGTGCATTTTTGTAAAATATAGTCTTCAACATATTTAAAAATTAAAATATCTCGTAATTTAATAGAGTAAATGTAAAAACCGTGAACCAGGATTAAACAAAATAAGCAGTCAAAGATGAAATTAAGATAAACCTTTTTTCTCTCTATCATCTCTCTCACGAGTCCGCATCGTCTGTCTGCATTAACTCAAAAGAGCATCTTTTGAGTTATCACCGTCCAATTGTAAACGGAGCTCATCCGGCCCCCGACAAAAAACCTAGCGGTCTTTAATATTCGTGTGGATTTAATCCGCACGAATCGTAAAGCTATTCGGACGGTCCATATGCATTAACCAAAAAGATTCCTTTTTTAGTTACTGCAGAGGATACGAATTCCGCTCTCACTCTATAAGGAGCACAGGCGTACCCTTAAATTATTCTGCTATACTATTCTTAGTTCTCTCTCGCGCTTATCCAGTTTTTTTAGATACGATCTTTATCATCTCAATCGGGATATTTCTTTCTTCGGTACTCTTCTTTGATAGGTTTTGCGTTTGTTATGGCGTCCATTTCTGAAGCAAATTGAAAAGATCGCAAGTTCGTTTTGACTGATTTTTCGTTGCAGGATTTGATTCTGTTAATTTGTGCACGATGAAGAGAGTTGGGAGGTTTATGCTATTGCTAAGCGTGTGTTTGAGCTTATTAGCCTATGTAAGTAATCTAACAATAATCTCAGATAATACGATAGTCAGGGGTTCTTTTGATCAATCAATTTCATTTTACTGCTGTTAGATTGACGGTAGCTCCAATACTTGCCCTGCCAATCTCGAGGCAAAGTGTGGTGATGATTCTTCAGATGATTGGAAAGGCGAATTCTTCCCTGATATTCCCAAAATCAAGTATGAGGTAATAAATTTTCTGATTTTACCATTGATCATTATTGTTTCTACGACAATTAAATTGGAGTATGATTAGATGATATACTGGTATCACTATATTCTAAAATTCGTTGTGCAAAAAAGTTCCCTTAAGCTGACTCCCTTTATGCTGGATTACTAATTCCAACTGTACACAAATCAGGGTCCTACTAGCAAAAACCCACTTGCTTACAAGTGGTACAATGCTGAGGAAGTAATTCTTGGAAAGAAAATGAAGGTACTCTTTACAATGTTATATATTTGCATATGCACAATAAAAAATTATTTTCTTCAATTTGAGCTTCTCATGTTGTTTGTATCATATTGTTGATGTTATTATCGCAGGACTGGTTTAGGTTTAGTGTAGCATTCTGGCACACTTTTCGAGGCACTGGTGCTGATCCTTTCGGTGCACCTACTAAGTCATGGCCATGGGAGGATGGCACCAATTCTGTTGCTATGGCTAAAAGAAGAAGTAAGCTGTTTCATTATTTCTTTATGCACAGAATTTGCAATGCTTGTATTGCAGTGTGTTTTGTGACAGAAACTTTATAATATTAGTACATTTTTTTGTGGATACTTTGAAAATCACCTACTCATCTGAGACCAAAGTGTGCTTACTAAATTTATTTTTGTTTTGATTTGTGGAAATGGTGCAGTGAGAGCACACTTTGAGTTTATAAATAAGCTTGGGGTCAATAGATGGTGCTTCCATGATAGAGACATTGCTCCTGATGCCAATACCCTTTCAGTAGATGCTTGTCTATATAGCTTTTTAAACTTTTACAATTTGCAGTGAAACCCATATATATATTTATTTGGCTCTCGTTTAATATTTGATAACACTGGCAGGAAACAAATGCGAACTTGGATCAAGTAGTTGAGCTAGCGAAGGAACTTCAGGTCATTTTTTCTCACTTCATAATTTTTTTTTTTTGGTATCTCTGCTTTAATTTTTAATTTACAGCCTTAAATAAATTTTTAAAATTTACAGGAAGGTACTGATATAAGACCCCTATGGGGAACAGCTCAGCTGTTCCTGCATCCTCGGTACATGCATGGTGCAGCTACCAGGTGATATATATATTTTGTTGTTAAATTTTGAAGGGGGTATATATTTATAACATATTTATTAATATGGAAATGCGTGAATTCAGCTCAGAGTTGGGAGTATATGCATATGCTGCTGCTCAGGTTAAGAAGGCCTTGGAGGTAAAGTGTTCTGTTATTAAAATTTGAAATGTAATTTTTCCGAGTTTGCATTGGGTCCCTTTCCCTTGTAATTTCTGATATGTCATAATATTTGGCGTATTTGTTTCTTTTGCAAGGTAACACATTATCTGGGAGGAGAAAATTATGTTTTCTGGGGTGGCCGAGAAGGATATCAGACTCTGTTGAATACAGATATGAAGAAAGAGCTTGATCATTTGGTAATGCATAAATTCTTTTGAAATTGTATTTTGTATATATTAAAATAGTTCTCCCAAGTTTTTCTTGACTAGTTTATTTCTAGGCTGCTTTCCTTCAAGCAGCGGTTGATTATAAGAAGAAGATAGGGTTCAAAGGTATCATTACCGATTTCAGTCTATGTAGCAGTACTTCATTTTTTTCTTATAACCACTCTTTGTTGTTATGAAGACTATGTTTAAGCAAAATTATATATATTTTTTTATCTTTTTGGCCTACTGGGTGTTGACAAAGACTATTATATTTTTTTTTTCCTCAGGGACCTTACTTATTGAACCTAAACCTCAGGAGCCAACAAAACACCAGTAAGCATCTAATGACTACCAAGTTGAGTTTTTCTCTTACTTCTAAGATTTAAAATTTGTTAATTGATTATAATATATAGGTATGATTGGGATGCAGCAACTAGCTTTGCCTTTCTACAGAAGTATGGTCTGACAGGTAATATTAATAATCTCAACCTGAAATAACTATCATAATAATTCTCTTCATATTTTTTTGCCTAATGCTTGATCATTGCTATGCAGGGGACTTTAAATTGAATATTGAGTGCAACCATGCCACTCTTTCTGGCCACAGGTGAGACTTTTATCCAATTCCATAACTATATATTTGGCTACATAACATTTATATTATAATTAGTTTGTTTTTCAAATTACACTGTGATGTACTTATATTAAAATGTAACCTTCTTAGTTCTTATCTTTGCTGTTGTCAAGCAAAAAGAAAAAAGACTTGTGACACACCTGAGTTTTTAAATTAATTAAACTAAAATAACTTCCAGTTGTCTAGCAAGTTAAAAATTAGGGAACATGCATATAAATACCCAATTGTCTAGTAACTTACTAATTAGGGAACCTGCATATAAATATTCTTGGGTGGATTTTAATCACCACTTAAAATCAGGCTGAAGAAACAGAAAATAGAAGGGGGGTAAAATTGTCAATGCCACTTCACATTTTACTTAAATCAATATATGGGTGGATTATAGTCGCGAATATAGTAGTATATTATTTGTCTTCTGCAAATATAAATATTACAATTTCTTTATCTTTCCAAAGCTGCCATCACGAGCTTGAAACTTCAAGAATTAATGGCTTACTAGGAAACATAGATGCCAATACTGGCGATCCCCAAATTGGTATGTATACTTTGTTGTTCTTCCTTGTGATTCTTAATTGAATTTAGATCTTTATTTTTTATCTAATTTTTATAAACCATCTTTTAAATAGGTTGGGACACAGATCAGTTTCTCACTGACATTGCTGAGGCTACTCTTGTAATGTTGAGTGTGGTTAGAAATGTAAGATCATGATGTCGTATCAAATTCTTGCATTGTTCGTATTTTTTTTCACTTGCCTTGCCTAAATATAATTCATTAATGCCTGTTATTTTTTCTATATTGCTAACTTGCTATTTCAGGGAGGCCTTGCTCCTGGCGGTTTTAACTTTGATGCAAAATTGTATGTTATTAATCTTTTAACTAATTATTATATTATCTGGTTTTTTGCTTTTATTTTAACGAAAGTGAGAGACCATCAGCAATCGTATAATTTCTTTTATTTTTCTTAAATTTATTTCATTTTTTGAATGGTAGGAGGAGAGAGAGTACAGATGTAGAGGATCTATTTATTGCACACATTAGCGGCATGGATACACTTGCACGCGGTCTTAGAAATGTTGCAAAGCTAATTGAGGTATTTTAGAATATTGATGTGCAATTGATTGCATTTTTATTCCTGTAAATCTTAAAAAATTAATTATTTATTTGTTTCTTATATAATAATTGTCTATATGTGAACATTATCTTTTAGGATGGTTCTCTGACTGAGCTTGTGAGGAAGAGATACCAAAGTTTTGATTCAGAAATTGGTGCTTTAATTGAGGTATATTCTCGAAACCGATTTAATTATTAGAGTTTCTCTTAGATAATCATTAGCTTATATTGGAAGTTCATTTTATATTAATTATAGGCTGGCAAAGGTGATTTTGAGACCCTAGAAAAGAAGGCCATGGAATGGGGAGAGCCTACTGTTTCATCTGGAAAACAGGTAAACAAATCTTTAATTACACATGCAGGTACCAGCACCAACTGGTACTTATAAAAACACAAACTAGTGTAGTATCCAAAATATTGTGTTGCGCTCTTTGGTCAATTGATTATTTAAATTAACTTCAATATCATATACATTTACCCTGAAGTACATTATTGCATCAGGGATTATATTATAAATATGATTCTCATTTTTTATGTTATTATGGTATAATACAGGAACTAGCAGAGATGCTCTTTCAATCTGCACTGTAGAGAGCTGCCTTAAGAAGAGCTTATAAACTTGAACCCTACTAAGTTGAAGAGTAGTTTTGTAATTATTTTTTTATTTTCTGTCTTTTTTCTTTTTCCTCTTTGGTCTCTGTAGTAGACAATGTGTTAGCTAGTTGGTGTCATGTGAGAAGAACAAATCCCGTTAATAACTAACGCGAAAAATAAGGTTCCGGGTTAAGAATCAATGTCTTAATCGGAAATAATATCAAATATCAGTTTTTCTGTTTTTTTTTCTTCAAGCTGGTTGGTTATTGACACGCTTTGATTACCTATGATATTATGATTGCTTCATTTGTGTAGAGAATTCGGATTTATGGAGCTGTTTTAAGATTCGTGTTGAGATGTAACTAACGATTCAGATTTAACCTGATGTGGTCAGTTATCATGTGAGGGATTCCAATTCCATCATTTTATTCAGTGTTCTAAATAGCGTGCTATAGCGTTTTTGAACCTTAAACACTAAGTTATGCATAATAACACGCTATTTGAGCTACGGACGCTACAGCGCATAGCGTATAGTGCAAATAGCGTCTGCTGTGCAACATTTATTATTATTTTTTTCAATTTATATGAGTTTTAAAATAAATAAATTGTGAAAATATTGTTTAATTTTGATGAATATTACATTATATCAAATTCAAGTCTCTATATTTTTTTTATCATTTTGCTCTTATTTTTTTTTAATTGATGATAAATCAAATAAATAATTGCTAAATTATGAAAATTTTTGGGACTAACAAGAATTTCTTCAAGGATCATCTGTTTATTTTACTAGAAGTATGATTTTTTTTCTTTTCAATTTCTAGGTTATTTTGAAATTTAAATAGAAAAAAGGATAAATTATGTTATGATGTTGAAGATATTTTAAATAGAAAAAAAATCGATAGTTTATGATATTAATATTACTATATATATTTTGAGTTACAATTTGAACTTTGTATTGGTTCAATATGAATATTATAATTTTTTAATCAATTTGATATTATTTATTGTTCTATGAGACTAAATAATGTTGATATTTAGTACAAATATATAATATAATTTTTATAAAAATAAAAAAATGCTACTTGAGATAATTTTCGCTATAACGTTACTATTCGCTATAGTTTTTTTTAGAAACTTCCCGTTATGACGTGATAAACACTATTTACAACCTTGATTTTATTAATTTCATTTAGCACTAGAACTGCGCCTCCAACAATATCTCCTCTCCGTATGATCGATAGTTAATGGTTGGATCTGCATTATTTTCATCGGATGGTTAGATCTCTTCACTTCTCTCTCTAGATCAATCTGTCGGTCCTTCGCTAACATTCTCTCCATCTTCGTTTCTCTCTGTAGCCTCTCCTCTCTTCCGCCGCAGATTCGATTGATTCTCTTTATCCTCACCCAAATCGGACCAGCCCTCTCTCTCCTCCGTCCGGTTGAGATCAACTGTCGAGTCCGCCTCTTCTCCGTAATTTCTTATTCTCCTTCTTCAGAGCACTTTCTTTGCTTCTTTGTTCTATCGCAAAGGCTTGTCTGCAACCTTCTCGACGCCAAGATCCATGCTTAAAAGGTAGGGCTTTTACCTCCGACGATCGCTGGTCGGTTAGAAGACTGACAATGGCGGGGCGCCGGGAGGGCCCACTAATGCGCATCGGGGGTCAGCACTCGCGTGGATCCAGAATCGCCATTGCGGTTGCCATCGGAGCTCTTCTCGGTTGTGTGCTCGCCTTTCTCTACCCTGATGGATTCTTATCGTCTAGATCCTTCGCTGGCAGCACCTCCGCTCGATTAAGCCAGGTGTGTTCGAATTTTCTTTCTTTTCTCCTGTCCAAAGTGCTTTCAATATGTAGAGTTGGTGCCTTTAGATCTCTATTATTTACAATTTAGTCTATATAAGCATGCCAATATGTATTGCCCAATTGTAGAAAAGTAATGTTGACTCAGTATTTTCCAATAGCAGCAAGCAGATTTGGACTTTAGGAGCGTGTTCGGCAATGTGGATTAAGAGGTAGAGGCTTAAGAAGTTAATCTTACCTAAGGAACTCATGTTCGGCAATATAGATGGATTAAGAATATAGGATTAATTGACTAAAATCATATATTTTATTATGAAACTAAACATAAAGACCAAACTACCCATAATATGTTTTTTAACGTAGTGCTGATATAATATCTGATACTGCTTTTATATTCAACCAAACTAAACTCATTCTTTCTCTGATGATGCAGAGGATGAATACCAGTATAAATATATAACAATAATTCATTTCAATTTGATCCAATATCTGATACTGTTTTTATCCTTCTTGCCTTTTTTTTTGAGTCGTTCTTTACATAAAACAAAAGATATTTTACTCCTACATTCTTTCTTCACATATTCGACCTCCAGAATTAAAAAAAAAAAATGTACAAACATATCCTTAAAATTACAAGCAACATAATAGTATACAAGAAAACACTGGTACTAGTCGGCAGCACCAGATAGAATAAAAATGTTGTAATATTAAGCCAGAATTACAATTTAGCTCAATCAACACTCTGGTAAGCTCCTACTTTCATCCAACTACCTGGACCCAACCTATAACAATAAACTATTTTATTTTTTTGGTCAAGGCAGACAGCTGTCGTTTCATTAAGAAAATGAGAGCTTTACAAACACTAATATCTTGACACACTTGACGGAACTAAAAAGTACCCTTAGAAACATTAGCTTCATTGAACACAAAGGTTCAGCCTTCATGAATTTCATTGGCCTATCTTCCAAGCAACTCACTCATCGATACCGCACCTAGGGTTGGTACCAAACAAGCTGTCGACCCTATCAAAACTCAAATCTACCTCTAATCCCACAACTACCAACACATGCAACATTTCTTTATTACAAAAAAGACACTTTCCAATTCTGGAGTTTATATTCAACCTATTCACATACAACATCACAGACAACAAAGTGTGTTTTTGGAAACAATAACCAGATAAGATTATTGAAAACAATTATCTTTGAACTGCCAATGTAACCCACAAACAAATAACATAAAACTATCTATTATGTTATATTATATTATATTATGTATTAATCTTAGAAACTTCTTTTCCATTTCATCTATAATACAACTCTCTAAGTCTTTTAACACCTAGATCTGTATTTGTTCCTGGTAGTTATATGTACTGTATTTGGCCATATAGCCCTTCTGTCCTTCTTGATTTTTAAGTCAACTAATAATTTAAACTTTCAATTTCAGGTCATTTCTTCTTCATGCACATCATCCACCAGGAGAATCAAAACTCTTGAATCTCAACTTGCAATTCTAACTGGAAAGAACAGAGAGCTAAGCAGCCAAGTCAATGACCTGTCGATGAAGCTCCAAATCGCAGGCCAAGGCAATACCAAGGCCCTCTACAAAGCAGGCCCATTCGGCTCTGTCAAGGGCTTCAGAAAAAACCCAGTTGTTATCTCTGACGAGTCAGTTAACCCTAGATTAGCCAAAAGTCTCCAACAAGTCGCAATAAACAATGAACTCATAGTTGCACTTGCAAATTCAAATGTGCAAAGCATGCTCGAACTTTGGTTCACCAGTATAAAACGAGTTGGTATAAAGAACTACCTAGTTGTTGCACTGGATGACAACATAGAGAGCTTTTGTAAAGAGAGGGATGTGCCTGTTTATCGGCGGGACCCCGATGAAGGGATAGACTCAGTTGCAAAAACAGGTGGCAACCACCAGGTTTCAGGTCTCAAATTTAGAATCCTTAGGGAATTTCTCCAATTGGGATATAGCGTACTATTGTCAGATGTCGATATAGTCTACATCCAAAACCCATTTGACCATATCTATAGAGATTGTGATGTCGAGTCAATGAGTGATGGCCATAGCAATGCAACAGCATACGGGTACAATGATGTGTTTGATGAACCAGCTATGGGTTGGTCTAGATATGCGCATACCATGCGAATTTGGGTGTATAATTCAGGATTCTTTTACATAAGGCCAACGGTTCCTTCGATCGAGTTACTGGATCGGGTTGCTTATCGTTTGTCCCATGAACCCAAATCATGGGATCAAGCTGTGTTCAATGAGGAGCTGTTTTTTCCCTCCCATCCAGGATATGAAGGTCTACATGCTTCTAGAAGGACTATGGATATATATCTCTTTATGAACAGTAAGGTACTTTTTAAAACTGTGAGAAAAAATCCCTCTCTCAAAAAATTGAAGCCCGTTATTGTGCATTTGAATTACCACCCTAATAAGTTTGAGAGAGCGAAGGCTGTGGTCAAGTTCTATGTAAATGGCAACCAAAAAGCACTTGACAGGTTCCCTGATGGGTCAGAGTAGTCACTTTTTTTATCAAATGGTTAGTTACGGGTTATTGATTTCATTTTTACTTCTAGATTTGAGTAGTTATTCATTAAGAAAAATCAAAAGGAGATTGTTTTGAGTCTTCAATGATTGTGTTGTATATTTTATTCAATTGTAATTAACTCTGTTGGAGTAGGATATTTTACTCACATTATATTCAATTTTTTTACTTGTGTTATACTAATTCCATGAAAAAACGCTGTTCCAATTAATACTGTACCAGACATGAAATGAAGCATCAGTTAGGTTAGGACACCTAAAAGGCCTCAGATCCAGGGGCGGGCTGTGAGATGGAAACTGGGCCCAAAAAATTTCACTTGGGCCTACAAGATGAGAAACTGGGCCCAAAAATTTGCCACATATTTAACGAGAAGAAATCAGTGCGAGAGCATCTGCTATATTTACTTTTCACAAATTTAACAAAGTTGTCAGCATCGCTATTATCATGTTATTTGCCCAATTTGATAGTCCAATTTAAGTGAATTAATTAATAAAAATGGGTTGGAGAAAAATTAAACAATTATGATGTCATGCTGCTTAGACTGTTTTACTGACCCCAAAACTCTGGCCTTAATGATGCTAACCGAGGAATTTTTGCAATTAAAGATAGATTGCCCCTCCATTTTGAAAGAAATAAAAGGGAACATCAACCATCCAATTTTAGAGAAAGCTTTATCAAGGCTTGAGAATTCAGATGATCTAACCTCTGATACCACATGAATTACAAGATCAGAGGTTTAATGTTAGTTTCCACAAGAAATGTAATAATGTTAATATTCTATATATGTTGTATCAGCTATTATATTTCTTAATTTTGCTTGAAATATAAAACAGAAAAATTACACATCTCCCGAACTTTTCAATTTCCCACAAGCCCATTCAATATCTACTGCACAACCATCTCATTCGTAACAGCAATAATATATACAGAAAATTTCACCATTTTTCTGTAAAACTATCACATACGAAGGCTCATCATATGATCAATAAACAAATCATAATTGATAAAATGTCACCTGCTGTTTGGTCTTCTTTTCACCCTTTTTTTAGTTTTTTTCTGAATTAAAATTTACAACTTGTAACAAATCTGTCGGTAGTAAAAAGAAGAAGGAAAACATGGAAGAAAAGGATGCCAATAGTTAGGAAAAACATATCATATTTTAAGCCTCTTCCTTTTGCATGTAGATTCATAAAAAGAAAGGAAATTAATCCAGAGTGAATGGCATCTGACAAAAATGCTGTTGTTTAACACATTATTAGTACTAATAAATGTTTGTATGATAATAGCTTGTGCTTATAGGACAATGGTCAAATAGTTATGTACTGGTGATAATTAAAGTAAATTTGTGAGGTATCCATGTGAGTTCATTAATAATTATTCTTGTTTCCACTCAAAATTTTTAATTTCTTTTCCACTAGAAAACTTCACATCTCCAATTCTTTTCATCAGTTTAAATTTGCAAGGTACAATATAGGATATCTGTGGCTTCAGTTTTGCTCTCTTTTTTTTCCTGTATTAGGATATTTGTTTTTATTAGTATTAAACCTTCTAAAAGTCTACTATGGCTCCATCTTTTTCCCCATCTCAGCCTTAATCTTCAAACCCTTAAAAAACACATAATAGAAAAATGCAGTAGTTTGCGGTTAAATCTAATAACTGTTGTACAGCATGAAAATAACTGATTTATAAAGAGAGCCCCAAAAATTTCCATTTATAGAGAGAGCACATATTTCATACAACCAAGAAAAATTATACAAAAAAGTTGCATTGACTGTAAAGATAACTGCAAATCTGTAATTATTTTCCTATCTTTTTACTATGCAGGGAAGCATTGCCAAATGTTACAAGTTGAATTACAAATTTACAAAACTATTAACAGGATATTTACAAAACCTGACAAAGGAATAAATACAACTTCTTGCTGCTATTTAAAACAACTCAGCCATGCACTGAGGAAAGTATCCAGCATCAGCAGCAGATTTAGAGAGATCTCGTAACTCATTTTGAACCTTTCTCCTCTCATAAAACACAGAACAAGAGAGAGAGATGCACTTCACACCCCTCTCCAATTTCCAATCAGCTCCGCCACAATGCCTACAGATCTGTATAAAACTAAATCTCAGAAGAAAAAAAAATTCAAGTTTACCTGACTCACCTGAGTTCATTGAAATACCAATTGTAACCCAATTGCCTAGTCCTTTCCAGAAATACCAAAATTAACCCCTCCTTACAATGTAGAGGATCAGAATGAAGGGGTATTTTGGGAATCTTTTGAGGAAACAGGGAAGCAAATTCAAGGCAATTTAATATTTATTTTTCTTCACCTTAAATTTTAACATTTGGGTAATATTGTCAATTTTGTCATCAAAATTATCATGTGTTAGTTGCAAATAAGTGAAACTGTGCACTATATACAAAGTTCGAAGACCATCTTTAAGTGCTGCCAACAAAAAAAAATAACACTGGTTATATTTTCAAGAACTCACATCATTAAGGTGTTGCATCTCCCGCTCGAATTTTGCAACTCTACCAACTAAAATTGCAGAGACCATACCTTCCTTCTCTACACAATCATCACATAAATAATCCAACCTCCTAGTGAACTTACCACACACCATGCAATGCTTTGACACATAATACCTATCAATCCTCCCCCCTCTATTGTTCTCATTCAAATTTCTCTTCAGTATTCTTCGAACCGGCCTCGGCATTTCTGCAAACCACTGGTATAGATCGGCACCAACAAGGCCAAAAACACGCTGAAGTACTGGTATAATCTGCTTATTGATATAATACAAGTCGTTTAGTCTATACGAAGAGTCCAAGTCCAACAGGAAATATGGATCTATGACCATATCCACAAGGCGTGCACCAGGTTCACCGTGGACCACAACATATGGAATCCGCTCACCATATTGTGGCTCAGCTCGTGGGTCTTGAGCCATGGCTTTCATCGCTACAATTGCGGATGGAGGAACTGTACCAGCACGAGTACTGTAGGTGCCTAATCTGACCTCTTTTGCAAATATGAAGTCTTGCAGAGAGATCTTGCCACATAATATACGGGTCCACTGACGCTCCACGTAAGATTTGACCTGAGTTCAGAATTGTTTCTTTTACAATGAATTCTTTTGCGAGAGTCGGTGATGTTATAAGCAACTAAGCCTCAAATGTACAGAAAGTTGCACAAATTAACACCAAACATGCCAGGAAACAATACAAAACAAACCAAAAAGGGATTTTCTATATTAATTTGGCATTTGGAGAAATTAGTGTGTTATGTAGTATATCTAAAAGTATAATACCAAGTCTAAGACTAGGCTTAACTTAACCCAATCAACCCTCAGCAGTGCAAAAAATATCGACCCCTAGTCTAACACAGCCTTAAATATGCCTTGATTTAACTCAAAAATTTCCAACAAATAGCAGATTTTTACAAGCAGAATTAATTAAACCAAAGTGGCCCTTTGCTGAATAAGTGAGCCTTGCTTTACTCAATAAAACTCAACATTAAGGCTCACTTATATCATCAGTAGATACAAGAACAATAAAAACTATTTTGGTTCTTTTTTTAACAAGACAAAAGCCAAAATAAAAGGATTACCGAACTACACACTAATTAACTGTCAATAGCACAGCCTCAGTTTTGAGCAAGTAAACCTCAATTGAAGCTTAAAATTTGGCCTATCTTTGACTTCAATTCAAACTCAATTGAGCAATTTACCCTCAACAGTGCTACTAAATACAAAAAAATAATAATAATAAATACCTCAATTATGTCCTGATGTTCAAACATAATCCTAAGAGACTTCTCTAGAATCTTTGCAACAGCTGGACATGTGTCTCTTCGCACCGTCTCAATCCCCTTGGCATCAAAAATTGGTGCTTTCTGATCAGGGCCCTCATAACTATATCCCACATACCTCTTCTTGGTAAGTAGAAAACAAGGTTGGTAAACCTTCTCCAATTTTAATGTAACGGGTTCAGGATTCATGGCTGTTACGGCAGAAGCAATTTCTTTTCCTATTTTGAATGCCTCCTCCACACTTCGACCTTTTAAAAGAACAAACATGCTGGAAAAAGAAATGAAGGGGGGGTATAAGGCCAACATACATGTACAAAAATTTAAGTTGATTTTTACAACAAAACAAAAAAAAATGTATATATATATATATAAAGGATATCCTTTTATTTAATAACATACATGCATTATTAAATTTTTATCGAAAATTTCTGGTCAGGTCACTACTATTTTCCTTAAAAAGCTCGAACCCGACCCGACCTGCCATCGGATCAGAGATGACCCATCAGTTCACAGGTTATCCTGACACTGACCCATATGGTATTAGAGTTACCTTACTGGCTTTAACAACAAAAGTGAGCTAGTTCAGGTGGCTAAAACATTTGGTTTCGATTGTGCTTGCTTGCCTATGTTACCAACAGAATTGTGGTTGGTGCACAACAGAGTTCATTTGCCACAAATTTTATACAGAATTCTGTAGCTTTATAAGTTACTAAAAATAAATTGACAAGAAAAGAATACAACATTAGACCACAGATTGCCAGCGGTAATCAACCAGTCTTCATTATCAGTGTACGTACCAGTTGGTACAAACAAAATTGTTGTTTCTGTTAACATAATTTACCTATCAGTGTCACCATAAACAACCCGAGCCTTCCACCTTGGGTGTTGACTAACAAATAAAATTGCTGTTTCTAGGGTTCTTCTGCCACACTGTACAATACTATCTGCCAGCTCAGCACACGGCATGCGGCCACTGAATCCTGCAGCAGTGTAACCATAGGTGACGTTGGCTATAAGCTTCAATGCAAGTTGCCGTGCATTATATATCTGATAAGAAAGAGAGATGCATGTCAGGCTGCCAGAGTGAGAACGTTAGCCATACTTTCGAACTATGGGGTTCAACACATATGGGAGTCAATCATATACAATTTTTCTACGGAGAATGAGGGTCAATTTTACAGTACCATGTCATTTTACCCTAAATTATATAATAAATCATACACAAATACAAAAAAATGGAAAAAATGGGAGTCAATTGATCCCCATTCCTTCTTCTTAGCTCCGCCTCTGGTAAATGGAATAGGAACAGGAATGTGGAAAGCAACCCATCTGGTACTAAAAACCATGGGACAGTGAGATTCAAAAGTGTCGGAAGGAAAAACAAGTTTTGGGAATAACATATGATTTGTTGAAACATTATTGTATAATTATGATGTTCTGATGCCAGAAAGTGCACTTGGTGGAAATCAAATTAATTTTATTTTTGCAGTTGTTATTTACAAAATATGTGAAAAACAGAATAGAATGGTCAAAGAAAACGATTAAATATTCAAATTTACATAAAAGCTAAATGAAGTTTGGAATTTTGGATCACTAATTTTGCCGTACCAGTACGTTACCTTTCCCTGTTTCTGAAGATGTACCAGTACGGTGTACAGACCCTCTGTACTGTATTTTGGTAACCTACCTCAAACAGTGAGTCAACAAGGTAAATATACAACTTTACATTTTTCAGTGAAACAATGACTGCTATAGATTTGTATATATTCAAGGAAACGAGTAAAGAGGTACACAGACTCGAGATAAAGAGTCACAGAGAGAGAGAGAGAGATCCTTGACAACCCCTGCCATGTTCTCAGATAATTTGTATCCTCTGAGTTAATCAAATTTTGAGTTCAGATCTGAACCGTCCGACATAAATCCGCACAAATTTTAAAAGGGCCCCGTGCATACAAGCGTGGGCCGGATTGGCCCGGATTCTGATTGGACGGTCCAGAGCTAAACTCAGACAGTGTGTTAATGCAGAGGATGTCGACTCGTTCTCAGAGAGAGAGAGAATGTATTGAGGCTTTGAGGTTCATGTCCAGCCCTGAAGCTTATTATATTTCCCTACTATTTTACAGCCGCCGCCAAGGTTACAGAATTAAGAGAGAGTTTATTTACCCTCTGAAGAACTTGCTGTGAAGGACCCAATTTCTTCATGGCTTGTTTTACCATTATCCTAGTTGATAGTATTTCCTGGAGTAGCCGGGGCAAAACACCTTTTCTTACCTGCAAACAATGCACTGGTTTAAAAACTTATAAGAAAAACAGTATAAATATCAAAATGTTGCACTTTTGATTGCTACTATAGTATACCATTTGGTCTGAAAAACAATCCCATGATAGCTCAGAACATTTAATTGACGTGGTAGATCAGTGGAAGCAGAGACCAACCACTCGAGGATTTGACAAAATATCAAAAATTATCTAATGCAAAAGAATAAAACATTACAAGAAACAACAATGTTGCACCTTTGATTGCACATATAATACGCCATTTGGGGCAAGAAGCAAACCATCTTTCAAATCAGACAATATTTGCGGATCGATTTCATAAGAGGATACGCCTAGCACGGTTGACCTAGAAGGAAATACTTTTCCCAGGCAAGTAGAGTAGCATAGGTTGTAAGCTATGATCATAGAAGGGTAGAGAGACTGGAAATCCAGCACTACTACTGGGTCCGGGTAGAAACCAGATTCAGGCTCCATTACCAGTGGCGAGCATTCCATTGCTGGTTGTAAAGCAACCTATGAAATTGTATAGAACAGTATTTGGTAAATCCTGAAATAAGCTAGAAATCATTCAGTAATGTAAAACTAGTATCGGAAGAAATAAGAGCTGGAAATGGCTTGGGTCAGATCATAAATCCTTTATTCAGGTTCAAATCAATTTAGACAAGCCAGAGAAAATAAAACTGCACAGTTCAGGTATAGTTCAAAATTGCCACCCTCAGAAATGTAATGAAAGGAATTTTCAAACAACTTGAGCACATGTGAGAAAACAAACACACAAGATGCTTGTATCAGTCTACCAGATGACAGTGTACTGAACATAATACCATTTGGGCACCACTAAACCTCAATTTCTCATGTATAGAAACTTAGATCCTTAAAAACTTAAGCTCCTGTAAAAGGAGTACAAAAAGCCTAAAGGAAATAATATCAACAGTACTATTATGGCACCGGGGCAATTATGTGATTTTGCAATCTTTTACATGTATATAAACAATGGTAGAAAATGACCTGTTGGCTTCCAGGAGATATAGCAAGATAATTTTGTGTATGAGCCAATCTTAAGAGCATCGATTCAACACGAAACTGGGAGCCACGAGAGAGTACGGAGAAAAAATCAATTCCAAAAACACGGGCAAGTTCAGAAGTTCGATTTATCTACAGAAAGGAAACATACAACGCTTGAATTGTCAAAACCCCTGCATGTACCGGGTATATCTTGGCACACATCAGTGTCAATCATGACACATGCATGGCACTGAGACATTAAAACAGATAAAGAAAATCAAGAGGTTAATACCATATCCAGTTGATTTATCAATTCAAGATTAATCTGGGCTCGATCACTAATATACTCTATACTCCGGTGTCTAGCAAATCCAGGCCCACTAGCAAACCACCTGTTCAAAACCCTAGTTGGGATCAATGGTACTTTCCTCCTCAAAACCTCTTCTACCACAGCCTCCATCTTATACATATTAATTTTAACCTCTCCTCGCATCAACCGCCACAAATTCAACACAATTCTGCCCCCCACATGGACCCCACTGGCATGGGTGCGGCCCCACTCATCATCCACTACATCTTCAATTGAAGTTGATGCTTCTTCATCTGAGTTCTTGGTAATTTTCAGTTTCTTATCGTGTATAGGGGTTCTTGAAATTCGTTTTAATAAGCTGATGCCGAGGTAAGAAGCTCGCTCGGCTAGAAACCCTAGTGACCCTCGTTGGATTTCCCACCCAATAAGAACATCTGGATCGAGAGATGACATGATATCTATAAAATGTTCAAGAACATGCCGCTCTTCAGGAAATATTACAAAATTGCATCCTGAAACTCCATCAACATTTCTGGAATCACAAGAAAGAGGAAGAAGGCGTGTTAATGTAGGGGAATTGACCTTCAGCGACCATTTATAAAAAGTTAAAATTTTAATACCGATGAAATAAAGATAAGGAAGTATATATTGCATGCTGTTTCATTAAACTTCTTTTTTCTGTACTTATTCTGTTGCATCGCTCAATGGGAAATATACCTTTGGTTAAGACAACTATAAGATAATACAAGTTGACAAAATTATAGGCATAACACCAGCTAAAGTAGATGGTAAAACAAAAGTAATAGCAAACCTCCTACAATATTCTTCACTGTTACCCCGCATAAGCACGTAAGTATCAACTGTAGAGACTGAATCGTCCTGAACACAAATGGATACAACATCGATTGCATCAAACTTTGGGTCAGGTCGCAAATCACCTCTACATTCAGCAAGAACCTACATTTGAGTGGTAAAAAAAATGATCACATCGTGAAATATAACTGCCTGGTACCTACTAGTATGTACAAATAACTAACAGAAATATACAAACCTCGAGGCTTAGTATTGTCAGTTGCTGACCCCCACCAATGCTTGCCGGGTCTTGGAACCCGATTTGACTAAGAGGAGTAAGCTTCCCTTTATCGTCCGGTCCTGATATTTGTGAATATTCATTCCAACTACCGGTAACATAAGCGTCATTCCCTTTCACCTCAAAAGATATGTTTTCTTTCATTTCTTTATTTGATTCAAGTGTATCAATCTTTGAGTCTATAATACTTCTCTTTTGTGGTGAATTATGATTTTTTTGGTCATTTTTAATGTTTTGTTTTTCTTCCTGAACTAGCCAGTTTGAAACTGATTCAGGACTTGGTGGCGAAAATGCTCGTGTTAGTAGATAAAGAACTGAGCCATTATTTTCAAAGTGAGTTGGCACACCAAGTGTTGTTTGTTGTGCTCCCTCGTGTTGCTCCTCCGCAAAATATTTGTTTTCCTCCTTGCCATTGGATTCAATATTAAAAAATGGAAGGACATTGTTCAAGCCTGGTCCAGCAGCTGTGAATAAAAAAAATTTTAAGAAAATGACGTGAGGCATATATGGATGAATAAAAATATGATGTTGAAAATGTAACATATATTTATTTGTCTACAGATTATTTTAACCTTGCAAGAGACATACTATTCATTGGTACACGGGATTAATGGATCTCTATAGTTTATATTCTCGAGCATGACAAGAATTGTAAAAAACAAATAGACAAAGGATAAGAAAAACAAGTTAAGAATGCAATTACCATTTATAGAAGGTTCTAGACAATAATTAAAGTCTTCTACTTGTTCTCTCATAGGAGGCTTTTCTATAAAGGCCATCTCTATAGAATCTTTTCTCTCAATAGAATTATTATCCAACTCTTGCGGAGAGAGCTCAAAATTCAACATATCTCTAGAGTTTGCAGATTCACACACATCAGAACGGCAAAAACGCTGCATTCTCATCAAATCTCTAGCAGAAGGTGATGACACCAAACTATTTCTCTCACCACCCTCAACAAATGGAGATGCGCTGCTACTCCCAACCTCTCTCATTTTAACAGAAAGCGGCAAAACACCCCATGGAGGTTTCTTCTCTCTACTACGCTTAACAGTCTTTTTTGTATCTTTGTAAGGGGTTGTGTGCTCCTTTTCATCTGTGGAACCATCGACTTGAGGTATAACAGAGAAGTTATCTGACGAAGTGCTGGTGCTGTCGGTCTCCTTTGGCCTTGATTTGTGAATTTCAACTGAATCGAGGATGTCCTGGCATTCTCTTTCAGAGGCAGTCTCAAAATCTTGTTTTGCGGTCTCTAATGCTGCTTGATATGTTTTCTTGGGAAATAACGGAGTTAGAATTGCTTCATTTGTTAACTCATCGTCAGAGTTCACATCGTTTGCAGCTTGGGATGAAGCAAGCCAGCTAAGGAGGCCAAGAGCCTCTTTATTTGTGTTCTACAGAAACATAAAAACAGAAAAACAAGTCAGCAAGAAGTATTAAAAGGTTTCTCTCATTTTTTCCCCTTTATATCCTAGGCAAAGGCAAATCTACGTATAGCCCGGGGGTGCTTAGCCACCCCCATGGTTTTCAAAAAATTTAATTATGTATATTGAAATTTAATTAATTTTTTATTTTTTTTATAGTTTTTATATAGTTCAGCCGCTGAAATGCTAAATGTATGTTTGTAGTCTAGTGCTAGAATTTCATTTAGTGGTTGTGGAGACTGGGGTTCAAATCCCAATGACCACACCTTATTTTCACATATTATCCATTTTACGCTTCAGCCCCCCTTATCTAAATTTTCCAGTTCCAGCCCTGATCCTAGGTAAGATCCTGCTTCTTCAAACTGCTTGGTAGCAAGATGTTTTATAAGGTTTCTCTTATTTTTGTTGTGTTTCTATCTAACAGGTGGCTTTTAGCCTTCAGCTACACATATATTGTATCTGAGTAGTGTGGGTGTATTTGTGCATGTCTTTGAGTTGGAAGGGGCCACGAGGGGGTGAATTTATTCAAGTAATAAACAAAGGCACACAACTACACTCCAGTAATTGCTGTATTGACCTGACCAATACTGTCCCTAGTCTGGGCTCACAACTTATTACCTCTTGTGATGTCGACTGAACCCCATGTCTTCTCTCCTCACCTTCAGGCCTCACGTCAGAAGTAATAATTAACTCATTATCTTTCAATTTCATCCCGGATGAATCAACTGTTTTACCAAATGCAACTGAACCACAAACACCACTCAGGGATCGAATGCAGTGCTCTATCCTTTCTGCCTCCTCGGCCGGGGAGAGATTGAAAAGAGAGGTTTCTTTTTCGATGTTCAACTTTGCAATTATATCATCATACTCAGAATTATTCATAAAACTTGTTAGAACGGTTTCAGGATTGGGTTTGCCGGCATCAGGCAGGTTTGCTCCTTGCAAACCGGATCGTGCAAATTCCTGGAAGAAAAAAAAAACATATGAACGCTTATTCAAGACTATTTTGCCCTGGCTGAAAAAATAGGTCAGTGGGTCTTCTAAACAATAGCATTTACTGAATATTTGTATGAGTGTTGTATTAGCATGATTTACAGTTCTTGCACTGTGGCATCTTTTTGCTTACATAGATGACTTCTCTACTGGCACATACACACAGAAGCACTTTTTGCTATGTAGACATATGTTTTGCTCTAGGAACAAACAACCATTTGCAATACGGCACAGTGTTTACTGGCATCTACAGAGATCTACTCGTATAAGATAAATCAATATATTTAGGATATCTAACCTCCCAAATTGGAACAAGAGATTGGACCATTTTGACATCCGAAGTAGTTTGAGAGAGAGAGGTATACATTTTATATTTCTCGTTGAGAATATCTGCAAATGCAAAAACAGAGTTATCAGATACTTCTACTAATAGTGTGGATATCCATCTTCCTTTTTTCTTTCTCTTCAAGAACAAGTATGAACGTAGTTTTTAAAAAAATTTAAAAACAAGAAGATGATTTTCCACATATTGTAAGAATACATTAGCAAGAGCACACAGAAAAGATATTCCAAGTGAAGAATATAAAATTGCACTAATAGATTATAAGAAGAGAACCGTCTACACATGAATCAGCCTCGAGCATTGAGATACTCTGACGCCTCACAAAATTTTCGGTTATTGAACTATCCCAGAGTAAATCAGGTGAAATTGTTGATGTAATCCAAATTGTGAATTTTCCAAGTGAACAATCATTAGGATCTGCCTAATATCAAAGAAAATCTAGCATTAGTAAGTCACCGCAATATGTTGTGTTTGCATAAAGAATATCTCATAACAGGGTGTTAAAAAATATAAACTTATCGCTTTGCTCTTAACTAAGCAACCTTGATTATTCCATTTAGACCTACCTATTGGGTTATAATAATGATTCTCTTCTAAATCAAAAAAATCTCTATCAAACTCTTATTTCTCAAAAATTCCTTATTGTTAACGAAAAAAATATCAAAATTTAATTCTTGCCAAAAAGACAATGGAAAGGATGAACCTTTCCAAGAAAGAAATCACTCTATAAACAAAAATACCCCATTTCAGTTACTGTTTTAGGTACTTCCTGCAAATAATATATTATGATGTTTTCAGCATTATGGTGATAACTTGAAGGTGTCCTATTATAAAATAATAATAAAATATGGAGAGAGCGCAATATATTAACATTTCAGGGTGGAAATTGCAAAGTGCAAAGCTTAGGGGGTGTCATCATCAATTTAGCACAATATTGGTGTCAAGCTAAAGGGCAGGGGGCTCATTTTAAGTTGCGACAAAGTGTTTCCTTATGATGTTGCACAACTGCCAGTACAGGTCACAGTGGAGATCGATCAAGAGGTGGGTTTGGTAAATGACGGGGCTGGGGATGGGTCTGGCAGCAGTCTTGACAGTATTGATCAGGCGGATCATGTTTGGTTATGGAGTAAAGTTAGGATTAAATTGCTTACGCCATCTTACTCTCATATTTTACACTTCGTTTGGTATTTTAAGTCATGGCTTAAATTAATTTGCCTATGACAGTGGGTCATACAAGAGGAGAAAGTGTGGAGCAAGTTAATCCGCCTCGAGAGTGGAGTAACTTACTCATGATTAGCTCACCTTTTACTCCATCTTACTCCTATTTGGACTCCTCGTTTGGTACGTGTGGAGTAAGGTGTTCACTCCACAACCAAACATGACCAATGGTTACTCAGTTACTTTAGATTTTAGTTTTATGTTTTGGAGAGTTGGTCTGATATGCCTGTGCTTTTATCTCTATGTGATATTTTGGTGCATTGTAAGGTTGTTACTTTGTTTTGTTGTGTAGATGGTACTGATTTTAGTTGGCTTAAACAAACAATGTAGTTTACTTTAGTTGTAGCCTTGTTGGTACCGGGGTGTTCTACCAACTTTTGAATTTTTAGATTCTAATGAAACTGGTTATAAATCCATTATTTAAAAAAAAAAATAACAAAAGGATTCATTCAGCCAGAAAATAAACAACCTGCGAATTGTCAGAAGCTGAAAGTGATTTCTCTTTCAACTGCGACAAACATTTGCCAAAGGAATCAGGTATTGGAGGCCTGAACTTCATATTTGACACGTGTATATGACTCATACCATATAAGTTATAGTCAACCTACACGGTAAATAAATTGAAGTTGAATTAAAAGGTACTTCCATAAATATATGAGATGAAAAATCAGCTAAAATGGTAACGAAAGAACAGGTACTGACCAAAAATTGAAGGAGATAAGGAATGTGAGATTCATAAGGCTGAAACTGCCTGCTCATAATCGCACCACTCTAAAATTTAACAACACAAGAGTAATTTGCAAATTTTGAGAATAAATAAAGCTACATCATATACCAGTCCAAAAATAAAACGTCTTGAAGAAATGAAAAGACATACCAGTAAAAGCGTAGAAGCACGAGAAACATCATGAGGATAATATCTTTATTTTGTAAACGATAACAGAATAAAACAGGGGATTTCAAAAATGAGACCCAACATGCCACCATATATGGATGCAACTTCCTAGCTTCTCAACATGAAACTGAACTAGTAGTATTCATGATATTTTTATATAATCTGCACCCATTAGGTTGAAAAGGCGCATACAACCAATTATTGGTAATTGTCCTTACAGTTATAAACCTTAATTAAACAAAATCAAGGTAATCCTGCCTACAAATTGGAACATAGTGCGACAAGGGAAGCAGCTTTGGTTAAGATATGAAAATGTAAGGGCAAGCTAGCGACCTTTTGCTTCGCTTGACATTGGTGTTTTTCCATTTGTGTTATTTGCATAATAATCTAGGAAATACTAGGTATTACTTGGACTTGAGATAACTGTTGGATTAATTTGCAAGTACATATATTTGATGCATTTACAAAATAATCAAAACAAACATTGGAGTTGTACTAAAGAACCAATGCATATGAAATAATTTGGATACAAGTAGATCTTCATAAAAAGCTCCTCTTTGGGGAAGAAGCCATACATCCTTTTTGCTTTAACAATTGTGCATCCATGCACGTGCTGTTTTTTTGATGTCCCTCGAGTCTGTTAGATAATATTAGTTACATAAAATACAAAAGTAAATTAGTACGTGTAGCTGATAGCTGTCTTATTATCCACAATTGAATAAATCTACTCCAGAAGTACCTTTAAAGCCTTCTCGAGAGCAGTCAAAAAACTGTTCATGTATGAATTGCCTGAACAAAAATTTGACAAAATACAACCCGTATTAGAATGTGCTTTTCATTTCTTTTCTCCTCTCAATTACAATTACAAGTTATAATTAATTTAAGTTAGGTGAAATAGTCAAGTATAAATACAACCATTTATCCCATGAAGCTTCAAACTTTTGGAAAACAAAAAACAACATAACTTCATAAATAAAATGGAATTTTGATAAAATACGATTTATCAGTGTCTGCAACAAGGCTTGATTTTGGTACTTTCGGAGAGACTTCCGAATAATATGAGCACTGATAGGACCTTAAAAAATATATGATTTGCAGAATAAAACAGCCCAAGATAACTTGAATGGTTCAGATATAGTCTTGTGGCACTAAAATTGATGTTCACCTCTAAATTAAATTCTTCTCCTCCAAGTTCCCTTTTGTCTTTTCCTATTCTTCACCTGATTTTTCCACCAATAACTCTAAGGCCTCATCTATTGAGAGGATAATTGAAACAATCATAGGCTTTCTGGTAAGATAAATGATTGCAAATTTGCCCAAGCACAATAATTTTTGGAACAAAAAGAAAATTCCAGTAGACCACTCCTTTACATTTAACAATACTTTTTTTAAAATGACAAAAGGTATTTTCTGGAAATAAAGATAGACAGAATGCATTTTTGCTGGAAACCTTATTCATAATTATTATATACTTTGCACAAGAACTAACCTTTCTCTGGCTCAGGATTGTGGAGTAGTTCATCAGGACATGGTATGTACAAATAAGGCAAAGCCTGAAAAAAAAAAATGGTTCCATCAAAACAAGCATTTCCGCAAAACTTAGATCTCAAACAGTTTGGTTCCAACGAGTGTGGTACCAGTGGATAGATTGAACATGCACCATCAAAGATGTACCATCTAAACTATATCTCCACTCTCAATTAAAACTGCAACCCTCGAAGGGATCATTTAAACTATACATTTGAGAAATGAAAGAAACTATTTTTAACCTTGTGGACATGAAGGCATGTTTGCTGGCCTGCCGGAGTTGAGCCGTAGATTCGTATTATAGGTACCTCTTCTATTTTTTTCCCTAATAGAAAAAAGAGAATAAATGAACAAGTGTGTTTAAGCATCCTCTCTGAAAGATATACACTTTGGGCCTAGAAAATTAAGGTAAATTTTAGCCTTCTTGGTAATAAATTCAACGTTTCATGAAGAAAAAAATCCCAAAAAATAGTAAATGGGTCGTAAGTTTTTGTTCCAATAGTTGCTAATTGAGCTGCACTGCAACTGATTTCGGTGCATATTCACCACTTGTCTTTCACTAATGAATTTTAGTGGAATGATCTTGTAATGGCTTTGTTCCATTCAGACTGATTTTTTTATTAATTGAAAATAAAATAAAATAAATATCGCAATAGGGTGGTGTTTCAGTTGGAAATCGAAATATAGGTAAAACGGGATCGTTTTTCCCGTCCCACAGAACGGGACAATTTATCCCGGTCCACTAATCCAAATCCATAACCCCACTAATCTAATTACCCAAGCAGAGAAAAAAAAATTGTGGGACGAGTTAATCTATCCCGTCCCACAAAATTTATTTTTTTTCCTCGCTTCTTAGTTAACAATTTGGATTAGTGGGACGGGATAATCAATCCCAGTTTACCTAGATATTGAAATTTCACCAAATCGATCCCCTTTTGCGATATTTATTTTTTTCGATTAATAAAAAAATTGGCCCATTCGGATGCTATCATTATACAGTCCATTTCAAATTGCCATTAAAGGGCTCAAGTGGTTGTATCCCGTTTGTGAGATGAATAGGCGTTAATAAACCATTCAGAGTATATGTGTATGTGTGTGTGTGAGAGAGAGAGAGAGAGAGAACCGTGGAAAGAGCTGAAAGAGAAGTCGAGGTCGGGGATAGGCGGCGCCATGTAGTAATCATGTGACACGATCCTTACGCTCAGCACCGGACCGGAGTCCGGTGGCACCTCCATGCGTTCTCCGATGAATAAACCTCACTCAGCCTCTATGAGAAATCAGATGACGGAGAAAGCGGCAAATTGAAAGGGGAAATTTGATGCATACCCCTCAAAAACCTCAAAATTATATATTTCCCCTGTAAAATTCAAAAGGAAGAGTCAGTTCTTTTATATGCAGCAGTCTGTGTGGCGAGTTTCTGAAAAAGGGCTCAGTTTGTAATTTAGTAATTTACGGTTCTGAAATTTATAGTGATAAGATTTGTGAATAATTTGTTTTTCTGGTGTTGGCCAATCAGAGATTTTACCGAATTATTCGTGAATAATTTGTGAATTTGACGAATTTTACAAATTATTTACAAATAATTCACTTTTTTTTTCTTTTTACTTCTTTGTGAGATTGAGATCTTCTATTTCCTACACGAAATGCATCGGAATGAGAGAAGCAAAGAATCAGATGAGCACGCGCGGAGAACGTGCGTCCGGGTGCTGCTTCCGTCGTACGCTCCAGAATAAAAACAAAGAAAAGAAAAATAAGACGGCCAGTTGTTTATATTTAGAAATGCAATAAATGTTTCTTAATGAACTAGAAAGATGATGAAGTTTTTTTATGACATAGAAGAAGCCGCGAGTTTCTTTTAAAAAAATCATATTTGGTTTGATTCCTATTTCCTAAGGCTGTGCCTAAATAAGGGAAGAAATTCTTCATTAAAGAGAAGAAAGGAGAGACGCTCTCAAACTAGAGCTGTCCATCACGTTTATTCGTTTAGAAACGAAGAAATCAAAGAAGAGAGGAAGGCAAACGCTACTAGTTGCAAGGGCAACTCTACGTACAAAGTTCCAAAATTTGTCTCTCCTGATTCGAGGTGTAGACGAAGTAATGAGCTCTTATGTTCCTTTCTTCATCTCCCGTCCCCCTCCTCTGCATGACAGGTTTCTAGAGCACGGCCTAAGTGTGAATTCATATCCTTTGTCCTAACTCAAAAAATATTTTTCTAGTTAATGCATCTAAACTATCCGGTCCACTTTAAAATCCATACAAACTGGATCTGCACTAATATTAAAGAGCTCCCTGTGTTATAAGCTGAGCCGGATTAGTTTTATTTAAGATCAGACGCTATCTATATAACAGTCATAGAAAAGTTTACTTGCCACGAAATTACATATGACGGTCACAAAAAAAATTATTTGTCATGGAACAGCATATTTAATGTAATTTTTATGATCTTTTTTTTTGCGTCCCACAACTCTCTCTTACTCTTCTTTCTTTTTTTCTTCTCCTTGGACAGTACCTCTTATTTTATCAAATTTAATTTTCAAACTAAAATTGAATTGTTAGAAATTGAAAATTTTAAGTTTTGAATTGATTGAATTTATTATTAATTGAATGTAGAATTATTGAGTTACTTGATTTTAGTTGGTTCTTTGTTTTAGCTTTAGCGGTTGTGTTTTGTCAAGCCTTTATAACCTTGTTTCATCTTTTATAGCTTTCTTGTGGTGCTCTGTAGTTGATACTGGCATGGTATCAGTATCATTTTGTTGTTGGTTTATTCCATGTTATGTTACCAGTATCCTTTTGTTACTGGTTTATTCCATGTAGTCGATATTGGCATGGATTTCAACGATTTGAATTTGTCGTTTATAATATATTAGGGACGGATGTTGTAAACACATTTATTAATACAATTTTGATAGTATCTACCAAGTTCTCAAAAAAAAAATATTCGTTTGAAGACAACCCAATAAAACTTTGAAGGTGTGCTCATCAACTCTTCTTGTTGAACACATCACTCCTTAGTTTTACTCATACGTCAGCCGAACTGATTTATTAGATAAACCAAGCAAAGTTGTTCATATTGAATTTTTTTCTCTCTTTTTTGCTCCTTTTCTCTTGTTGATTGATTGTGAGACTAGATCACTAGTTTGATCTGGATTGGAATTGAGAATTAAATCCGTGAGAGTGTGTTGATTGGGAATCAGATTGATCAATCAAAAGAAATTTGGAGTTGATAATATACTGTAATTCGATTGGGAGCAAGCGAGTTGATCTAGCAATCACACGAGTCAGCTATTTGATTATCCATTGATGTACACCTCTTGGCTTTTCTATTTTGGAAAGATGAGAAGAAGTGAGCGCATTGCAAAGAGACCGCTTGAGACATCCAAGTCCATCACCCCATAAGGAAACAAGGTATGAACAATAAACACTTGCTTGATCATACGTGTAACACAATCTATAAACTACGTGTAATTGATTGCTTCTTCTACAATAAGATCACATGTTGCATGCTAGTAAATTTTGAAATATACCTTCTAACGTGCACTACAACTTAACATAACGCATCACACCCAAGCATTGTTCATACATCAACCGAACTTGTATATTAGTTAAACTAATTAGAGCATCTCCATCAATACAATTAATTAGCAATTGCAAGACAATTGTCAAATTGAAAGTAGCTATTAATTACAAAATAAATGGATTCATGAAAGAGTAATAATTACAAAATTTTATTTTTTAAAGAATAGTAACCGCTAATTTTCTCATATGAAAGTGTTTTTAAAAGCTAATATGAAAGCTTTTAAATTTTGGAAGGGTTCAATATTTTTGAAAATTAAAATGAAACTGCAAATAAGAACTTTGCAATTGCATTTGCAAGTTATTGGAGATGCTTTGAGTAAATAAATTTAAAGTTAAGTTGATACCATATTGTATAGAGTAATTATAGTCTCTCCATTTCCCGTTTTCTAAGTGTTCCCCTGTTTCTAACTAACAAAAATACTTAGCAATCATTGACAATAATTAAGAATCAGTTGTCTTGGACTAACTGTTATTAGGGACTGGCGGCACCAGTCCATTTATTAACTTTTCTTTTTTTGAAATTTTGAAATTTCTTTTTCCTCCGTGCTTTCCTTCTCCAGGAGATCAGAGGTGATTTCTTAGGCGATCCATCACGCCATTAGCTGGTAATTGTCATACGCCATTAGCTGTCCTCGGTAGTCGTTAGTGGTCCCCAAAATTAATGGGTCCTAAAAGTTTGTGTTTATGTTTGACCAATATTATGGATAACAAATAAGACTACTTAATTCCATAGGCATTAATACTATGCCTGTCAACGTTGAATAAAATCAGCTTAGCCCTGTTAGTTGCTAGAAGTCCAAGTCAGTCAGTGGTCCTCTGTCGCAAGTTTTTTGCCGTTTAGTACAAGGAACGTTTAGGTGACTGATATGAAAGTAGCGTTAATCAATCCCTATTGTATATATTTTGATATGTCTAACAATATTCGAGAGTCCACGTCAATAATAAACTCTATCTTGATTTGTCATCAACATCGTAAATTAAATAATAACTATTTTGAAGGAACACGTCCAATATCTCATACCAAAATATATTATAATATTTGTGAAGATATTTCTTAATAAAATAGAAGGTGAAAGCGTAATTATTATTATTTCATTAGTAAAATAAAAAAGGTCAGCTATGTTAAATTAAATAATAACTTTTTTGAAAGAACACGTCCAAATATCTCGTACCAAAATATATTATAACATTTGTGAAGATATTTCTTAATAAAAAAGGTGAAAGCGTAATTATTATTATTTCATTAGTAAAATAAAAAGGTCAGCTACGTTAAATTAAATAATAACTATTTTAATTGAAAGAACACGTCCAAATATCTCATACCAAAATATATTATAATATCTGTGAAGATATTTCTTAATAAAATAAAAAAGTGAAAGCGTAATTATTATTATTTAATTAGTAAAAACGACAACTATGTTTAATTCTTAACTCTCATCTTTGACTGAGCGACTGATCATGTATTATGACCAAGTCAGAGTAATTTTAGCCATTAAACAAAATTTATTAAAACTTAGATTAAAAGCTGAAATCTTTGACCACCAAATTTATCACTGATCTAAATTAAATTTACAATCATTCATATGCAATATTTCTATTCTGTCCAAAATATTAACGAAATATACTTATTCTGCTCAAACTACTAACAAAATGAGCATATTTCGTTCAAAATATTAACAGAATGAGCATATTCCGTTAGCATTTTTGACGGAAAAATATAGAGTAATTTGATTGAAACAAATAACAAAGTTAAGTAATTAAAAAGGGACAAATCAAAATTTGAGTGACCAATTCATAACAAATAATAAAGTTTTGCGACTTCCAGCAAAATTTACCCAAATAATTAAAATCATTTTCATACAATAAATGATCAATGATAGTCGAAAAGGAAACAAACATTCAAAGTAGAAATAAATCATGACCTTTGACGGGTCTATCTAGAAATAAATCTTGATCTCTATTTGTCTGGCCTTTCGGACTCCGAAGATCCATTTTTTCAATATGTAGTATTTTACAAAATAATTTAACGGTAATTTTTCAGCTTATTAATTAAGTGTTATGTAAAAACGGGATATTGTCAATGATAAGTTCTACTTTGGCATCCAAATAATTAGGGATGGCAACGAGCTGGATTCAGCTTGAACTCGTCACGAGTTGGCTCATCACAAGTTGGCTTGTCACGAGTTGGCTCATCCGAGTTATGAGCGAGCTAACGAATTGGCTCGTAAGATCTGGCTTGATCTTATTTTAAGAATAAAATAAATTATGCAAATATTTTTAACTGAGTTGAATTGAAATGTACAGCATAAAATGTACACATATTCATACAAATTCACAAATTGATATCTGACTGAGCTAACTCTCGTGAGCTGACGAGCAAACTAGGTCTCAACTTGAACTCATTAATTATGAATCAAGCTAGTAACGAGCTAGCTCGTTAACAGTTACATCAAATAACAAACAAGTTGTTAGCGAGCGAGTCACGATCAAGCCACGAGCTACTAGCTTTTTTGCCACCCCTAGAAACAATACTTTCAATTTTTTTGAAGTAATATTTGCTTTAGGTGAAATGTTATTAATACATCATTAACAACATTTGATTAACATTAATTGTTCTCCAGAATCATAACACTGTAAACGATAATATTTTACCCCAGTACATAAATGATGTTTTACTTTATTTTTTCAAAGTAACTAATGCTTCATTGCTTTGGAATGAAACTTTGTTATATATCATTGATAGTGTTTCTCTTGAATACTAAAAGTGTGCTTCAGAGAGAGATAGAAACTCATTTATTAAAAAGAAGAGAAGAGCAACGCGGACTGTTCACACTATTCATCCGCTCCAAAATAATAAAATTGAAGAGGAAAAGGATGAAAGGCACAACTGTAGCGAGGGTAACGTTCCATCAAAGTTTCTAAATTTGTACCTTTCAAGTTGAAATGTAAGAATTATTGTAGCGAGAGCAGCCGCGGCTGCCTCCTGTCTTTCTTTTCTTTTCTTTTCTGTTTTTCTCCGCGTGAATTTTGTGAAACACAGTCTAAAGTGTAAATGACACTGTTTTATCTCCGCATGAAAACAATGTACTATTATTTTTTTAAGTAACGTTTGATTTAATTTTAACGGCCCAGATTTACTTTACAAAGATGATGGTTGTGTTTTTTGTAAAGTGGGTCCCGCGCCGACAGTGGACGTGAATTCCCTAGACTTACAGCCAGGTGGCACTGCCAAGCCATTGCACGAAGTCGCAATCTCTCTCCAGTAGCCTACTTATTCAATGAACATCAGAAAAAATAATCTGGGTTCTGTCAAAAGATATCCGAACAAAATGTTATCCAAAACCAAAGCACCCGTCCGATCTTATCAAGATTCGCGTTGTGAATGATTCTAGAACTGTTTTGGTCCAAACCCTTTGGATAAAATCCCAAACCGTCAAAAAGAATTGAATAAGAAATTATAAGTCTGTGTGCATTAATTCCTCCATCTGTCCCTTGCACCGAGGCCCACCTATTTTCTCTGGTAATTTTTCCTTTGTTTTGTTTCTCTTTCTCCAACCACATTCATTTATTTTAATTTCCTCCTCAATTCTAGTATTCGCATTTTCGAATTATTATTTTTCCCCTTTGTTCTAGTTTTACTCAACCTTCTCTACCTCTTCTCACAAGCTCTCTCTTCTAACCTACACCTTTCTCTTTGCTGGATTTTATCCGATCCGATCTATGGATATTTGGAAGCTATATAATGGTAGAAGGGGGTGAAAAACTAGAGATTTGTTCGTTTCTGGTTTGATTATTTTTCAATATATTTATTTGGGATGAGTTGCTTCCCTTGTGCTGGATCGTCGGCCAGTGAAGAGAAGGCTAGTGCGGTAAAAATCTCGCAAAAGGGGAGAGCATCATCAGGTCAAATTCTGTTTCTTTTTTCCTATTTAAAGCTTACTTTTTATGGAAATTTTTGGGGTTTTTTTTGGGCGAAATTGTACTGCTGAATTTCCCCTCTACTGAATTTCTCATACTGAGGTACCAATTAGCCTAAAATCGAACACCTAATTAGCCTGAAATTGAACAAGTAGCTCTGAAATGAGTTGGATTTTGGTTTTTACATGTTTCCCTTAGTTCTTCAAGTTGCATCCAGTTTATGCATATGGTGTATATTGGTTTTGTTTTTAGAGGAAGATTTCAATTTGTCGGTTCTGTTAGAACTTTGCAAATACCAAGTACTCCATTGCACTAGGCTTTAATACCAAGTCATCTAATTATGACACAAAAGCTGCTAAACAGGTTTAGTCGAGTGAACTTTGACCATATTGCACTGAAAACAAAGAAAGATGAAATTTTTCTCGAGCCCCTTCAAAATAAGAAATATCAAGTATGCCGCTAAAGCATGCATGGGTGTGATGTATGACCCTCGGAAAGTATAAAAATATCCAAAATACCTCCCATCCTCATTTGCCGAAGTATGCACCTGCAATTTCTCACTATTTCACTCAAACGAGGGAGGAAAGAAGGCAATCAGACACTTAAAAATATATATATATATATATTTCTTTGAACTCTTGGTGATTGTAGGGGCTTTTACATGAAATTATTACTTTTGTGTTTGATCATCCATATGTTGCCAATTCTTCAATAGACTAATCCCATAATCAAATTTCTTGCACTATATAGAGAAATCAAAGAGGGATGAATCATTGCCAAGGAAAGATGGAAGCACTGATCATATCGCAGCACATATATTCACCTTTCGTGAGCTGGCAACTGCCACGAGAAATTTTAAAAAAGATTGTCTTTTAGGGGAAGGAGGTTTTGGCCGTGTTTATAAAGGCCGCTTGGAGTCTGGACAGGTTGGCATTTAATGTTGATGCAGTAGACTTTGCTTTGTTTTACTTTCTTTTTTAGACATCTCAGTTCAATGATAGACCAACTAATCTTATACCATCTTGCGTGGTACTGGCATATACCTAGCTGGTACAACCCTGACCTGAGGGCTGATATCTGGGTAGGACTTCACATTTTTCTTAGTAGTAGCTATTGAGAGAGGCTACAGTACTTTGCAAAGTGCAGAACTATCCGTGCTATGGATCAATATCTCCATTTAAAAAGTTCAAGCATTCAATCTGAACTGTATAAAATGATTTCCATATAAAAATGTACTTGGAGACCATTTTTTTTAGATTTTTTTTTACTATTTTTTTAGACAAGTAGAAAATCACCCAATCTAAAATTTTGAACTATCCGAACTCCGAAATAGTGATTTTCAACCTATTTAAAAAAATTGTAAAAAGTTAAAAAAAAATGTAAAATTTGGTCTCCCAGTGCATATTCATATAGATCTTATGTTGAGCAGTTTGGATCGACTGTTTAGGCTTTGAAAATGGATCCATAGCACGAACCGATCCTTGCTTTGCAAAGTATAATAGCATCACTCTTTTTATTTTCTATTGTTTTGGTTTTCAAGCTTCGGCCAACCTAAAAATTTCCCTTTCAGGTAGTGGCAGTTAAGCAACTGGATAGAAATGGGCTTCAAGGAAACCGAGAGTTTCTCGTGGAAGTGTTAATGCTTAGTCTCTTACACCACCAAAATCTGGTTAATCTCATCGGATATTGTGCCGATGGTGATCAAAGGCTCTTAGTTTACGAGTTTATGCCATTGGGATCCGTTGAGAATCATCTTCATGGTATATATTTCTTTATTTTACTGTCTGAAGCATTTTTTTTAATATATCTTTAACTTGTACTTACTGTCAGGGACCCCCTATAATTTGAAAATTTTCAAAAAATATACTATTTGCCCTCCTTATAAATAAAATTACATAATGCTTATTTATCCAGCTCCTCCTATCTCAATTTTCTGGAAGCATTTTTTTATTATATCTTTAACTTGTACTTACTGTCAGGGACCCCCTATAATTTGAAAATTTTCAAAAAATATACTATTTGCCCTCCTTATAAATAAAATTACATAATGCTTATTTATCCAGCTCCTTCTATCTCAATTTTCTGGTTTCTTCCCTGCTCACTGTTGAATGGGGAGCACATGCAAGTTCCCATATGTTATGCCCCGGGAAGTTCCCTACAGTCCTACAAATCATGAAAATAGCCAAGTACCCTTTGTACCCTTCTTTTCCCATTTCATCCAATGTATTAGTAAAATGCACCTCAGCTTCTCTAGCTATGCAAAGGATGAAAGAAGATGGGTACACAGGTGATACCATAATGTAAGCAGTGTAATGTTGCAATGAAATTTTTTCTCGGTTACTATTGAGTTTTTACTTTCAAAAGACAAGACTACCCTCATTTTCATTCTGGTGATTTCACAGGAGAAATTGTCAGAAAATTGACCTGTCATTTTGGGAGAATAAATGAATTATGGAAATAATTTTATCCATTAATAGGGGCATAAATGGCAATTCTAAAAAATATAAATTCTAGCACCGCCCTTTATTAATTGAGTCTGGTGCATCTAATTGTGAGTAAATGATAGCCTGGTACATATACTTTCAAACAGACATTCCTCCCGATAAAGAGCCGCTCGACTGGAACGCTCGCATGAAAATTGCAGCAGGTGCGGCAAAGGGTCTTGAGTACCTCCACGACAAGGCAAATCCACCTGTAATCTACCGCGACTTCAAATCATCCAACATCCTACTCGACAACGGTTTCGTGCCGAAGCTATCAGACTTTGGCCTTGCAAAGCTGGGCCCCGTTGGTGACAAAACTCACGTGTCAACCCGCGTCATGGGGACCTATGGTTATTGTGCGCCTGAGTATGCCATGACTGGGCAATTGACGGTTAAATCGGATGTATATAGTTTTGGCGTGGTGTTTCTGGAGCTCATTACAGGAAGAAAGGCAATTGACAGTGCACGGCCAATTGGAGAACAGAATTTGGTTGCATGGGTCAGTTTTTTACCCTTTTGCCCTTTTGTTACTTGGACACTGTCAGTACCATGTCAACGTCAGATGGTACACTGTAATTAGAGAAAGTATTTTGTTCTTGCTGTGAAAACAACACAGTTGAGCATGCCTGTCACAGTTAGCTTGTTTTACCTATTTGTTTTATTTAGAATAAAATATTATTTTCTGCTGGAAAGTGAAGGAGTTGGGTTGATTTAAAAACAAATAGGTAACACCGAAAAATCGTTACGGTGAAAACATGGGCATATTGCTTGCGCCGTGGACAAAATTCGGTGCAAAAAAATTTTCCCACCCGATCACACAACATTGGACTGTATTTTTGCATGTTAATGGTGTAAACATGGGCAAATTGCTTGCACTGTAGAAATATTCGCATGTTTACCCGTGACAATTTTCCAGTGTTACCTATTTTTCAAAAACACCTTCCCTTTCCAGCAGAAATAATATTTTATTTCTAAATAAAAAGAAATGGGTTTACCTGCAGATACCATACAAAAATCGTGCATTGGCCGGATATTCTCTCTACTTTTCTTTTATATCTTTATGGCGTTCTGACATCCAACCAAAATATTATTATTATTTTCACTTTTTTTATCAGGCCCGGCCACTATTCAGAGACCGAAGAAAGTTCCCTCAAATGGCAGATCCACTTCTCCAAGGCCGGTTCCCAACAAGGAGCCTCTACCAGGCACTGGCAGTAGCTGCTATGTGTCTCCAGGAACAAGCTGCTACTCGTCCACTCATAGGCGACGTGGTCACCGCTCTCTCCTACCTCGCCTCTCATGCATACGACCCAAGTTCCTCTGGAAACAGTTCAAAAACCTCCACACCAAGATCAAGAGATTTCCACCGTCGGAACCTCAGTAGTGCATCGTCTGACGCTCGTGTCTGTTCACCTGATTTTAGGAGGCAGACATTTAGAGGAGAGTTTCAATTGGATGGTATCGGTGGGTCCGGGAGGGACCTGTATCGGGAGAGCCCAAGCAGAGGGATGTCAAGGTTTAGAGAGAGAGCACAGGGCAGTGCACGAGGGAGTTTTGACAGTACAAATGGTTCGTAAAATGCAGTGTGTGTGTGTGTGTGTGTGTGTTCTCTTGGGCACAGGTTGATTATATAAGTTGTTGGGGTAGTGCTTGTTTATAGGTTAGAGAGAGGGTATTTTTGTCTATAAAAATAGGTAGGTTAATAGCTATGTTTATGTTAATTAATTTGTCCTCTTTATTATTATTTTTTTTTGTTAGCATTTGCTGTATGATATTTGTTATGTCATGAACTTATTTACCTTTGACCGTAAAATATTGCATTTTTTATAACCTGGGCTGGATTGCGATGGTAACGAAGCCTCGGTAAAATGAAAATAAATAATTGAGAGGTGTTATTGTGATTTGATCACGGTGAGAGAAAATTTTAGATGAAAAGAAAAGAAATATAAAAATTAAATAGTTTTATTAAAGATTGTATGCTTTTTTCTGTTTCCTTTAAAATTTTGAGGAACCGATCATTTTTTCGGTTTCTTATATAAAATTGAAATATAAATGCAATTCATCTAATAAAAAAAAAAAAAACCTTACTGCCACACCAAATCGGCAGCTAATTCGAATTTCCTGTTCTCACTCTGTCCATTTCCGAAACCAGCATAGGCATCAACTTTTAAGCATGTAACTATCTATAGAAATTATTATAAAAAAATAAACCATTTTATAATATCAACTTTTTGTAAGAAACTAAATTTCGCATGTTTCGGAGAATCTCTCACTTTTTTGCAGATTAAAAAAACCATTTTTTATTGAATGATCTAGGATTTTTAATTATAATTTTGTTACTAGCTATTTTTTATAAAAGTAAATTATAGGTTTTTAGAATATTTCGTTGCATAGATCACATCAAGCAACTCAAATCGACCATTCAATTAAAAAAAAAAAGAAAAAAAGATTTGGAGCATAGTATCAACCATCAACCAACTAGTGCTTATAACATACATTATTTTTTTTCTTTTCTTTTGTTTTTTAAATAAAAAGCTGAAGATCTAACCTTCCAAATTTCATTTAATGTTCATAAAGAATCAGGGTTTCGAACCCACAATTTATTTAATGTTCATAAAGAATGGGAGTTTTGAACCCACAACATCACACATGAAGGGTGTTGCCATTTGTCATCCGACCAAAGACTGAATCTTAACATACATTTTCTTATTATTATTTTTTTTTCAAACTATTAACTAGATGTAGGGAGGATCTTTTTTTTTTCTTTGATTATATGAAAACAACCCTTTCAGAAATTGTAGTAAAATACTTGCAAAGAACGAATAACAAATTAATAAGTTCACAATACACTGCAATGGAATGGAACAACTAACCTTTGTACAACTGAACAACTAGCCACGTGGAACATAATATGCATAACTATATACATACGACACGGGATGAAACAAGAGAACAAGAGTATGTATATATATTTCCAATTAACATAATTCCTTAATCATCCCTTCTTTTTTCCGATCTTGAATTTTAGTGCACGTCCCAAAAAACAGCACCCCTATTCTAGCTTGCTGCTGTAATCTGGTTGGTTTATTGGCTGTATAATGGAAGGCCCGATTGCCTCTTTTGATATAATGATATTACCGGCAACATCGGTTCGGTACGGTAACGACCGAACCATGATAATTCTACAAGTGCTCCAGTCTTCGGCCACCATACTAATACCATAGTAAGTCTTGTGATCGTTTATACTGCATATCCATACCGACCTAAAAGATGTATAAAGCAATCGACATAAAAAAATAATAATAATAACAGTATTAGTTATCTTAATTGGAGAAACAATGCATAGGGTTGGCAATAGGATCAACTGACTTTAACTGTGCCTATTTAGCACTTAATTTCATTTATTTTATCAGAAGGGAATGTAAACTCATTAGGTCAAAATAGAAAATGACACAAAACCCCGTATCCATTCGAAACTAGCAATAAATTAGAATTTGGCAATGCCCGCACATCAGGTCAACCTGACTGGTTAACAAGATTAGGCTCTAAGTTGCCGCTCAGATCCAAATTTAAATGAAACATGCGCAGAGAGGTTGGAGCATGACATTTACCTGCTACACGATGGATCTTCTCCAGAATCGTCACAAATCTGTTCAATGTCATCATGTAGCCATACCTAAAGAAGTAATTAACAGTAATTCCTTTAGTGTGCATTTATCTAACCCAGGAGCAGATCTACACAGAGTATTCATTTTCAAAATTTTGGTGCTTACACATGATTTTCTATATAGTCTAGAGTAAAATACCATGGGTACTGTAAAACTGACCACCATACTCAGCATGAAAATTTTATATAATTGACCCCCCAATGTGTGTTTGAATCCCATAGTTTGAAAGTCTGGCTCCACCCCTCATCAGATAGATATAGAGCATGCAAAATATACTGCATGCGGCAAATCCACCAATCATACACGCATCGGGATATGATCTGACACAAAATAGTTTAAAGAGTGTTGAATTTGATAGGACCAAAAACCAACAAATCCACCTGACCCATTGGTTTGCCACCCTTTAAAAAGTCTAAAATAAAATCACACTTCTTTGTGCAGATCTTTTCTCAGTTGTAACAACGGTTGCTCTTATAACATTGTTTCTGCTCAACTCCAGGCCACAATGAATCAACAAGTTCCAAAAAAAATAAAGATAAAAAGAAAATGGATTTGATTCTCAGTAGTCAGTACCTCTCTTGGAAAGTGATGGTATGATTTCCAATAAAAGGAGTAATATGGAGGTAAATGTGGTACAATGTCGCGATTATGTGTAATACGGAAAGTGTTCGGTATATATTTGTAGAAACATGATGCGAAGGCTGCATTGCCAATACGAGGCTGACCGAAGGTCAACAAATGAACATCCTCTATCCCTTGATTCATCTGTAATAAAACAAACCACAAAAGAAAATGTGTGGAAATAAAATTCAAGATCAATTAAAACACAGTAGTCAACCAAACAAAAATTTATTGCAAGTAGTAAAGTAAATGATGGTGCTCTGAAAATTCCTCACAACACCGTTTCTATGATTTCAATAAGACCCTTTATCGTATACTGCACTTTTAGGGAGTCTTAAAAATAACACCAATCATTAAAACCTGCATCAAGTCAAGCTAAGCATCAGTGAATGCTTATAAAACTATGAGTATGATATCAAACTCTTTAAAGACCGCAAGATGTCTACTGAATCAAAAGATATAACAAATTAATGAAGATCTGAGGATGGGTGTATAAAAAGGGTATACTGATTGAACAAAAAGAAAAAAGGACACAACTCAATAAAAAAGAATGAGGCTATGGTACTATGCATAGCGCACTTTGGTCCGTACTGCGGATCCATATCTTCATTTTCAAAGTCTATCTAAATAGTTGATCCAAACTGTTCATGATGATTTCCATATGAAAATGTACTTGGAGACCAAATTTTACATTTTTTAGAATGTTTTTACTATTTTTTAGATAGGTAGAAAATCGCTACTTTCAAATGGTCTAGAGTCTTTAGATCAAATGATTTTGTACCTATCTAAAAAATAAGTAAAAAAAAAGTCTAGGAAAATGTAAAATTTGGCATCCAAGCACATTTTCATATGGTGATCATGTTGAGCGGAATGAATCGACTATTTCAACTTTAAAAATGAGATATACATCCGTAGTATGGACCAAAGTGCGATATGCAAAGTACCGTAGCCTCACTAAAAAAAAGTGCTAGGACAGTGCATCAGCATTAATTACGGAGAAAGTCATTCCCATATTTTATTTTACTTCACTTTTGTGTCTCTTCTTTTTCACTTAATGACTGGTAAAGAAATCACTTACAACAAGATCGAGAGCACAAAAGGCAACCAAAGCACCACCCATTGAATGCCCGGTTGCCATTACAGGTAGTTTTCCATACGCCTCTCTAATCCTCTTGACAGCTCCTACAATTGTGGGTCGTAAGATTGTATTGTTATAGGTACCATACAAGCCACGATGCACCTGAGACCAAAACATCAAGCACCACTTAGTGTTCAGTTCGAAATTAATTACATAATATTAACAGTGCGGTGATACAAACCATTGCACCTGGCATGTCCGGAAATTTCAGGTCGAGCTCTTGCCAGATGAAGTCCTCAATCCAGTTCTGTACACTGAGACAAATCACACAACAAATTTGTACAGTTTTAGTAAGAGGATGTATCCAGATCAGTTCGTTCTAGATATTTGGTACTCATGTTTACAAAAATTCTTCTGTTGGTTTTGATGCAAATAAAAGCCAATATTTCTTACATTAGCTCTTAAAACCTGACACTTTTGAGATGCTTGCAAATGATATAATGTCATAGAAAAGTACAAGCAATATAGTATCTTTTCTTAACCTAAACAACTTTTGATAGTCTGGTGTTAATTTTCAAATATCTCAGATGTCATGTCTATCTTGCAAAATGCTATAATTGTGGTTTGTAATTTTGTAATTTTTAAAAGACCCTTCCTTTATTCAAATAACAATGCCAGCACCTGTTCTCTTGAGTTCCCCTGATAGCTATAATGATAGCATTTGGATCAGAAGCCACCCCCACATATGCCTATTACATACATGTATAGTCACCTTATTAGTGACTTGTTTAAGAGATTAAAAATCAATGTTTTGTGTTAAAGAGGCATAGAGACACCTGCAAGCAGTTTTGGATGTCAACAATTAGTTCTATCACCTCGAATCCCTGTTTCACAATTAAAACAACTGATGTTAACATTAACATATAGTGATTAGCAGATGTCATGTTTGAGTATATAGAATAGATGGGGGTTCAAATGTCTCCACTATGCCTCCAATTTTTAATTTTCTAATAACAAAAATTATAAAATCTATATGTCAAAATAAAACTGTTAGGTGTAATCTATATTCTCTATATGCACATAAAAAGTTATCACTTTCCAGTTTTTATTTTATATGAATTAACAAGTTAAAAAATCAACGTCTAGAAATTATCCACATGAGTATATTTTTGCAAGCTCTTGATAACAATCAAAACAAAGTTAAAATGTCGTAATTTTTTACACATGTATAGAGAAAATGATATAGATCGTATCTAACGGTTTTATTTTAACATTTAAATTTTAAGTTTATTAAAGTTTTAAAAATGGAGGTATGATAAAGGAGCAAATATAGAGGCATTGAAACCCTCCTCATATTAAAATATTAATGAGTACCCCAATAAAATGAGAAAAAAGGCACATTCCTATGTCCACGTTTTTTTCTCAAAAAAGATCAACTACCCCTCCTTTTGTAGGGGGCGACAAAAAATACTCGCCAAACATTTTTGACACGTGAAAGCAAGCAACTACGAAGACATAAACTCAATCTAGAAAATGAAACTTAAGATTTCTTAAACTCAATGAGAAATATAACTACATTCTAAGAAAGGCGAAAGAAAAAGAAAAATGAGAATTATTTTTCCTCACCGTCGTCAAATTACCGCACCTTGCACATGTCCATGTAAATAGCTCAGATAAATCTATTGTGTATACCTACAATTGACAATTGATAAATTGTGTGAGCATCTACAAAATGAGATTAATAACATACTTCATTAAGAGAGATTTTATCTTTACTAATGTACTAAAAAAAATATATAATGCATTGAAATGACTTCTTTCTAAGAAATTATTGGTCAATTGAGTCACCAGGCCAAATGTGGAGCTATTAATATTTCTATTTGGGACAATATGACAACCAACAAAATAGCAATCAAAATTTTAAGAAGTAATGTTGTAGATATAATCTCTGTAATAAGTTTGGTGTGATTTGGGAATTGTTTGGTCACTGATCAAGTGCAATTAACTGAAGTATTAATTTTTCAAATCACTCGATGGATAACTAATTGGCTTTCAAATTGCACTGAATTCTATACACAACCTATCTAAATTATAGAGAAGAAATCTGTAATTTCACTTTTTTATTTTGATAACCGTTTGGTCAGTTGTCACAGTTGTTGATATAACATATCCCTTAAACATGAGAGAAACTTACAGCAGAAGCATATTCTGCTAGAATGAGAGCAAGTGTATGGTTAAAATTGGCCACATTGTCTCCGGTTTTGATTTTGATCTCTACAATAAACAAAAATAGAGAATGAAATTTGGATTAAAGATATAATTGCCCTTTATTTTATAATGTAATATGACAAGGAACGCATGATTGCACAAGAGCATAGCTCTGGTATAAACTAATTGTTACTTGTCAAATTAAAAATTTAAAACATGAATGTTGTTTTCTGTAATTTTGTCAGGGAGAACTCTTAATTCTCACAGAAAATTGCATATTTATTGACTTAATCAATTTTTTTCCCAATTTCATAGATTAGCTTGTAATGTGCTCAAAAATGAAAAGGTAAATGAGATTTTAGGACATTTTGGGGCAAAAATGAGCTTAATTCGTGTTATGTGAACCCAACCTTCTCTATTACAAAAGAAGTTCAAAAATCCCACAATAAAATCATCTTAGAACTCAAAAATTAAATTAAATTAAATTACCTCTTCCATTGCAAGCGGACAATAAGCATGCAAAAATGATTATCTTTAGCAGAGCTGGTCGCTCCATTTTCCTGAAAATTAGAAGAAATTGAAACAATAATTATCGACGCTAGTACACTAGAACAATCAGTCAAGATGCTTAGTAGAATTGAAGAAAGAAGAAAGAAGAAAGTTACAGCTAGTCTCAAAGAAGAACGAAGCAGCTACGCAACGGGAAAATGAGCGAGTTTGAGCTTTCTTCTAAAAAAGCACAGCCTTTTTCGTTTTCGCCTATTTTATAATTGGAATTTCCACCGTGGATCCGAATATACCGAGAGAAGAGAGAGTGCGAGAAGAAAAGGTTTTTAGAGTCGGTGTAAGAAACTAGAAACCAACAAAATTTGACTTCTAATATCCCGAAAATGCCCTTGCGATTCTGTATCTACTCAGATTTTTGTTTTGGATAGGATCATATGACCGTTTGATTAATGGACAAGTATTTGGTTGGAGACACAAACTCAACATCAAAGACTGCAGACTGCATGCACTGCTGTCAATCAATGTTTGTTACTGTTGCAAATTGCAATCTTTTTTACATGAATGGGATGGTAATATTTACGGGGTAAAAAAGGAATTTTTTTCTTTTTTTAAAGGGGTAATTGTGAGAATGCCACTACAAAATTTTGAAATTGTGAGATTGCCACTACAAACTTTAAAATTGTGAGAATGCCACTATAAAATGTTCATAATTGTGAAAATGCCATTAACAGTGTATTTTTATAATATTTTTATCAAAAAATAACTGAAAAATATTATTTTGATATACATAATTCTGTATTTCCGATTATATCCTTCATATAAAAACAGTAATACTCCAATTAATATAGCCTCTTCAAATTCATTTTTGATAAAAATATTATAAGAATACACTGTTAATGGCATTTTCACAATTATGAACGTTTTATAGTAGCATTCTCACAATTTTGAAGTTTGTAGTGGCAATCTCACAATTTCAAAATTTTGTAATGGCAATCTCACAATTTTTCCTTTTTTAAAACTTGGTAGTAGCTACCAAGGTTCTTGAGGAGGAATCAAACTCTCGACTTTTGGGTATAATAGTTTTAGGATATTTTTCTAGCCAATTGTGTTGCTTCCCCTTTCTCAAAAAAAAAAAGGAAATTTTTTACAGAGTTAATCTCACTTCAATTTATAATACAGTGGACTCTTTAATATTAATGCAGATCTAATTCATATAAATCTAAAAATATATTAGATGACAAGAGTGGAACTACAAAATCTCGATAAAGGAACTAAAAATTAAAATACACAAATTATGGCTAGTGAGAATTGAACCCAAGCTCTTTCCTATACTATATAAGCTCTTACCACTGAAAGGCAGGTGAACATGTGATCATTTATGAGAGTAGACTAGACTATATAAAATGTTTTAAAAAAATAAAATTTAATTAAATCTTAGTATATATAATTAATATTTTAAAATTATAGGAGTGGCTTAGCCACCTTCTGACTGGCTTTAGATCCGCCCCTGTTGCATGGTTCAAATTTTTGAGTTAATGCAGATGATACAAATTCAAAAATATTGCGGAGTAAAGGAAAGATATTGACATTATGACGGAGTTTTATTATCCGTAGAAATTATTAAAATCATACGTATTGAAATTAAAAGAGTGTTTTATTTCTAAAAAATATAGAAAGACCGAGTTTATTGAGCCCGATTCAAATATTATGGATTGGACTTGATGATTCAGATTGATTTTTTTTTTTTAAACCGTTCAATTATAGGAGAATAAAGCTCTGGTATACATATGATTCTAAAAAACCATAATATTTTTGATCTTTCTATATTTATTAAAAATAAAATGCTCTTTCTATTTTCATACGTCTAGATTTAATAATTTCTATGAGCAAAAAATTTACCATAATAACATAGCAGCTTGTGCTTCACGCTTGATAAGGACAACGAGGGTAGCTAGGATTTTAATCAGCACATGGCAAAATAAATTATTAATAATTTATTATTGTTATTTTATTTAAATTATTAAATTATTTTTTAATATTATCAGATAATTTTTATTGGAAGAAGAATGGGTGAGTTGACCATGAATCAATATCGAGAAAATAAGTAGGAATTGATCGAATACTCATTTTTTTCATTATTAAGATAAAATATAATTTAAAGTATTGAAGTATTAAATTTTATTTTGAAAAATTGTTCACAAAAATCTTTTTTTTAAATTTAGCTTATTTTTTGGACCGTTAAATTTCAGAAAAATAATTTAATGCATTACATTAAATTTAAATATATAAATTTGTAAAGCAATTCAGCTCATTCCTTTGAAAAGAAAAGTAAAAAGTTTATTGTGATTTATTATCAAACCATTCACAATCACTCTCCTCTTATCACTATATTTCAAAATATATTTATAGAAATTCTATTAAATTTGCAGTGGCTCGGTCGGTTTAACTGATCGAGAACCTTGACTCATTTAGGAAGAGGCAAAATTCAAATTCAGGAATAGACAATACTCAGATTCAAACCAACTATATACAGATTTAGTATTGCTTTCAAAATTTAGGAATAGACAGCTGCCTACCCTTGAGTGTGTGCGGCTACACCATTGTAGACAATGAAGTTAAAACAAGGCCGCATACAATTTGAGTATTACATGAAGCAAAAACCACTTTGTCAAAATCTTTATATATATTATAGAGTGGTATGTGTTATGAATTCGTATCTTCATTTTTAAAATTCAAATAATTGATATAAATAGCTCAACATGACCTCCATATAAAAATGTACTTGCATGTTATATTTTTAAAGTTATTTTACTAATTTTAGATGGATAAAAGGTTGATTTAAAACTTTTACATCATTAGTAGCTATTTAAAAATATAAAATCTGATCTCCAAATATATTTATATATGAAAATCATATTTAACAATTGAATCAACCGGTTAAACTTATTAGCAAGATTGGGTTTGCTGGCCTATCTCGTAGCATCTGTCACACGTAACGATCTGAGTAGTTTTTATATTTTCATTAGACGAGAGTGTTTTGGTTTATTTTTATTATTATAATATAAATAAAAATTGCGGGGCATATTACCATAGCCTCACAAATATTTCCAATAAATTTATTAGCAGGGTTGGGTTTGCTGACTTATCTCGTAGAATCAACTGGAAGACCATAAAATTAATTTTATCAAAAAAAAACACACACACAAAAAGAAAAGGATGCAATATTACAACTGTGTCGAAAATTATAAAATTATCTTTTGTGGTTCTACTTCTACGGTTAGGAGCCGTGTCCAAAATCCTGATTTTATCTGTTTTGTACGTATCGCTGGCACGACACGTGTTGTTTATTCACTGTATCTCCATTTCCTTCCGTCTCCGGCTGCAAAGTAGCAAATCGAACCAAATCGAAATTGACTCAATCGAGATTCAGTTCGAACTAATTTCAATTTGAATTGGTTCGAAATAGAAGGACGGTTTCGAACTAATATGAAGAGTTCGAGTTTAATTCGGTACAATTCAAATCAGTTTCGAACTATATTGGTTTAAAATTGAAGTATAATTTAGAACTAAAAATAAGAGTTTTAAATTGAGTCAAACTCAATTTGAGTTTGATTTGAACCAATTTCAACTGAATTGGATTTGATTCGTTTTAGAACCGAGCTAATTTGATTCATTTTGAACATATTTTTTTTCTGAATCAAACTTAATCAAATCATGAGCTACGAGCTTTTTGTGTACTCCTACTCCTATGCATTCTCAATTATTAAGTGCTTAACAAAATTGATATATTCAGACTATTTAATTTTTGTACCAATCTTAATAAATAGTAAAACAAATTCAGAAAAAAAAATGTAAAATTTAATATGCAAGCACATTAACATATCCATCATGTTGAACAGTTTGAATCTGATATAAAAATATAAGGTGTAATATGGTGTTAACAAAAAATAATCTCCTTTACATATAAATATAGTACTTAAATATACATAAAAAATAAGCATATATTAGCATAAAATTAAATATGCATTAAGGTTAAGCTGTTGAGATCTTGTGATAATTATTAACAATCACGTCTTAATTGAAACATGATTAGTTGATCGATAACTATCAAAACCGCGTAATTTGTTTTTATGAGGATATTTAAAAGAATAAATTTATGGGAGATGGTTATCAGGCCCTGTCAATCTGTCATTTCAAATGTACGTCCAAAGATGCTGGTTTTTGTTCCGAAATTTTTATTAAGGACGTGTTTCGCGTGTTATTTTGTTTGTTTGTGGGAAAAAAAAATTTACACAATGTGAATTTTTTTTCTATGTAGTGTTTCAGAAATTCAAATTAAATTCAAATTTAAATTTATTTCTGTTTCTGTCTAACAGCTGAATACGTTCTAATAGAAAAATAATTAAATAAATATTGATAATGGAGAAAAAAATTGTGTTTTTTTGACATTTAGAAAAAAAATGTGATAATGTATAAAGTCATTTGGACGTTATAAACTATTACAGCTAGTTTAGTGAAAATCTAAACTCTGGATTTCATAGTCCATCACTATCAGAGGACTTCATAGTCTATCATGGCCAGAGAAAACAATCTTCTGATCATGATAGAATACAGAGTCCTCTAATCATGATAGTCTATGAAGGTCAAAAAAAATTTTTACTTTTTTTTCGCAGTTTAGTTAGTATGTAATTAAATTTCGCTAAGCAGTTTGTGATAGTTTATAACGTCCAGAAGATATTGTAAACAATCACATTCTTCTTAAATGTCAAAAAAATACAATCTCTTTCTTCATTATCAATATTTATTTAATTATTTTTCTACTAATAAAAAAATTGGGGATTTTTGTCTATTGATAACGATAAGTGTAGTAGAAACATTATTGTTATAATGATATGTACTTTGACTGAGTTTTTTTAGGTTTTTTATATTTTTTTTTTAAATTTGAATAAATTTTGTTGGAGGTCATTAAACTTTGTTATTTGTTACAAATTTGTTCATTCAGGTTCATTTGTTTCTTTTTAGACACTTAAATTTATCATTTGTTGCAATCAAGTTACTTTATATTTTTCTATCTAAAATACTAACGGAATATGCTCATTCCATTAATATTTTAGATGAAATATTCTTATTCCATTAGTATTTTAGATAGAATTAATATATTCTATTGATATTTAAAAAAAAAGAGTATGGAGTTACTTGATTGAGATAAATGACAGAATTGAGTAACTAAAAAGAAACAAATCAAACTTGAATAATTAATTCGTGACAAATAATAAAATTTAATGACCTTTTGTAAAATTTACCCTTTAAATTTACTAATTTGATCAATTGATATTATTTTTAAATTCACCAACAAAAAGCTCCTTAAACTACCTAAATGTTAGTAAAGATTTATTCTTGAATAATCTTGAACACACACACATATATATAATCGAAGCAACTTATGCGTGCGTTCAATCTCCAATTATTCTACGGTGCGTTTGGATGGGAAGTGAAATTAGCAAGCTAACTCAAATTTAAAATGGTCGTTAGGAATAGTAAAATAGCGAATTAACTCGTGCTAATCTAGCTAACAGATCGAAACAACTATTTTCGCGAATAAAACGTATACATTTTTTTTTGCTTTTTATTTGGAGTTCGGTTTAAAAACATAAAAAATATATATATATAAATTATTTACAATTTTTTTGCATATATTGTTACTATAATTACCACACACACCTGCACCGGTGGTGAGCTGAGTGCGTATTCTCTGAGATATCTCAACTTTTGCGTGACTAATGTGTCCGGCGCCTGTTCGGGGGTGATGCAGGGGTCAGTATTATTTGTGCTTTGAGATTCATGCAGAACGTATTTAAACGGTTGTGATTTTCCATAAAGACGCAAAGTTTGAGATATCTCAGAGGATACGAATTCTGGTGGGTTTGTGTGCTTACGGAGCTGATGCATTGTGCATGATGAAAGTAGTTGATTAGGTTTGACATTTCAATTAATGCAGCCAAGAAGCACATCATGATGTAGGACGACTGGACGAAGGAGGGTAGGGGCCACGGGCAGAGACTAGTCAGAATAGACGCAATAATTGAACGACTCTAGGTCTTGAACCGAATCATCTGTTCTCATAGTCACTGTGTGTGAATTCGAGTATGAACTCTCAGTTTAAAAATTAAAAGTAATTGATTCTGCATGAAGTGACTGAGGGGATAAGAAATTTTTGCATTCAGGGGACAGAGGATTCAGAGTCCTCTAATAGACTTGATGTATAAAAATGAAGACACAAGGAGAACGGGGTGAAGGACAGGAATTGAAATTTGCTGAAATTCCTTATTTATGAATTGCATTTTTGAAATTTCGAATTTAGCCTTTCAACTCTTTCTATATACTCATCTCGAAACAACTGATTTTTTTGTATACACATTTCAAAACAATTCGACGGCTGGATTTGAAAAAATAGAGATTTCAAGAACATTATTCACGAATGAGAATTTCAGAAGAACAATACTGGAGATAGAAGTATAGTCACAAGATTTACAAATTATTTGTAAATAATTTGGTTTTTTTGATGATGGCAAACTGAACGACGAATTATTCAGTTGATCAAACTTTGATCAAATTATTCGCGAATAATTCGTGAATTTTTCAATCCAAATTTTCTGAATTATTTGAAAAAAAATATATATCTTGCTTCCTTGTGGAACTAAGATTTATGATCTGAATTATTTTCGAATTACAAACTTTTGATCTCACTGAATTAAACCTGAATAATTTACTATCCTATAGGAGGCAAAAAAGAGTATAGCAGTTCGATACAGCGAAGATTGAATAAAAATTGTTATTATTTTTACCATTACATCTCAACCTGGGTTATGAATTAATATATTTTTCTTTTTAATTTGAATATCGATCCAAACATATTTTTCTTCATACGAAGATACTCTCAAGGTCAAATTTTCCATTTTTTAAAAGAAAATTGGTTTGCTATTTTTTAAAATAGATAGAAAAATCACCACTTTCATACGGGTTGGAATTTGTAGATAAAGTAATTTTCTATCTATTTTAAAATAATATAAAATTTAATCTTTAAAAATATTTTATATGTATATTTGATTTAACAACTTAAATCGACTATTTAAACTTTAAAAATATATGTATGGATCTCGTACAAGTCAATCCTTAATATACATATTATAGCCTCGCACACACACTCTATATATGCATGCATATATGTATCTCAGTATATAGCATTTTGTTTTTACCACACATCGAATAAGAGCCTGTTCGGTAGCCTAGTAGGGAATAGGAATAGTTATAGGAATTGAAAATTTTGAACTGAATCTTACTGTTCATATGGGACAAAAAATTCAGTCTGAGTGAATTTTTTTTTTCCCACAAAAGTAGTACTTTCGGAATTACTATCGAACAGAGCCTAAATTTGAAACTCACGCAAAAAGAAGGTACAATCAGACCAACACTGGCTTCCCCACCTAATAAATAATAAAAAAAAAATCAAAGTACTGGATGTTTTTAGCCGAAATTTTTATTTGTATCGTATTTAAAAAAAATCATAACTTTAAGAGTTCTAAAAACATCCAAGCCGCCAAATAGCTCAGCAGACCTAGACAAAGAAAAAAAAAACCCTTCGCATTTGATAGATTTTTTGGATTTTATAATAAGTATTTAATAAGTTTCAGAAATAGAAAGAATAATTAATAATTTAATATGTTAGGAAGAATATTAAATAAAATAGATAGAACATTAGATGTATTAGAAGGATCCGAAACATTTCAGACATATTTTTTCTGGTTGTAAAAAAATTAAACTATTTATTGGTGTGTTACTGGAAAAAAAATAAAAATACTTTGTATCTGAATTATTGATCTCGATTCAAAAGTTACTCCCAGTAAATATAGAAATTATTGTGTTTTTTCTATTTCTAAAAATCATTAAACAACTACTATAACTCAAACTCCGATCAAAGAAATCTAAGTTTTATTTTTTCAGGGTCCCGAGCAATTTGGCGGCCCTTTGTTTTTGGAGTTGCATAATGATTTGACAGCCTGGATTTTTTTAAAAATCTTTCAAATTCATAATGTTTTAATTTTTTTTTATTGTGATATAAATAAAAATTTCGGCGAGTTTAGATCTGCTGAAGTAACTCAAATTTGAGTTTACATCTGGACCATCAAATACGAATTAATTTGATATGAAGTAAAATGCACGATTGTCCATTAATTATCCGTCGAACAGTTTGAATTCAAATTCTATATTTGAGGTATCTAAGGTGATACAAATTCCTCCGGTTCCCGCCTAATTAAAGTACCACAAGTCACAATGGTATAAAGTACGTATTAAGAGCATCTACAATGGTAATTGTTTTAGGATTGCGAATTTGATATGGTAACTGTTAATATAATTGCTGAGATGTACCGCCGTTTCTATATTAGCAAATTTGCTTTAAAAACAATTGTTGTTTAATGACACATTGTTTAATTGATTGGCTCAAAATCTTTCTCAGTGCTCTCTCTCTAATAAAAAAAATGGTGTGTTGATGTGGACATAAGAGACAGTTTAATTTAATTGTACCAATGCCGCAGATGAATTGCTAAAGTATACCAATTGCACCAATGCAACAGATTAATTTCTTAGTGCTCTCTCTTTTCAATTGCTGGATTGAAGATACTCTAATAATGTACACTTGTGACATAAAATAAGAGAGGAACACACTCACATACACTGTATATGTTCCACGTCCACCCAAGTAATTTTACCTCCGAATTTTTTATTAATAGAAATAAAATAAAAAATATCAAAAAACAATATTACTTTTAAATATTTTCCAAAAGTAGGTAGCTCGGGTTGTGAGAACCCGTCCGTTAATATCTGATTATAGCCCGACTAAACAGCTTGACGGATTATAAAAAAAAAAGCCGGACGGGTTAAGGAATCCCCTCCCGACCCAAAAGAAAAAAATCCTGGACGGGTTAAGAGGTCTCGTCCCGACCCAAAATTTTTTTTTGAACGGGTTAAGAGGGCCCGTCCCGGCCCAAAAAAAAATTAAAACTTGGACGGGTTAAGAGGACCCGTCCCACATCTATTTTATCCTTCCCCTCTACTTCCTTTCGCTCTTCCTTTCGCTCTTCCTTTCACTTTCGGTGTCGTCCGCTCCGCACTCAGTAGAAGCCAAGAGACAGCCAACCCGATCTCTAGGACAGACTGAGGCAACCCGTCTGGCTTGGTTAATTTCACTGTTCTCCATCAGACCCGCTCCTTCAGGTTTTTTTTTTAAAATATAATTAAAATAAATTAGTATAAAAGTATGTTAATTTATAGTAATTTCTAATTTGATTTGTTATCACATTATTGATTATAGTGAATTTTATTAATTTATTAATTGAATTTTAAAATATTTGATTAGGAGTGTTCAAACGGTTCGGTTTTAGACTAAACCGAATTAGTTCGGTTATTTTGGTTTATTGGATCGGTTCGGTTATTTCGGTTTATTGGATCGGTTTGGTTATTTCAGTTTATTGTATCAATTCGGTTGGTTTTTCAAAATCGAATTATAACTTCGATTCGATTTGATTTGGAAAACAATTAAAACCAAAATAACTGAACGGATTGAACTTGCATATAATATGAATTTGATCGGAACCACACCCTTTTATTTGTTAATACTCCGATTTTTTTCTTAATCAATTGCTAGCTTAGTTTATTTCTTAATAGTCCGGTTTATAATAAATTGTTTTAATTAAAAAATTTAATATATTTCGGTTTGAACCGAACAAACCGAGCAAACCGAAATAAAACTTTAGTTCAGTTCGATTGCAATACTAATTCAGATCGGTTCGGTTCTATTTTTAAAATTGAATAAAAACTTTGGTTTGCCAAGTTCGGATCGGTTTCAACCGAACTGAACCGATGAACACCCCTAGCATTGATAGCATAATTTTAATTATTCTTGAGATTAACTATCTACTCTCAATTAGTAGTTGCAATTTATTAGATATAAATAATTCATAGGATTATTTGGACAATATTCTAGCCTAAAATTCATAGTTCATTAATTTTAAATTTTTTGGTAATACAAGTAATTTAGGTAATGTAGGTACTTATTTTCCTAATCTATTCTGAAAATGAATTGAATTAATTAGATTTCATTTTATTAGTTTGGTAAGTGTATTTTGCAAGAAGTGATAAATTAGATAATTTATTCATCTCGTATTTTATTTATTTATCAATTTATTTATTCTTGTGAGTTTTAGAGTTCATAGGTAATTGCTTAATTTAGTAATTTATTTAATAATATTAGTGGTTAGTAAATTTAGATTGTTATTCATTTTTTTAAAATATCATGCATGTAGAATGTTAAGCAGTCGTGATCCGGGTGGTTCTTCACATGCTGCAGCCGCATATGATGATTTTGGTTTTGAATCGGCATGGTCAGCAAATAATTTTAGCAATTTATTATGGATGCCGCGTGACCAACATAAGATCTCACGAATCCATGATGATGTAAGTTACTCCATGAATCATATAATTTTTTTATTTTTTATAAAATGATATAACCATTTGAATTACAATATTTTACTTTAATTAAAATATTTTACTTTACATTGACAGGATTACAGAGATGTAGGAGTGGACCCTCGAGGGATCTGGATTGGGATTAAGTACAACGACCTTTGCAAACCATTATTGCTTAGACTCGGTTTGTATCATGTTTCTCAAATGGCTCACATAAAGATTGACCCAGCACTCCTCACTAGTCTCGTGGAGCGATGGAGACCAGAGACCCACAGTTTTCATCTTCCCATGGGAGAGATGACAATTACGCTGCAGGATGTTTCTTGTCTCCGGGCACTGCCGATCGTAGGGTTACCAGTGATAGGTCCTTCAGATCGTACTTGGTCTATCTTAGTAGATCGACTTCTTGAAAATGGGATCGCAAGTGCGGTACTTAAAAAGAAAAAAAGATCGGGGCCAAACGACACGCAAGAGGTTCGAACAATTTCTGGATATGCTATAAGTTTGAAGGAGTCGTGGATTCAATTTGCTGCAATGCCAAATACGCAACCGGGTGAGCCGACAGAGGAGCAGATACACCGGTACACAAGGGCGTATGTACTCGATTTGTTCGGGTCTATGTTTTTTGCTGATTCGTCTGGAGATTCGGTTTTGGCGATATATTTGTAATTTCTAGAAAATCTTGATTCCAGGGAACAATACAACTGGGGTGGGGCTGTTCTAACTTATCTCTACAGAAGCCTTTGTGTTGCGGTTCAGCGGAAAACAAAGCTTATGTTAGGGCTAATTGTGCTTCTACAACATTGGTGTTGGTCTCGTTTACCAACTGACCGTCCTCGTCCCTTAAATGATTGGAATCCAAATTGGGCCAATCCAAATGAGCTAGAGTGTCCAGCATTCGGAGATAAGTGGTGTTGTCTCCATGATTATCGTCAAGGTCACAATCACAGTGGAGTTAGTTACTTCCGCAATGAACTATAGAAGCTCGAAGATTACATGGTAGAATGTGAGCCCTACAATGCATTGTTAAATCAGATACTGTGTCAATTGCCATCACGAGTTAATGACGAAAGGGGTGTATGGCTAGCTCGTGTGCCACTTGTGCACTTTTGGATAATTGAGCATTATTATCCAGATCGTGTGATGAGGCAAGTTGGGTATGCGCAGCCGCTCCCGCCACCACTGCCGCTCCCCGAGGATGAGGTACGCTGGTTATATAAATTTGTTCACAGTGCCAATGTGGGACTAGTAAATTGATCTAATGTGCATCAAAATTACGTAAATGAGGCATCTAATCCAGGAGACCACTTGGTTGTTCCAACCAGGTATTAGAGTCATTACAACATATTGTCATATCGAAGTTGGTTCCAGGACAATGGCATGTTCAATATGTTCTTAGGAAAGTGGTGCATAGATGGTCTTGATGATCCCATTCCAAAATACAGAGATGAGATTGGCGAAGTAGGGTACATTCCCAGTGCCCCAAAATCGACACGTGATGTAAGTTTTATAAATTAAAAATATTTATGAGATGTTATTACTCTTTCAATGGACTTATCTCTTTCTTTTATTTTATAGACATTACGAGGAATAAAGGTAATATCAGCAGCTATAGGATTGACGAAAATGAGGGCACTCAAGAAAATAGGAATTTTTTTTCTGAAAGCAAGTTGTGGCCTTCTCAGAGACAATGGTATGGATACTAAACTGCAAAGTATGCTGAGGGCGGCCGATCTTCCAGACAATATCGATGACATCTCATATGGTGATAATCCAGAACCAATCCCCAACTTAGATGAAAATAATCCAGACTTAGCATACAAACGCCATGCACACCTGGTGTCCTTGCAATTGACTCCCATGCTAGTTCTATTGCTCCCCGTAATTTTTACTTCAATATTTTTTTTGATATGATAACTATTTATTTTCAATTGCAGAGCCTCTTTTGAAGAGAATTCATTACCTACAGCGAGTGTATCATGAACATGTTTCGGCATACTGAAGAAGTTGACATCTGTAGGTTGAAATGCCGAGGTGTCATTGAAGCTTGCCATAGGGTGACTTACACCACAGTCACTTATGGGAAAATGTTCAACCTGAACGCGTGGTGTTTGGTGTGATTGTGTCGAGATATCATCCCGGACATCCCCTTCTGAATCAGTTTCGTTATCCCAGTTGGCGTCATCCTTACATGAGTCAGCGTCCTCTTCATCATCACTTTGAGGCACATCATCAAAATCAGTATTAGGATTAGCAGCCTCCGGTGGATCGATCCATGGGCTATTCTGATTATTGTATTCTGTCTGAACAGACAGTGATGACTCGTTCAGATTGGGATAAGGATGCAGATAAATGTCTCGCCTCGGTGTTTGTTGTGTCGGATAGGGTTCAAAGAAACTGGGATCCGCATAGTTACCACTATATTGGGTATGTCGAGGGTCTTGCCTCGGTGTTTGTTGTGTCTGATAGGGTTCGAAGAAACTGGGATCCGCATAGTTATCACTATAATGGGTCGGTCGAGGTTCTGGATTTGTTTCCGGCACCATACTATTAACGAATAACTGCGGTTAGATTTCACCGATGATTGGAACCAACTCATAAATCGAGAAAAGTATACTGGGTTTGGTCATGCATACTTTGGATATAAATACCTCTCCAACTCTGATTGCACACGATTTCAATTTTCTCATAATAACGTCGGGCTGTTGTACCAACATTAACCCGTGTATGTGTTTTTAAGTTATACTCATTCTTAGAATATCCAAGTTGGCGATAAATTTCACCTTTCACATCATATCATACCAACCGTATTCATCAGTCACACTCAATGAGAATCGAGGATTAATACTATACTTTACTCCTTTACGACCGTGTCGTATTTCACCACCAAAATAAATTCTCAGCGTCAACATGATTAATTATTTTTATAAATTAACCTGCACAATAATGAATAAATTACATGTTATTATTATTACATTAATAAAAACTAATATTAATTAAATTATTTTACAAAAATTACTGAATGACATAGCAGAAAATAATAAAATAATTTAATTAAACAAATATAAAATTCAATAATTAAAACAAATTAAATTTCATAACATTTTAGTCATACCTTACCAAATTTACCTATTGAAATATATTCATAACTAATATTAATTAAATAGAAATTACATATTATTAACCAGACAATAATGAATAAATTACATATTATTATTACATTAATAAAAACTAATATTAATTAAATTATTTTATAAAAATTACTGAACAATATAGCATAAAATATAATTAAAGAATTACCTATTTGAAATTTAATTTCGCTATTGTTCGCGTGAAAGTACGCTACAAAGTTTCAGGTACAGCGAGCTGTACCAGTTTAAACCTTGAGTCTACTCTCGACTAACACTGCAAGTGCACAGTCCTAATCGTATAGTATATCAGGTATCGATCCTCAGGGACGGTCCAATTCGATTCTAAATTCTTACTAATCCGAGTTAGGTACTAGAAGTGTGAAAAGTTGAGTTTGGTTTGTTTATATTTCCTAATTTCAAGTGACAATTCAATTAATAGTGAATGAAAGCAATTAAAGGTTTTGGTTTTGAACAATGAGAAAAGGCGTTCCCAGGGTTTCGGGTTTCATCTCAAAATTTGCCTTCTCTGGACTTATGATGCGACTCGCATCATCTCTGATGAGAGTCGCATCAGATGTGATGAGGGTCGCATCACCCTCGAGCTGAGCTGACATGTGTTCGTATCTAAGTTGATTTCTTGTGCGAGGCTTCAACCTGTGGTTCTCACCTACTGGTATCTAACCTAAATTGATTGTCTGGTTTGCTAGAGGTATCCACAACCTCTCGATAATGGAAAGTTCACCTCTCGGCTACTATTGATCTTAGATCTACCTCAAATACTCAATCACAATTTCAAAATACATCAAGGTCAAATTACTAGAAGAGATGCTATAGACATCTAACAGTAGACAATCAAGAATCAATCAAGCAATCAAGATCAAGCAATCAAATGAATACTCAAACAAAGAATCACACAAGCTCAAACTTAGATCAAAACAACATGCAATTCAAAGACAAAGTTTAGAGACTACATCCTAACCCTAGGAACTAATGATCTACTCAAACATGGTAAAAGAAAGCATAAAAGAGAGAGAGAATAAGCAGATCATGATGAAGTTCGAAGATCCAAGGTGGATTGGAGATGATCTTGCAATCTTCTCTTCTTCTCCAAGTGATCCTCTTCCAAGCAATCTCCAATCTCTCTCTCCTCTCTTGATCTCTGCTCTCTAAGTGACCTCCAATGTAAAGGGAAAAAACTCCCGAAATTCTGGCCAAGGACCTCCTTATATAGGCAACAGAGCTGACTTTGGACTTGTCAGGTTTAATTTGAACTGGGCGGCAACAGTTGATGCGACTCGCATCAGGTGGATGCGACTCGCATCATATGGGTCGCAAAGGCTGGGATGAGGGTCGCATCACCTGGTCTTCAAGGCTGTAATGAGGGTCGCATCACCTGGGTCGCAAGGCATGAGTGAGGGTCGCATCATAGGTTCCTGAAGTCTGCCAATTGCCTGATTTTGCCCAATTTCGCCTGATTCCTGCAAAGTAAGAACCAAAACAAAGCAGTACCACATTCTATGGATGTTCAATGTAAATGGCACTATTTGTTGGTTCAAAACACAGATTTTTGTATGGAAACAAGTCGAAATAATAGGTCTAATAAGGTGGTATCAGCTGTTAACAACAACTTCTTTCTATCTGCTGTTATTGGAGTGATGTCTCCGTCTGAACGTCTTGCCTTCTGTTTGAGTAGAAATGAGAACTTTTCTCTCCGTCTGAACATCTTGCCTTCTGTGTGAGTGGAAATGAGTTAAAAGCGTGCCTGGAGGATATAAAACAAGCCATCCAAGTTTTTTTTATTTTTAAAACCCGAGACGGGTTGTGTAGTCCTGTCGGTTTTTTTTTTTTTTAATTCAGGACGGGTTTTGTAGTCCTGTCCGTTTTTTTTTTTAGCAAATTTAATTAGGAAGTTGGATTAACGATGATTAACTGGGACGGGTTGTATAGTCCCATCCGGTGGGACGGATTCACAGCACTCGATCTATCTACTTTTAGAAAATATTTAAAAGTAATATTGTTTTTCGATATTTATTTTATTTTATTTTTATTAATAAAAAATTCGGTCCCTTCGAGCCTCACTTAAAATCTCCAGTTTTTCCATAATTTTTTATTTCTAGAAATCATTATTAAGTAATATAGAGAAATAGATGAAGTACTTTAATTTTTTATGGACTGGAAGGACTAGAACCAATAATCTGGATGACTGGATCCAAAGTTTGAAATCGGACCAATGCTTCAGATCCAAAGAATTTTTTTTTGTTACTACACACAAACTGATTCATTTTACCTTCTCGCATAAAATTTGTAAAAGAAAAAACTTTGAACCAAGTTTAATAATTCCGATGAAAAGTCTACTTCGTGAAAATATATAAAAAAAGAAAAAAAAATTGGATCCAAGAAGAGGAAGGAAACGAAGAAGGTTTTTTTTTTAACTAAAAAAATATAATTTGATCAACCAACGAAGAATTTTTTTTTTTTAAGTGGAGTTGTTATTAAAAGAGAGAGAGAAAATATCGAATTCGGAGAAGGAGGAGGTGGGGAGAAGAGGAGAGAGAAAAATGATGGGCAACAATAAAAAATGAATTTAATTTTGACCTGAAGACATTGATCTAGATACAAAATAAGCGCAGAATGGATTTTTTTGTTGCTAATTTTTTCATCGTATTATGATTTTGCGTGTTTCTTCTATAAGAAACAAAATAACTCTTTTTTTTTTTAAATCTGAGCTATTAATTCGGTTTCAAACTCTAAAATAAAAAATTCTGCAGTTCCTCTACTCCGTTTGAGTCTTTACTTCTTTACTCTTTTCTCCCTCGTCCGATTCCTGTCAAAACAAATCGGACGGTACAGATCCAAACTCAAAATTTGAGAGTTATTCCAAAGGATCCGGACTCCTCGTGATTGCGTCTCACACTCGAGTTCTGATCACCTCAGGTACCTGACTCAAGCAAATTACAAGCAAACGGTCTAAATTGGTTTGTTTTAACTTCGGAATCCCTGTAGTTTCCATCTATGTTGCATGAATACGGGTACAGATATCGTATCGGACACGACACGGATACGGCAATTTTAAAAAATCTAGGATACAACACGTTTATTGTATATATTATTTTTTTTAGTAATTTATATATGTATTTAGATAATTATAACTTAAATTAAATTTGTTCAAAAAATAATGACTTCATGATATAAGTATATTAAATACGAGTAAAACTAATATACACTTAAGTGTACTGTACACTTAACTCTAGGATCGTACGATTTTTTTAAAAGTCGTGCAGCGCGAATCTCAAAGCTAATCATAAGGTTCTAGGGTTAAGTGTATGGTTCAATCGGTGCACTTAAGTGTATATTAGATTGACTCATTAAATATTATACTTACTAGAACATAACACATATGATAGTTTGATGTAGTGGTTAAAGGTTTTGACTCTCATTTGAGAGGTCCAAGGTTCGAATTCCACTGTATAAAGAAAGAGTTATTTTCTTCGGTCCACGAACTCAGTCCATAGGCGCGGCTCACAGTACATAGGTGCTTATCCAGCCGTGTCCCGCCTGTATCGAACGTTTCGGATACGATGGGAGTATCAGAGTAACATAGATTTCCATAGACATCGGATTGACTTTGGCTCGGCTGAGATTAATCTGGTGATTTGTTTGAGTCAGGTACCTGAGAGGATATTGATTTTCTCACACACTCAAGTTCTCTACTCAGCTTCAGTCTTTACTCTTTGATCACTTTTTCTTTTCTCCCTCGTCTCAAATTAGACCCTGCATTTGATAAAACCCTAGATTTTCATATAGTTTTTTCAGAAATTCGCCATGGCGAAAAGGAAAGGAACCCCAGTCTCGGCTTCTTTGTCTGAGGGTGAAGAGGAATATACCCCCTCAAACTCTGACACGGACGAGGAAGGAGAGGGAGGAAATGTTGGTGCTGAAGGAGAAGACGAGGAAGAAATTGAGGCGGTTGCTCGAAATGCGAGCATCGATGAGGTGGAAAACGATGAAGAGTCGACCGACAGTGATGGCGACCGAATGAAAATAGATGATGAATACGACGATGATGATTCCGAGGTGACAGCTTTAGAAATTTAAAATTTAGCAGATAATCGAACTAGCCATTTCTCTGCCGGTTTAATCTCTTACTTCACTTTGGTTTAATTATCTGCTAGTTTGACAAACCATTGAAATAATGTGGATTTTACCTTTGTATATCTTGATCAAGGTTGTAGAGAAATGGCTCTTGAATTCATAGTTTATTCTATTAACTTAGGTTTTGTTCCATTAAAAGAATAGAGAGATTGTTGATTCATCAAAAAAATTTAGATGCATGTTATAAACTTGTGATATTACAGGGTGAAGATCCTTTCCCAAGTGGTGTGGTGGGAAAGCGTGAAAAAGCAAGGTTACGGGAACTGCAAAGACAGAAAAAGCAAAAAATCGAAAAGATATTGGATTCTCAAAATGCTTTAATTGATGCAGATATGGTAGGACATTAACTTATTCCAGCAATTTGTTTCAGTTCTCTGTACATTTCTGTATTAAATTAACTGCATGTTCTTCACTAGGTAGCTGTATTATAAAAAAAGTACCTTTGTGTCGAGAACTTTCCCCACCAGCTGATAAGCATCAATTGGTTTTGTTAAAATTCCTTGTTTTTGACAATATAACCACCTTGGATTCTTGTAAGTATCAAAATATTAGAGATTTTCTCAAGAGAAACTCTTTTAGCTTAATTCCATTCCTGCCAGATGCTATTTTACGTGTCTAATGCCTGAATTAATAGAAATGGCCAATGTCTTTTTCAACTAGAATAACAAAGGAAAAGGTCGGTTGAAGTACCTACTCGAGCAGACCGAGATATTTGCACACTTTGCCAAAGGTGCACAATCTGCATCTGAAAAGAAGCCTAGAGGAAGGTATCTCATTAGCTTTGATTCATTAATTCTCTGCTCAGTAATGTTGCAATTCGGTTGTTTACATATTTACATTTTGCTTTCTGATGGATATGCTCAATGTTTAAACTGATTTAAATTTGTAGGGGTCGACATGCTTCGAAATTGACTGAAGAAGAAGAAGATGAGGAGTACCTTAAGGAGGAGGAGGATGAGTTTTCTGCTGCTGGTACTCGATTAGTCACACAGCCATCTTGTAAGTTCATCGTAATTATCTTTTATCTTTTTTATTTTTCTTTTTTTGTGAACATTGAAGTGGTCTACCTCCAAGAATCAAGTTAATAATTAGTGAAATAATCAATTTTTTTTTCATATTATAATTTAGTTTTGAATGCTGTACCTGGAACTGGAACTCAAATAAAATTTAGAATCATATTGACCTTTGAGTAAGAATGTTTGTTTAGCTTTTTGCTACATCTTTTGTCTATGTGCAGGTATTCAGGGGAAAATGAGGGACTATCAACTTGCGGGACTAAATTGGCTTATCCGGTTGTATGAGAATGGAATAAATGGGATTTTAGCTGATGAAATGGTAATGATAGAAAACTACTTGTTCTCATTTATAGGCATCCCTTGTTGAAGGTATTTAGTAGCAAAAATGGTTTACTGGTCCACTCCTAAAAATTTCATCAACTTTAGACTATTGGGAGTGAAGATGAATTAAACAAGAAATTTGCGTCTGCCCTACATTGATACTAATTTTGTATTGGTGGTGCAGCAATGGTTTATTTCACTTCAAAAAAGAAAAGTAGAAAATTCACTAAAAGTTGAATTGGAAAAAAAAAAAAAATCTCTTTTCTTTTCATTGTCTTTTCACACACCATTCAAATTTTCTGATAGTTCTCCCAATACTCAAATTCTTTGGGCTTATGAAGAGTTACTTTTGTCTTCTTGGATAGGGTCTCGGGAAAACCTTGCAGACGATCTCTTTGCTTGGTTATTTGCATGAATTCAGAGGTATTATAGGGCCCCACCTAGTTGTGGCACCGAAGTCTACTCTTGGTAACTGGATGAAAGAGATACGACGGTTCTGTCCTGTTCTACGAGCTGTAAAATTTCTTGGAAACCCAGATGAAAGGGTCAGTCAAAAGGCGGCTTGTTCTCTCTTTTTATACAAGATATTTGCATGACTAGTTGCTTATCTGACTGTGTTAATTATTTTGTTTGTTATACTTTGTTATTTTATTTATTTGCGTCAATCCATAATTTACCTTCAAAACATATTTTTTTTAAGAAAAGAAATGTAAGTAGACTTTGTTCTTCGATCATGCACTCATAGTCAACGCTCTAAGCTTGATGGGAAAACTGGAATTGTAGATGCATATTCTTTGGACAATTTTTTGTCTTCCGTAAAAATTCATTTTCAAATTCAACATAAACATTTATTTTTAATAGTTGATGACCTTTCGCAGAAACATATACGCGAAGATCTATTAGTTGCGGGGAAGTTTGATGTCTGTGTGACTAGTTTTGAAATGGTCATCAAAGAGAAGAATGCATTGAAGCGTTTTAGCTGGAGATATGTCATTATTGATGAGGCCCATAGGATAAAGAATGAAAATTCTTTACTCTCTAAAACAATGAGACTTTACAAGACTAACTACCGCCTTCTCATTACTGGCACTCCTCTACAGGTTTAAATTTGGGCTTGACTTCATCCTTTTTTTTGTCCAATAGACTTGAAAATTATTTGTGCAGACATATGTAGGTACCCTTGTTGCAGTTTTGGTACTTGTAGTTTATGATAATTTTATATTGCTATAACAAACTTGGTTGAACTTTACATTAGCACCAATGATATGAACTTAGGACCATATACTAATAACAACCTTGGTCAAATGTTACTTTATATAAAATTATAATCATGTTCCCTTCTAAAGTTGTACATCATATTATCTGTTGGCAGTAACTATAATTAGTGCCATGCTTATATTGTGTCTACTTATGTAGTCAATGTTTGAATGTAACTAAGATGCTCCTCATATTTCTGGCTACATAATGGTAATGGTTTGATTTGTTCTGTAATTCGGGCTAACAAATTACTTGGCAAATTATATGCAGAATAATCTCCACGAGCTGTGGGCTCTTCTCAATTTTCTTCTTCCTGAAATATTCAGCTCGGCTGAAACCTTTGACGAGTGGTTTCAGATATCTGGAGAAAATGACCAACAAGAAGTCATTCAGCAGCTTCACAAGGTATTTTATTCTCTTAGACTACAATGTTTCGTTGACGTATTTAACATGTGTTACTAATTAGCTGCAACACAATTTATTCATGATACCAGAGGCGGAACTGGAAAACTTAGATAGGGGTCGGCTAATATTTAAAATGCATAATGCATGGCTGGGACTTGAACCCAAGTTTCCACAATAACATATTGGAATTCTAACCACTAGGCTACAAGCACACATGCATTTATGAGGGGGGGACTGAACTTTATAAAAGCTTTTAAGAAAAATTAAAATTAAATTAAATTTCAATATACATGATTAAAAATTTTGAAATCATGGGGGTGGCTAAGCACCCCTTGGGCTATACGTAGATTCGCCCCTGCATAATACGGACTTGAAGTGCAACAGTGGAGCAATAACTGTTAGAGGATACTGGCCTTACGCCAACAACAATGGAGCTTAGGCCTAGGGAGGGGTTTTGCAAATTACTGTAGTGCCTTTCTGGCTGTACTATTTAGGCTATAATCCAATTGTAATTTGCACCAAAATTGTAAACTTTTACATTTCACCCACTGACCTTCAAAAAAACGTGTTACTAATTGTTTTTTTCTTTGATTCTTGGAAAAGGTTCTTCGTCCTTTTCTTCTTCGAAGGCTCAAATCAGATGTTGAAAAGGGTCTACCCCCGAAGAAGGAGACGATTCTCAAAGTTGGCATGTCACAGATGCAAAAGCACTACTATAAAGCTTTGCTTCAGAAGGATCTAGAAGTAATAAATGCTGGGGGAGAAAGGAAACGGCTACTAAACATAGCAATGCAGTTGCGCAAATGCTGTAACCATCCATATCTCTTCCAGGGTGCCGAGCCAGGTCCACCGTATACAACTGGAGATCATCTCATCACAAATGCCGGTACTTATAGTTTTCTCATTTGTTTGTTCCATTACTGACATGTCCTCTACTGTGGGCCCCAATAATTCTTCATAAAATCTTAGAGAACTCTTTTGAAAAGAACTGAGGATAGTACTGTGGTTGGTAAATCAATGGAGTTCTAAGTTGTAAAGAGCGCATTTGACTGTTGTTTTATTCTGCTGTACTTGCTTTCTGTGATGGGATGATAGTATGTGTAAACTTAGGAACTGCATGTGCTGCTTATGTTCCTTAATAATATCTTATCAATAAATTTGTTCTTTGCAGGAAAAATGGTCCTTCTTGATAAATTACTTCCCAAATTGAAGGAGCGAGATTCCAGAGTCCTCATATTTTCTCAGGTCATATTCTACTTATCACATGTTTTTCAATTCATTTCCAAATCTGACCTTTTGCATTTCTTTTAATTTATTAATATAGATGACTAGACTCTTGGACATATTAGAGGACTACTTGATGTTTCGTGGCTATCGTTACTGTCGCATTGACGGCAACACAGGCGGGGAAGAACGTGATGCTTATATTGAATCCTTCAACCGGCCAGACAGCGACAAGTTTGTGTTTCTACTGTCAACTCGAGCAGGTGGTCTCGGGATTAACCTTGCCACTGCAGATGTGGTTATTCTCTATGACAGTGATTGGTATGTTCTTATAGTTTAAATTTAAAGCTTACTTCTATGAAGCATTCATGTACCATTTTTGGCACATGGACTGATGGAAGTGCCAAATAAGGAATATAAAAGAACTGTGTATGAAAAATTGTGAAGCACACAAATGTAAAAGAAAGTTTCCATAGCTTACGCATGGTACTGTCTGGTACCAACTGTTAGTGCAAGTAGCGAATAATTACTGATTACCATCTTCTTGTTTTATCAGTCTCGACTTAGGAAATATTTATATACTTATCTCAGATAAATCTATGCTTCTTGAGCACTCTGTAGGAATCCTCTTACCAAGTTTTAATCTACTTAATTGAGATATATATGCTTCTTGGCCACTGTATAGGAATCCACAAGTTGATTTGCAAGCGCAAGACAGGGCTCACAGGATTGGTCAGAAGAAGGAAGTGCAAGTTTTCCGTTTTTGTACAGAGGTATATTTTCTTTGTTTGTTATTTAAAACTTTTTCTAGGGTAGCTTTTACCTACTGAATTATTAATAAAACAAGCATGAACAACAGTTACTGTTGAGCAGGTTGGGGCCGTTCGGCAACAAAGGATTAAGCCTCCTTAAGGCTTAATCCGCTTCCTTTAGCTTCCTTAGCCGCTTAATCCTACCGAACACCGGTTCCTTAGCGCAGATTAAGAACACCTCCTTTAGCTTCATTTTGCCTGGATCTTAATCCTCTGCCCGGACTTTTAGGCACCCATGCCCCTTCCTTTAGCTTCCTTAGCTTTTACCCACGGATTATGACAACCGAACATCGGTTCCTTAGCTCTCCTTAAGCTCTTAATCCTTCACTCTTAATCCTTTGTTGCCAAACGACCTCATTAGAACTATTCCTAGCTTGCCAATTATTATCATGCCTAGTTAAAAGACACCTTTGGAAACTTGGCATGATCGTATTCGAGCAAACATTTAGAATATTATACTTCTGAATATATTTTCTTGTTTGTGATTGCTTCTGTCCTCTGAATATTCAATTGAAAAACTATTTAATGATGCACACCCACTCTTGCTCTCTCTGTCTCAAGTAATGCAAATTCTAAAATACAGTATACCATTGAAGAAAAAGTTATTGAAAGGGCATACAAGAAACTTGCACTTGATGCTCTGGTTATCCAACAAGGACGGTTAGCAGAACAGAAAGGTATGCGATCTGTTGGCCCTTAGAATTATCTATCTGATACGACTATACTTGCTCTTTTTTTAGAATAAATTATCTTTCTCATTACTTAATTTTGTTTTGATTAATGCCCCCCCTCCCAACCCCCCATCAGCTGTCAACAAGGATGAACTGTTACAAATGGTGAGGTTTGGTGCTGAAATGGTGTTCAGCTCCAAGGACAGCACAATAACTGATGAGGACATTGATCGAATAATAGCCAAAGGAGAGGAGACAACGGCCGAGCTCGATGCGAAAATGAAGAAATTTACGGAGGATGCCATCAAGTTTAAGATGGATGACAGTATGCTAACCCATTTTTTCTCTTCCTCTGTTGTCTTGTCGATTTTGATCGTGTTTTTTTTTTTTGGCTTAACCCTTTCATCTTTGTTTTGTGCAGCTGCTGAGTTGTATGACTTTGACAATGACAAGGTACATTTTACTTCATTGACGCTATATTGAGCTAAAGTTGGCTGAGTTGGTTATCTCAGTCAAGGGATTAACATACCAACAGTTCTAACCTGATCAAAGTGATTAGTCAACTTACGTACACTGGGTGTGACAAGTATGGTGTTGGAATTAGATTGGTAATTTTTGGAATTCAACTGTCCCTTCATTACGGGCAACAGTCGTCTCAAATCTTATTGTAGCTCTGCACTTGATGAAATTACTGCTTTTGTGTTATCTATATTTCATTTTTATGTTGTCTTGAATGCTTGTGCTTAATTTTCATTTGTGAAGGATGATAATAAAACTGACTTCAAGAAGCTTGTTGCTGATAATTGGATTGAACCACCGAAGAGGGAAAGAAAGCGCAAGTAAGAATCATGAAGTAAATAGTATGTGTAACTTCACTAAATTACATAGGATTACAAACATTTTGTTGAAGTTTGACATACTTTTCCTTATCTCTCCTTCAGTTACTCAGACGTAGATTATTACAAGCAAGCATTGCGTCAAGGCGGTCCTTCTAGACAAAGAGAGCCTCGGATCCCTCGCATGCCTCAGCTGTAAGTGCTTTAAAATGTGTTTTGGTGTTTGCTTGTTTCTTCTTCTTTTTCTTTTTTACAGGTGTGTGGGGTGGGAGGGGAAGGGGGAGTGGATGTGGTGTATTATCAGACTTGAACATGTTATTGTATATATTTCAGGCATGATTTTCAGTTCTTTGACATGAAGAGATTAAACCAATTATATGAGAAAGAAGTGCGTTATCAGATAGTATGTTCCTACTACACCTATTTTCACTTTTGAGTATTGTCACTAAAGTAATTGTTCATTTTCTTTTCTTAGCAAATCCTCCTCTTCATATAGGAGGTTTTCCTTTTACGGTTTCTAAGCTCCTAGCTTATTTTATTTTTTGCAATGAAACTACAGATTCATCAGATGAATGAAAGGAAAGATCTCATTGGTGATGGTGATGATGAAGGTAGTAGTTTAATTTTAAGTTATAATTTTTTTTAGGTTGAATTTTATGGTTTCTTTTTCTTTTTCTTTTTCTTCATTGAGAATGAAAGCAGTTTCTAATCATTTCCTGTAACTTCCTCTCACAAGACTTTGGCGAACCATTGAGTGCCCAAGAACAAGAGGAGAAGGAGCGTTTGCTACAAGAGGTAATCTAAAGTCTGTAAGAAGCATTTTAAAAATAAATAAATAAGATGCACCAGTCCAATTAAGATTTTGTTTCCTGCAAACATTAGGGCTTCTCAACATGGACAAAGAGGGATTTCAATACATTTGTTCGAGCCTGTGAAAAGTATGGGAGAAATGACATAAAAAATATAGCTTCTGAAATGGAGGGGAAGGCAGAGGAGGAGGTATACAGATACGCCAAGGTCTTCAAAGAAAGATACAAAGAATTAAATGGTACATGCATTGTTGCTTCATTTTGTGTTCTTCTAATTTTAATGAGCTCTAAAAATGATATCTTATTTAGTTTGCTTTTACAGATTATGATCGAATAATTAAAAATATTGAGAAAGGCGAAGCAAGGATTTCTCGTAAAGAGGAGATAATGCAAGCAATAGCAAAAAAAATGTCTCGTTATCAGAACCCGTGGCATGAGCTTAAAATACAATATGGCCAGAACAAGGGGAAACTATACAATGAAGAATGCGATCGCTTTATGGTGTGTTTTATCTAAAAACCATAAATGCTCTTTTCTACAAAAAATGTTCTAAAAGGCGTCAGTATATAGTAAGATCCTGATGTCAGTACCACCCTTTGATATATGCTAGTTATGGTACTAAACTGGTATCTGCCACTATATTCCACAACTAGCACATTTCTTCTTTGTTTTCTGTTTGATAATATGGAGGAAAAGCAAGCAATAGGTTGAATTGCAGTAAGACCTTCTTTCAGTATCGTTTGTGGTTCATAATAGTTAATAGTACATACAACTGTTATGCACTAGTTAATGCCTGAACCAGTGCAAGTTCATTAAACTCCACACACACAGGCGCGTTGTCTGTTTGATGATTTTTTTAGCTTTTACTCATCAGATGAGAGATATCATTCATACCTTCCCCAGCACATTGGAAATGTCTGTATTTCCATTCAACAGGAGAACAAATTTAGCTTAGATACTGAAGAAAATTAGTATGCAATGGATGAACATATTTGAGAGCAGTGTATTATGCATGATATTTCTCCTTTTGGAGGGTACTATAAAATTTGGGGTACTGTAAATTTTATCACAGCGTATGTGAATTCTTCTCTGTACCAATAGAGACCCTCATATCCATTGCATATGTTCAACTCTCGCTATCCAAAATTAATTTCGAGTCTGCGACTTACCATTTCCAGTTATGCATGGTCAATGAAATCGGTTATGGCAATTGGGATGAGCTGAAGGAGGAGTTCCGTAACAACCACTTGTTTCGTTTTGACTGGTTCGTGCAGTCACGCACAGCCCATGAGCTGGGCAAGCGCTGCGACACTCTCATTCGTCTGGTTGAGAAGGAGAATCAGGAGTATGACGAGCGTGACCGTTTCTCCAAGGACAAGAATGTCACTAAGGTTCTTTTTATTATTGTCTTCTCCAAGGACAATAATTTATGATTAATTACCGGCATGTTTTGTCATTTCTTTTCATAACAAAAATGGGGCACAGATAAACAGTTTCGTTTGTCTAAGAAGGCAGGTCATGACATGTAGGAACATTGCATTTCAAATATACCAAATATTATTTAATTGAACAACTAATATTAATAGTCTCAGGTTCGATATCACTGTATATTAACAACATCGAGTTCATGATGATTGATGATGTCAATTTGTCAAGTTCTAAGATGTGGCTATTTAATCTTCTTTGTAAGCGTCCCACAACCCTGATATTCATACTGTATAATTAGTTTGTTAATACATAACTTCTCACATTGTTAAAGTGAGCTCCTGTTGACCTTAAGCCTTTGTTTTCGATTATGAATGCTTGAAAACACATTATTCCACAATTAACTTTTGCGGGATAGTGTTGGCTCGAACTTTTATATTTTCCCGCAAACAATAAATGTGTGGTAATGCTGGTGAAGAATATGTCATATTAAATATATTATGCCATTTAATCATCGAAGCAGCACTGTATATCTTTCTATAACAACATTTTTTTGCTTCTTGTTGCATTTGAATACTCAGCTGTCATATCTTTATGCTTTTTTTATTTTAACATCTTATATTTTGTCTTTAAATCTTTCCCTCTCCTTAAATCTCAATTTGTTGGATTTTTTTTTTTTCTATCTTGGCTTAGAATTTGACCCCACCTAGAAGGTCAATAACCAGATCGCCTGCCCTGGATACTCCAAATCCGGGTTCCTTCAGAAGAAGAAGACCTGTTTTGGATGATTACCCAACAACGGTATGTTAAAGTTATCATTCTCTTCCATCATATACCTATCATTTTATTTATTTTTTTGTTTTGTTGTCACCATCATTTTTTTTTTTTTTTTTTGGGCGCGGGGGCGGGGAGGAGCTTTACCTAGTTTTGTTATAATCTGTCAACATTTTATGTAGGCACCTGTTTTGCGCTGAGTTGATTAAAACACTTATTTTAGTGGAGTTTCTGATCATCACCTTGAGAAAGACTTTCACTGGTAGTAGTGTTTTACCGTGCATTTGCTACCACGCAAGTGGGCAGGGGTGGATCTATGTATAGCTCAAAGGGTGCTCAGCCACCCCCATGATTTCAAAAAAATTTAATCATGTATATTGAAAATTGATTGAATATTTATTTTTCTTAATGTTTTTATATAGTTCGTCCCCCTCATAAATTATCACACGTGTGCGTGTAGACTACTGGTTAGAATTCTAATTTGTTATCGTGGAGACATGAGTTCGAGCACCATGCATTATGCATAATTTTAAAACCCCCTATCTATTTTTTTTAATTCCACCCCTGCAAGTGGGGTTCTTACTCAACCTATATGCGGTGAGCATACACCTCTGTAAGTTGTGTTCCAATAATTCGCATGAAAGTGTAACATAAGCAACTGAATTTGTGGACTTTTGATTTTGTCTTTCTCACTTGTTGCTTATGTATAATGTACATTTGTTACTTAACAGCATCTGCACAAGTTGATATCAGTACTGTATATTTATTTCAGGCTAGAAAGCGGCAACTGTAAAAGGTCCACTTGAGTTCTGCTTTAGATCCAAACTCCTAAAGATGCGGTGAGATCTATTGGAATGTTAATTTATTGTCAATTAAGCCCTGGGCTTTATGCATCTCTTTTAATCTGTGGTAGTTTAGTGAATATTGACCTTAGGAGAGTAGGAGACTATAACAAGAAAATGTATTTTCATGAAGTAGTGCTTAATGATGTCATCTGCGTGCTTGGTCTTGTGGGCCAGCATGATCAGTTTAGTCTGAAAGCTTGGATCCAAACTCAGATGTGCAACCCCACCAAGGTAACTAGACTGTACTTTGCAAAGTGTGGATCGATTTGCGTTATGGATTCATATTTCTATTTGTGAAGTTCAAATAGTCGATCCGATTTTTTTTCATTTTTTAGAAGTTCTTTACTATTTTTTTTATATGAATAGAAAATTGCCACTTTCGAATGGTTCAAAATCTTTAGATTGATTTTCTACCCATCTAAAAAAATAGTAAAGAAACTAAAAAAGGTAAAATTTGATCTTCAAGTACATTTTAATATGGAAATCATAGTGGATGGTTCAGATTTGATTGTTTGAACCTTGTAAAAAGAGATATTGATCCATCGCACGGACTGTTCTGCACTTTGCAAAGTAGCCTAGACTTATTCTATGTAAATGATGGAAATTCGGTCTCTACACTGTTTCAAAGTGCTGATCAAATGAAACGGGTCCATTCCACCTTTTCTTACAAACAATCTGAAGCGTAATGTTTGGATTGTATTTTGAGAAAATGCATAATATAAATAGAGATGCTTAAGTGCTTGGTTTAATAAAGTAGCCATCTCATATTATAAGAATGTCCGGAGAGGTTCTAGAAAAATGCATAATATAAATAGAGGGACGGGGCTAGAACTTTAAAATATAAATGGACAAGTCAAATATATAAAAAAATTATGTTGTGAATGGGAATCAATTTAAAAATGCTCACAAATTTTTATCATAAACTGTATGAAAAATTACATATAAATATAAAAAAAATTAAAAATATATATATATTTGAGTCAATTGATCCGTCTTATTCCCTCCGCCCCTAGATACATGTCTATTGATAGCATTGATGAATGTTTGTCTATTTCAGTTAAAGACGACCTTTTGACAATTATAATGTAATTTTGATCAAACTGACATGTATTGACAATCATCAATGGCAATTTTGATTTTTCAAATTTATTTTTCGAATCTTTTAAAACACACCTATTGCTTAATGTATATTTAATTATGAGATGGGCTACGGTGAGTTATGAAAGCAACTATTTTATTTCACGCTCATATTTTACAATTTTAAAGTTCAAAACGTCGATCCGAACCATTTATCTTGTTCTTCATATTGAAATGTGTTTGGATACCAAATTTTACATTTTTTGGAATTTTTTTACTATTTATTAAGCAATTTTGAAAGTCGCTGATCTGATGGTCCAGAAAATTTTACTGTTTTTTACTATTCACAGCAAAACAACAATTTTAAAAAATACTTAATAGATATTAAAAAAATTTCCAAAATTGTAAAATTTGGTCTCCAAACACATTTCAATATGGATTAAACATCTAATGGTTCGGATCAGTCGTTTGGACATTCAAAATAAAAATACGGCGTGAAGTAGAAACGTGTTTTACTTCGCAACTCACCGTAGCCCATCTCTTTAATTATTACATTAATGCACCCTTAAATATCACTTAGTGCAATGACATGAGTTCTCGTCTTTTTTAAGACGCATATCCAATATTTTAAGGTAATATTTAAAAAATGCTAGTGTACCGAGACCCTTTAATAAATATATATATATGAGTAAAGCTAGGGTGTGACATGCTCACCGCATAACTCCAAAAGTATATCGGATCGACGTCAAATGTCGAAATCCAAACTGTTGAAATCCATGTGCTTTATGAGTGATGCATATATATGTAAAATTTTGAAAGTTTCGAGTTTATTTGCTACACGGTCAAGTGGTCAAAGAAACGAACATTTTATTATAAGTTATTTTATATATTCAATTTTTATTATTTCTTTGACCACTTGACCATGTAGCATATAAATTCGAAATTTTCAAAATTTTACATGTATATATGCATCACTTATGAAGCACGTGGATTTTAACGGTTTGGATTCGGCATTTGATATCGATCCAATATACTTTTGAAGTTATGCTCATCAAACTTTCTTGGTGAGCATGTCACACTCTAGCTTTACTCTCTATATATATATATATATATATTCGGTCAACGTATTATCGGTGGACGGTAGTATAAGATGCTCCATGCTATTGTATCAAATAGGTGAGTGACGAACTCAATTTGTTAAAATCAATTTACTTCATGTGTGATCGTGCAGAGCTTCTAAATTATCAAATTCATTTCATACAAAGTCATCAATAAATGAAGATCAACAAGTTATTTTTAATACATATATTTTATCATTTTTTACTACATTTTATGCTAAATGAAATTTGCACGTAAACATTTCATTTTTGAAGTAAATTGTTGAAATAATTTGAATTTGTCATTTAAAACATTTACGATAGATTTTTAAAACAATAACATTGACATATCGATATACTATCAATAGCCCGTTAGCCACTCCTTAATCACACTTTTTATTACGAGGTGAATTATCGGAAACAACATAATATATTTCTAATATAAAATATACACCAGTGCAAGACCGCAGCTGTCTCAATACAAGATTTTTTTCTCAAGAATTTAAACAACAGTGTCACATCCTGGCAGAGAATACATAATATTGATATACATTGCATGTATTTTGAGGTAAAGGCTTGTCATGATCATAGTAGCACAACCTGCAATAAATTCACAAATAATTTGTATTTTATTTGTATTTTGACGTTTCCGAACCGAACACCAAATAAAACGCAAAAAAATAACATATAATACGTGTTATTTGCGAATAAAACACAAAAAAATGTTTTTTAATTTTTTTATATTTCTTTCTTTTTGGGTTTTTTTAATTGTGGTACCGAATCATTCTCAAATTATACCCGAATTATTCTCAAATCACGAATTGTTGACCCTGCCGAACTGAACTCAAACTATTCGTCACTATGGTCATGATCACCCAAAAGCACGTTTTAAACTTTGCATAATGTGTCATGCATTAACATGTCAAAGTCGGTTGTATTCTATAAAATACCAATACAATATCAAATATGTATTAAACCATCTTACTTACCGAATCCTACAATAACAAAAAAAAGAAGAAATCTCACAATCAGTGCTGCAACTGAAATCTCAGACCTTGATTCTCCTGGTCACAAGAAGCATCTTCTAATTGAGAACCACAATCTTTTGTCGCTTCGTTTTGGGCTCTTTATTGACTGTTTTTTTAACATTTTCCTCGGAATTTAATGTGCCATTTTCCCACTCATTATCGCTTGCATCACTTTCATTGTCTTCTTCCTCAGAAGAGTAACTGCATGCAACTGGTCTTGCAGTTGAGTGAATGCCGCACATATCAGACTCAGCTGCAGCAACTGCTGCATCTGAATTGAGGTCGGCAACTCCTAAAAGCAAGTCCTGTAAATTGACTATGCTGTAGGTCATTTTTTTATTTAACTTGAAGAAAATAAAACAACTACTTTTTGTGACAGCGCCAACTTCTAGTATTTTGTAATACTCTCATGAAACCAAATCCGACCCTAAGCTTTCTATTGTGCTTAGCCACAAGGTTTTAAAATTGAAACCTTCCTTTTTCATTTTACTTCATTTTTCTAATTGTCAATAAAAAAAGCAACAGAGCATTTGGAAAATCTACTAAGAAAAAAAGAAGTTCAAATTTTGAATTGAAACGGAATTGCATGGTCAACAGAGAGAGCAGTTAGCTAACTGTCACTGTGTAAACTTCAAATAGATAAATAAGTACACTTAACTAATCAGCTGTTACCAAAACCTTTGATAACTCTTTTTTTTTTTTGTAATTTGTACAAAACACACCGGCATGATACTGAGACAATACCACTATTATCTCAATTTTTAGTCTTGAACATGTTAAATTGTATAGACCCTTATATATATTAATTCACGTTAAAAAACTTACCATCTCAATATATTCCTTTTCATTGCCAGTAAGTGCTTCAAGATCGATCTCTTCTCTAGGTTTTTCCTGAAGTCAACAGGGGGGAGAATAAGAAAACATAAAAGGAATACATATACTCTACAAAAGAAGGAAACAGTAAATTTTGAAGAACCATTCATATTCATAATTTTAACTAATTTGTAGAGAAGATGGAAGGATGTTGACACAAATTTACTTTGGGATGAAAATAGGTGGGGGCAAGTGGAGTATTCTGACAATTTCTAAAAAGTTAAAAAGGATTATTTCCATTTCTTACTTGTGCATCAATTGCTAGTTGCTCATTAGCCTTGGCAATTTCACCCAAGAAGTTCCTCACCTTTCCTAAAACTGAAGGACACAGAACAAATACAAAATGAATGCTGAAGAAAATCATACTTAAAACATCATCCAATGTATAGTTGTGCTATACAAAAAAAAAATACTGTATTTTATAGTCAATTAAAAAAAACAAGTATGATGTGTGCATTCTATTTTGCTTTGGGGTTTTCAAATAACACCAACAAATTTGCATGTATAACCAAAACCTTCTTTTTTGCAAATTGCAATTGTTTAACGGTACACTTACATTTTGTTTAATATTGGCAATATCCACCTATTTCCATGAGGTTCTTTTATTCTTAAGACACAATAACCTAAATCAAGTAACCATTGTGTGGGGCTTCCCTGCCAACGGAAGGGCGCACACGTGTAATTAGGGACAGTCTGGATTTGATGCTTATACTGCGAGGACCTGTGGCAAGACACCATTGGCAGGTGAGCCAAGTGCCTTAGACTTTTTACAAACAATAATATCAGGTCTGAAATTATGAGCCAGCCGATCAATCCAACACCTAAGTTAATGTGGAAATTATAAACAGTTCTATCTCATTTACAAATGACCTATATGACAAGTTTTAGAGGTTGTTTGCAAAAGGAGAAAAGATTACATTTTGTTCACAGATGCAATCATTTATCTTTATAGAAAATATCATACAGAGATACTGCAAAAAAAATAAATAACAATAATAGTACCGTCACTCCTAGGTACGGTACTGGTAGGCTGCTGTCTAAAATCAGGTTTCTGCTTGGCCTGTTGTTCTTTCCGGCCCAAAATAAGGATATCTAAAAAAACCCAACAAAAGAATAATACATTAGAATTTTAAAACTTGATACCGACATTCTTCTCCAATGGTTTTGACAGATAGCACCTAATATTGTATTCATTTGCATAGCTTGTGTTTTATCCGGAAACGCCCAACATTTATTTGATACTTGCAAGCAGTACCTCTTTCATGTCAGAGCCAAGGCAATCTCTACCCAATGAAGTCAACTTTGATCCTTTTCTTTTTTCAAGAAAACAATATAAAATAAAATAAATGCCAATTCATATCTTCGGTCCCAAGCAAACCTACTTGAGAATACGAGTAGCAATGAATTCTATTTTTAACTACAATTGGCCAAAAACCCTTTCTTTTATGATTCAATTGGGCACTGACTACTACTATAAGCCTCGATTTTATGGTTCTACACTTTACTGGGAACTATTGTGCCTACACCTCAATTCATCACGGTAACAGCCACGAAGAGCAAAACGAAAAGTATAAGAAACGAATTCAAGAGAAAACGAGAGAGAGCGAGAGAGAGAGAGGACTGAGAATAGAGGGCTCCGATGGTGGATCTAGAAGCTCCCTGCTCGGTGCCGACATGGCTTCTTCAGTAGGGATTGAAGAGGCTCCTACTGTATTTCTCTTAAACCCTAGAAACACAAATTCCACAGCAAGACACCTCGTAGAGGGGCGAGAGAGAGGAGTAACACGCAAAAGTGTCCTCTCAGGTACCGTAAAATATTCCTATAACTTTACGGTTTGTAATTAACCCTATGACACTTTAAGATTCGAGCTAGTGTAGAGGTCAGTATTATTGAACTTTGAAATTCGTTCCAAGTTAAAGTGAACGGTTCAAATCCAGAAATTTAAAAAGATTCTCTATTACGGTACCGAAGAGAATCTGAATTCGGGGTAACACCGTAACACCAATTCGGATCGTCCCTGATACCGTAAAAAGGAATCGACCGTTCTTTTAACTTTGCACGAATCATAAAGCAAAAATAATACTGCCGCCGCGCAATTCCAGAATAGGCACCGGCTGTGACTAATCTGGACCGTTCTTTTTTTCTTTCTACGGTACCGGGAGGACATGGATTCGGGGTAACATAACGGGTCAGAGGCTCAGAGCTTTCTTACCGGTTTTGCTAGTCAGATCCGAAGCGAATCGTTAACGGGTCCAACCCGGAGAGGCAGGGGGTGTTTATTAAATCCGTTTTTTTTATTATTATTTTCAACCGAACCAATAAAATTTGAATTAAATGGTTCGGTTTTTCAGTTTATGTGATTCAGTTAAATTAAAATTTCAAATTAATTCGATTTTATATATTTTGGTTTTTTTATCGGTTTTTATTCGGTTGGTTCGATTGAATTTTTAAGAACACGTAACATTTTGATTTAATTTTATTTTGACATATATTATGGACAAACTTGTGCGATATAATCACCTTTCTTCTAATTACTTGTTTTTATCAAGTGCACAAAAATCAATATCAAAATTTTATGTCAATTAAAGTTCAAATTTATGATATTTTAAATATTTTAATATCATGTTACTTGAACTACTATATTATCTAGGGCTGCTCATGAGCCGAGTTGAAGACAATTTGGATTCAACTTGCAAATTCACAAGCCGAGTTTAGTCCGAATTGTTAATTCAGTTTCGAGTCAGAAATGGCAAATTTGAAATCAACTCACAAGCAACTTGAGTCAACTCATGACTCATAATACAGTACATAGCGATACAATATAATTTAATTCTAACAAAAAATATAGTGCGTAGTTTAACAAAATAATACACAATTAAAGACTGCATAATGAGACAGTAGCCAATGTATAATTAAAAATTACGAAAATATCAAAATAGTACATAATTAAAAACTACCAAACAGGTAAAGTCTAACAAAACAATACATAGTATAATAAATTAACAAAACAAAAGAAACAATGCATAGTTTATCAAATTATCAAATATTACAAACAAGTATAGCATTTGGGGATGCAAAAATTAGGAATATATGAATTAGATTTGGTATGAGTCTAACAGAGTTGATTCCGAACTAAGTTGGAGGTAACTTGGATTTGACTTATAAATCAACCGAGTTAGTTTCAACTCGAATTATTAGCGAGTTGAATCCGAATTAATTCTAAACTGAGTTTCGAGTCGTGAGATTTTTATGCACCCCTACTATTATCCATGTTTCAATTTACCTTTTGAATCTAATTAATAATTAAATCTTTGCCACGGACCGCACCGTCCATCTAATAAAGCCTATTTCGGCCCATGGGCCTTAGTGGCCCATAGACCCAGATGGAATTTGCCCAAACCTGAACCAATTCATTCAATTATTCATCCCATGCGCAATTCAATGATACCGTAAATAAATCCTCATTTTGAGGATTTTTCTTTTAAAATAGAATTATATTTAAATTTTTCAACGAAACAAGCACACTGAATTTCATTTTTATAAAACACAGCATGGATCAGTGAAGGTAGTTTACAATGTAGACAGTAAGTATGGTAAAAACTTTTTAGGATTTGTATTTAAACAGACGTGATGTCTTTTGGCGGAAGTTAGTTTTTGATGTATCAGTTTTATCAAAGAATTGAGAATCTGTGTGTTTCCATTACTTTTTTTCAATTTCTTGAGTGTTTGTGCATCATTTTCGTTCAAAATTATAAGAAAATATTTATACATAAAATTAATTGAATCTGTATAAGTTTTATACAAACCACTGAAAATCAATTTCGTAAAAAAAAAATTATTACATATTATATGAATTTACGACATCACTTCATAAATATATCCAAATGTTTTATTTTTTGGCATACACTCTAAACAAGAAAATATTTTCTTCACAAAATTATTTAAATCAAAATACTAGTATATGTATATGTGTGTATGTGTATGTGTATGTGTATGTGTATGTAGATGTGTATGTAGATGTACATGTATATGTACATGTATATGTGTATGTGTATGTATATGTATATGTATATGTGTATGTATATGTATATGTATATGTATATGTATATGTATATATGTATATATTATGCATATATTATAAAAATCATAATAAAGCTCAAGTCCTTAATTAGTGTTATATTTAGACTTGTGATATCCAAATGACAAATAAAATCAAAATTCACCAAAAATAAAAAAAATAAAGTTATAAAAATTTACGACATTACTTTGTAAATATATCAAATATTTTATTTTTTGGCATACACTATAAATAAGAAAACTTTTTTTTTCACAAAATTATTCAAATCAAAATACTAAGATTTCTTAAAAAAAAAAAACAAAAACACACAAAAACATGAGGCGCCACACCTTGGGGCGCCTCACAGGTTATTTGGGGCGCCCCAGGTCCAGGCGGTCAAGGCATATTTAAAAAAAAATTGAGGGCAGGGACATTTGTAAAATTTTCATTTTTTTTAGGGATATTAATGAAAATGGCCGTTTTTATTTATACCACTTAAAAAAAATACCTCAAATTATGGGGAATTCCACATTTACGAGGGCCTCCAACTAATCTGCGGTCTTGTTCTTGGAGGGGAAAGCAGATTGATTTGGAGGCTCCTCAATACCTAAATATATTTAGAGGAGGGATCGGATGACACACTTTTTTGATGACATCGAATAACATCGTTCATTTTCAAAGTTTTCAAAGTCCAAACAGTTGATCCAAACCGCCCAACTTGATGAATATGTTAAAATGTGCTTGCAGATCAAATTTTATATTTTTTTGAATTTTTTTTACTATTTATTAAGTATTTAATAAAATTGCTATATTCATACCGTTGCATTTTTGTACTCATCTTAATAAATAGTAAAAAAATTCAGAAAACTGTAAAATTTGATATGCAAGCACATTTTAACATATCCATCAATTTGAACGGTTTGGATCGACTATTTAGACTTTGAAAATGAGCGGTGTCATCCGATATCACCAAAAAAGAGTGTCATCCAATTCCTCCTCGTATATTTAATATTATAATGTATTTTTGAACTTTGTGTGTGGTGGTGGTGGCAGGTGCAAGCCAGTCTGCATCCCTCTCAAAAACGGAGCAATAAATTAGCTGAGCGACCCGATAGATATGAAATTCTCCGAGAACTAGAGCATTTTGGTTTTTTTTTATTTTTATTATGATATAAATAAAATTTTCAGTGCATTTTCTGACGCCATACATAGCGCCATAGATGTTAAGTATAAATCAACATAGTATGTGAAAGGGATAATAATATTGACAGTAATTATTGAAGAGTAGAACCGGGTGTTTTTAAGTTCATCAAGTCTCTTGGTAAACTCAAGTTTAAAATCCGTCAAACTGGCTTTAAATGATAAATCCGAACCGTCGAAATTCGTTCACCTTACGAGTGATGCGTCTACACATGGAAATTTTATACATTTGAATTAATTTAGTACAAGTCAATAAGTCAAAATTAGAAGGTTAATAAATTAATTTTAATGCATTCATTTTTTGAACGTTTTTTGACTGTTTGATTTTATACCAAATTAATTTGAATGTTTAAAATTTTCATATGTAGACGCATCACTCGTAAGGTAGATGAGTTTTAATAGTTCGGTTTTGTCATTTAAAACCGATTTGACGGGTTTTAGACTTGAGTTCATCAAGAGGCTCGGTGAACTTAAGAACACCCTAGTTCTACTCATTATTGAAAATTGATAGTGATTTCTTAGGAAAGTAAAAATATTTTCAGATCATGAAAAATTTACAAAGTAGTTGTGAATATATAAAGTTAACAAAAAAAATCATATTAAGTAAAGTAGTAATTATTATTTGACATTTCACTAAGTGTCACATTCATACCATCACAATTTTAATCTACATTATTTGAACATTCTGCATTTTACTCAAATAGTTTATTTCAGAGTTGTAACTAATGGTATGCGGTCGTCGGACGGACATAGTACTGTCAAACGATTAATCGGGAATAATTAGAAATAATTGGTCATGATCAGAAATAATTGATTGATTGGTCGGAAAATTCCGTAACGGTTTAGTTACTACCAACAACTAATCGGTCGATTAATCAGTCTAAACAGATGTTTTTTTACAATATTGGTTTATTTATGAGCACGTTGGTAGTTGAGATATGTCATATTGACAACAAACATAATTGTTGTTTTGATGATCAATACGAAGCTTATGAAAATAAAAAAAGTAACGTTATAAATATTTTTTATGATTTAGTTATGTTGTAAATCAAGGTTCATAAAATTGAATGATTAATTAGTAATAAAAATCAATTGAGTGATGAATATTTTAACTTTATTGACATTTTAATCAACGACCAAATAATTCTTCTATATTAGACAGAATAAATCTATAATATTAATTTCCCAAAAATTTCATTTATACCATATTTAAAAAAAAAATCTCAAATTATGAGAAATTTGAAAAATACGAGGGTCTCTAAGCCAATATGTAGCCTAAAAATATGAGAGGTGTTATTCTAAGAGCAATAATTTTAGTAATGAGAGTTGAGGAAAAATTTATTACACTAATACCCAATTTGTCCTTCTCTTTTGATACCATATCTGAGCATGTAATCAATGAATAACTAAGAAGGATATTATTTAAAAGAGGAGGGTTCCAATGCCTCATTTTTTTATAGCTCATCATACCTCATATTTTATATCTTTATTTTTTTCATATTCAAAGTCTAAATTGTCGATCCGAACCATTCATCATGATATCCATACTAAAATATGGTTAAGGATGAAATTTGTTTACTATTTATTAAGATGGGTAGAAAATCATTGTTTTTTGAATAGTTCAAAAACAGTGATTTTGTACCTATCTTAAAAAATAGCAAAAAATTTCAAAAAATATTAAATTTCATCTCCATGCATATTTTAGCATAAATATTTTGTTGAATGGTTCGGATCGACAATTTGGACTTTGAAAATAAAAATATAAAATATGAGGTATGATGAGATATGAAAAAAATGAGGCACTGGTACCCTCCTCTATTTAAAATATCTATTTTATCTCATAGAATGGAAACTAATCCTTGCTTCCTAGAAGGTATCAATCCTTTCTTTTTGTACGTATAGTATGTAATCCTTTCAATTTAATTAAGAACCTCATTATAAATATTTTTCTGTCAAAAGATTACAATGCAATTTTCTACACATAAAATGTTTCATTGCATAATATCTTTTTTATATTTGAAATCAACTGCTATACTTCACGTTAAATAAATTTAAATATAAATTCACTTTAGAGTGCATATAACCAAAACGAAACAATTATCATATCCATATGGTTTGGCCTTTTATACACTTGTAAATAACAACTTAATTATCTAAACTTAATGTATTATGTACTGTATAACTAATTTGAAAATATTTTTTACAATTGAACGTTCTGATATATCATATTGACGTCTGATTACAAAGCATAGAATTGGATATGTGAATATTGTAAATATCGTGGCAAATATACATGCTAGAAAGGAAGGGTTGATTCCATTTCTATACGTACAAAAAGAGATAAAAAAAGTTTGAGATTTGAATAATTCCCTTATTAATTATCCACTGATTACATATTCATATATAGTATTAAAAGAGAATGATAAATTGGGTATTAATATATTAAATTTTCTCTCGGCTCTTATTATTGAAATTATTGACCTTAGAATAGCACCTCCCTAAAAATATGTGGGGCCGCAGATTGATTTAGAGTCCCCTAACCTTGTTTGGATGGAGAGTAGAGGGAGGGAGGGAATGAAAATGAATACAAACTTTCCGTTGAATCGTGTTTGGTTGGTAAAATTATGTCGGAGGTGAAAGATTTAACCTTATATAATTATAATTAATAGAATCGGTTTCCCTCCCAAATTAGAGTATAACAGATGGAAATAAATTTTGTTACATATATTTTTTTTAAAAATAACACAAATGCCAACCCTATATCTTACATATGTAATTCTCATACAAGATTTTTTCCTCAAATCTAAAACAGTTACCGAATTTCTCATTAATCTCTTAAATTTTAATCAATCAAACAAGAAATTAGCCGGAAAGAAAAGTTAAATTTATTCTCTCGTTAATCATCCAAACACGAAAAAGTTTTGACATTGATGTGGAATATAGTTGGTTACCAATAATTTTCTTGCCAACATTGATTTATAAATTTATTATTATTTTTTACCGAACCTTGTCTATTAAAAAAAAAAAAATCTAACTTCATAGATATTTTGTGAATGATTGCAAGCGGTACATTAATAATTTAATAGTAAGATTTGTCTGACTACAGTGAATAGTTGCAATTTAATAAAATATCACTGTTCGAAAAGATTCCGGTTCCTTTTTAATTTTTTATAAACGAAAAATTACAATTGCTCAGCGAATAATCATCAGATATTCCTTTATTTTATAGTAACTAATTTAAAATGTAAAAATAATTTCGTAAAAAATATAATACAAATATAGTTAAGAAATAGTTTTTTTTTTTCCGTGCAAATAGGATATTAAAATATTGATATAATTAAAAAGAAAAATAAAATATCCAGAAATTCCACTAATATAGGCCTGGTGCCATGAGAACCGCCACCGGTGTCCTTATTAAATAGATCCGCTACCTGGCAGGTTTATTGGTTGTTTAGGTGTAAATGGACTTTCCATTTTAGTAAACAAATGGAGGCCTCCCGTCTGACTGGTCAGTCGTCAGTCCTACCCCTCCCGCTCTTGTCTATCCACCTTTTATGTAGCCAACTCTAAGCAAGTAACTATTCTGTGGGTCTCACTGTCTATTAAGAAATAATAAATGACTCGTTACACTAATAGACACAGAAACTAAATTAACGGACGAATTCTTTTTTTCGGGATTCGTATCCTCTCAGATACTGTGTAGAGGATTACTCTCACTTTACGGTTTGAGATTAAATCTCAACCGATTTGTGATTCGTGCCAAGTTAAAAGAACGGTGCAGATTCCCTTATCAGGTAATGGAGAGGATGAAAATTGGAGGAAATAACGGACAAACTCGAGTCCCTCTCCAGTGATCGAGTCGTCTAATAGTCAAAGCACAAAGCCCCGAAAGGAAAGAACAAAAATCGAAACCTGACCCGCGGAGCAGGAATCCGTATCACCCCAGGTACCTGAGGTGCAATTGTAAACTCTGGACTGTTATTTTACCTGGAACGAATCTCAAAGCATACCACCTATTGCTTTAATAGGCACCGGATCTAATTTGAATCAGCATAGATTAATCTGGACCGTCTGCTTTATTAGATTGTACCTCAGGTACCTGGGGGGAAATCGGACTCGCGGAGCAGCATACCGCCCTTCTCTCTCGCGTACTCTCCGACTCCAACCTGATACCTCTTCTCTTTCAACCAATCACGGTTAATAAACAAACCTCAACCTGTCTCTCTCTCTACCTCGGATCTGACAAGAAAAAAAAAAATTACCCATTTACCCTCACACCCAGACCTTCTACTCTCTCTCCCTGTCTCTATCTCCCGATGAGCTGAGATCGAAAACCGAACCCCTCTCACATGGGCTGCGTACAAGGGCGAGCCGCCGGCGCTAGCTCCAGTCCACGTGCGTCACGCGTGGCAAGAGCGGAGGCGGGGCCCACTAATGCTGACGTGGTGAAGAAAGAGAACGGAGCGGGAGCGGAGGCGGTAGTCAGAGAGGAGGCGCCGCCACAACAACCGAAGAAGGAGAGAAAAAGACAGGGGAAAGCTGATCCCAGACACGGAAGCTTCTCGAATCGGACACGTGGCGAACAGGTTGCGGCGGGATGGCCTCCCTGGCTTGCCGCCGTCGCTGGTGAAGCTATCAATGGGTGGACACCGCGGCGAGCCGACTCTTTTGAGAAGATCGATAAGGTTTTTACTGCTTAAAGCTAGTCCGTTCTCGATTTCTAAGGAAGGATTTGGTTAGAGATGCTAAATTTTTTGTTTAAATCACTTTAACTTAGTGAGAATGAAGTGAGAAATTGGCGGGGAATTGGATCTTCTGTGTGCTGGTGTACTCTCAATTGGTTTCCGCTCTCCTTTTTAGCTGTGTTTTTTAGATCTTGTGCTATTTTGGCTGCCTTAGCTAAATTTTTTAACTAATTAAATCACTTTACCTTCTCTCAACTTATTTTATTTTCCTATGTCATTCTAAATTCTTTCCAATCAAATTTAGGTTAAATTGTTTTTTTCCACTTTACTTGAGAAAGGGAGAAGTCTTTTTCAGTACCAAAAGCACTATTAATATTTTCACATCCTCCTTTTATTTAGTCACTTCACCTCAGAAGTTGCTTTCTATGTTTTCAGATAGGTCAAGGTACATATAGCAATGTGTACAAGGCCAGAGACTCAACTAGTGGCGATATTGTGGCTTTGAAGAAGGTTCGGTTCGACAACTTGGAACCAGAGAGTGTGCGGTTCATGGCAAGAGAGATTTTAATACTGAGAAGACTGGACCACCCAAATGTGATCAAACTGGAGGGGTTGGTGACCTCACGAATGTCATGTAGTTTGTATTTAGTGTTTAAGTACATGGAGCATGACCTGGCAGGTCTTGCAGCTAGTCCAGATATCAAATTCACTGAACCTCAGGTCAGCGACAGTTACCATTTTGTATTCTTTTCTGTTAAGTACTTTGTACTGAAAACCAGTATATATATCAGGTGCATTATTGAATGAATTAGTCGTGTAATGGTCAAATTCTTCATTTTGTGTTTGGGCTTTAGTTTCGTTTGTGTTTATATTTCCGTATTATTACATTTGTTACTATTTTCTGGTGTGTGCGCTAGGGTTTGGTGCTTAAATGATTGAAACAATGAGTTTTTTCTTCTTTTGGATTTGCCAACTGTTAACTGTATGTACAGTTGCGACTCTACCTTTGACCATCAAAATGGAACCTTACAACCTAACACCAAGAAAGCCATCAATTTGGTCCAAATTAGATGCATCTTTCTGATTTTTTTTTTTAAAGATGCATCTTCTATTCAATTCAGGTCAAATGCTATATGCATCAGCTCCTTTCAGGTCTGGAGCACTGCCATACACGAGGTGTCTTGCACCGTGACATCAAAGGATCAAACCTTCTCCTTGACAACACAGGCACACTTAAAATTGCTGATTTTGGTTTGGCATCTTTCTTTGACCCGAACCATAAGCAGCCAATGACCAGCCGTGTGGTTACTCTGTGGTATCGGCCACCTGAGTTACTCTTAGGCGCCACTGATTATGGTGTGGGTGTAGACTTGTGGAGCGCAGGTTGTATCTTGGCAGAGTTGTTGGCTGGAAAACCCATTATGCCTGGTAGAACAGAGGTAAAGAATAGAGCATGACAATCTTTTCAATTGTGGGACAAAATATGTTGCATAAATAGTGGGGGGTTTTGGCATTTTGCAAAGCACGTAATGTGCTAGAGTAGTGCTATTCAGAAGAGTAATGAAATAGTGTTAGAAGAGTGCTATTCAGTTGAGTGATGGAAGATGCTATGTTCAACTATTTCATAGATGATAACCCCGTTTGCTAAAACTTAAAATAGGGGTAGAAGAATGGCTCCCCTCCCTCTCTCTCTCTCCTCTCTTTGCCTCTCTTCTCCCCTCTTCGCCTCTCTTCTCCCCTCTTTCACTCTTTCACTCTTACCCTGGAAGAGCAAAATAGATCTACTTCAGCCATCTTTTCCTCTTACCTTGTGTTTGGCATCTCCCTTTTACTGGAATAGCAGTGTTATTTGGAATAGTACATGCTGAAAAGGTTTTTTCTGTTGTCATATTTGCAAAAAGATCCCCAGCATTATTATTTGTATATTATTTGCAATCAACTCCAAACTATGAAATGGTTTAGTAAGCCTCTGAAATTTTAATGTTAAGTGTACAGAGTTGCTTCATTATAGGTTGATGCAAACCTCAAAGTAAGTCTTGCTTAGGCTTCATTTAATTTGGTATAGAGAAGAAATTTTGTTTAGGTCTGAGGCAAAGAGGGGTTTTGTTATACTTAAAAGCAGAAGAGAAGAGAATTCTTTCTCTAATGCAGCTACCTTCTTAATTACTTGAATCTGTGTTATTTGCAAATACTGCAAATATGTATTACCTAGAATACAAGAATTAGTGGATGTAAGGGCACCTGAAAAATAAATCTCATATGGTAATTGTTGCATAGTGTTCACATAAATTAGTTATATGCTATATAAATCTCTGACTTTGCATTTTATAGGTGGAGCAACTGCATAAGATTTTCAAGCTATGCGGGTCCCCATCAGAGGAATACTGGAAGAAGTCAAAGTTACCACATGCCACCATATTTAAACCGCAGCAACCTTATAAGCGGTGTATTGCACAGACGTTCAAGGATTTCCCACCTTCAGCATTGCAATTAATTGAAACCCTTCTTGCGATTGACCCGGCGGACCGTAAAACGGCGACGGATGCACTGAGAAGTGATGTAAGTTGATTGTCGGTTGTTTGCTTTTATCTTGTGTGAGACTTGCTTGTTTATGGTGGTCACGAGCTTTTTAATTATTCATTTGGCTAGCATATTATATTTAATAACATATGATGAAAAGAACCAGCCTTTTGGTCCAGTGACAAAAGGCAACACTTTTTGAGTGGGAGGTCATGTGTTTGAAACTCGGATGGGGGTCATTTGTGGACATTAAATGAAAGTTGATAAGCTAGATCAAGTCCTTTGGAGACCTTTCTTATTCAAAAAAAAAAAAGAAAATCCTATGATCAAGTCATACTGTTTGGAAAAATCTCTTGTGATATTGTTTTGAATTTCTTCCTTTAGTCTGTGTTATGCTGAACCAAGATTAATTGAGGCATAAGATCTACTATTGGCCAAAGGGAAAACAACATATCAGCAAATAGCCTTTAACATATACTGGCTACTGTATACCTTTACCAGTTTTGGTGTATCAAGTGATCATTTGATATTGTTGGTGATATGTGATCATTAGGTTGCAATTGTACCTGAAAGGCATTTTCTTCTGTTGTTTTTATTTATTTTTTTTATTAAAGGTCCCCGGTACACTCCAGCATCTTTTAGATGCTATTCTGAAGAATTGAACCTGTGACCTCTCTCTGTATAGAGATGGGGCTTGTGCCACTGCACTAAGCCCGCGGTTCTTCATTTTCTTCTATTATATTGTTTTTTTTTTATATGCTCGAGTTTAGTAATCATTCATCATGTATTTCACAGTTCTTCACAACTGAACCATATGCTTGCGACCCGTCAAGTCTGCCTCAATATCCTCCAAGCAAGGAGATGGATGCAAAACGACGGGATGAAGAAGCCAGAAGGTTAATTTATCTGCATATTTTTGGAAAACCTAATCTGTCCACTACTAATTTTTAGATCTCACTTGCTCAAAACAATCTTGTCCAACCTATTTATTTGGGTCTGGTACTGGAATGGTGCGAGGATAAACAGATATATTTAATTGGGTACTGCCATTAGTCATGCTGTTGTGTTTTGAGTTTCAAGTATTCTTATACCCGGTGTCTGTTTTTGTAGCTTGCGGGGATTTTTTTTTTGTGATTAATATTTTAGGCTTAAACATCAAGCAATGATGACCTAAAACGTAATATTCTAAGTAGGCATGATGCTAGTTAGAATACATATTGGATCCTTAACCAGTGAATATTGGAGTCCGCACTGAGTTTGGCTCAGGACCCTCCGATCAGAATCCGGGCCAATCCGGCCCATGTCTGTGTGCACAGGGCCCTTTAATTTGCATGCGGAACTAATTAGGGATCTGAACTACAAATTTGAGTTAATCAGAGGATACAAATTAGTATGTATGGGCAGAATATTCCTACAATGCTAGTAGGATTGGTAATTCTTTGTGAATATGCCGACCAACATATTTGATATCAAACTCGTAATGTATATTTAAGCTGCACTCTCATCTCCTTTTACCTGTAAATTTTTTATTTTTTTTTTAAATCTCTCTTTGTGGTACTTTAATTGGTTCAATTTCACTAATACTTTAATATAAATTTAGATTGAGGGCTGCTGGAAGAAACAATACTGAAGGAACGAAGAAGACACGCACACGTGAGAGGCCTAGAGCTGTACCAGCTCCCGAAGCCAATGCTGAGCTCCAAGCTAACATTGATGTATGCGATATTTTTCTTACCTTTTTTTCTATGTTAGATGTCTTTCTCTGCTGTCTACTGATAATACCATATCAATAGGCAGGCTACCATGGTTTGGGAAGTAAAGCGGTGGTTTTACTTCCTGCCCATGTCTTCATTTTCAAAGTAACCTAGTACAACATGATCTCCACATTAAAATGTGGTTAAAGATCAAATTTTACATTTTTTTGGATTATTTTTACTATTTTTAGAATTTTTAAAAATCACTTTTTTTTCAGAAAATGTGAATCTTAAAAAAACTGTGATTTTCAAAAATCATAAAATAGTAAAAAAATTTCAGAAAAAATGTAAAATTTGGTCTCCAAGCACATTTTAATATGGAGATAATGTTGAACGGCTCAGATCAACTGATTGAATATCAAATATTAAGATATGGGTGGGAGGAAAAAATCTCTTTACTCCCCAAAGCACCCACACCTCCCATGTCCAAGCAAAATTACATGCACTGGTTATACCAAATGACTTCACTATTAGTACTATATACGAAAAATAGGGAAAATAGTCAATAATCAATGAGACTAAATATAAACAATACTTAACAGAGGCGGCGGCTGATCTCACACGCGAATGCTAAAAGCAAGAGCGAGAAGTTCCCGCCACCTCATCAGGACGGAGCCCTGGGCTTCCCTCTTGGTTCATCACACCATATAGAGCCACCCTTCGAGGGGGACCCTGCCGACACGTCCTTTAGCACTGTCTTCCCCTACCAAAAAGGCTCGGCACCTATAGCCTCCTGGTCGGGTCCCTTGGTGGACCCTGCCCAAGCAGCCAATGGAAAGAGAAAAAAGAAGTGGAGTAGATCTAAACAGCCTTCCACAGCCCGTGTTCGGTAGATGTAATAAATTATTGTTAATTGTTTAGAAAGTTGAGGCTCTTTGTCGTTTTTACTTTTTTTTTTGTTTTTTTTTTTCCCTCAAGTGATTTTTTCTCTGGCTCGGGTTTTTCATGGTCTATTTTTTTGAACTGCGATGAACAGCTTGTAGTGAATGTTCAATTAGTTAATTTATGTATATTAGTTTCTGTATTGTTGTTTCTAGTTTCATCCTTCTCTGTTTACATACTTTATGGTACAGTATTCAACTTTCAGCACACAGCATTGCCAAATATAACATTTGATATTGTCTGGGAATGTCGGTTAACAAATTTAAAGAGCTAATTTGACAGCCATTGTCAAATCTTTAAGGAAAAAAAAAAAAACAAAAAAAATTTAAGAGCAAAAATCATTTAACTATAGTCTACAGGACATTGCCTTGCTTACACTATAGTAGCAATAATAATGTAGGTCTCATTAACAAGTCTTTATTTATTTATTATTTTTATTTTATTTTATGAAAAACCGGACAGCTGCTGTCAGGTGTTAACTGTCATTTGTTGCTCTTAAGAATATTTTCTTGGTGGGCGTCTTATATTTACTTTTAGGGTAAATTTCGTTAGAGATAACTAAACTTTGTTATTTGTTACGAATTGATTACTCAAGTTTGATTTGTTTATTTTTAGCCACTTAATTTTATCATTTGCTCCAATCAAGTTATTTTATATTTTTCCGTCTAAAAATTTAACATAATATGCTTATTTAATTAATATTTTAGACGGAATAAGTATATTCCGTTAACATTTTGAACGGAATGAGAATATTCAGTTAAGATTTTGAACAGAAAAATATATATTAACTTGATTGAGACAAATGACAATATTAAGGAACTAGAAAGGGATAAATCAAAACTTGAATGACCAATTTGTAACAAATGACAAAATTTAGTGATCTCCAGTGAAATTTACCCTTACTTTTAACATCTTCCTGGCTATGTGCATGTTTCTTTTGTAGTGCTGGCGTTTTGAATGAATTATGTTTCAGTAAAGTCAACAATTGTAAATGCAAAAAAAATAAAAATAAATAGAGATTCTCTTCTAATAGTTATTCACTGCCAATACAACTAAAAGGAAGAACAAAGATGAACTTTCCTAGACACGAAAAAATTTATTACATTGGCTCCGCCAAGTGAACAAAATTCCATAATGGTCCAGTGAAATAGTACAGTATCCAAAATTCTTTCAGAATAGTAATAATTCCATTGATGAGTTTTCTGTAAAATCTACATGGTCCTAACTCCTAAGAGTTTAATATTTCAGACTTCTTGTGGAAGTTTTTCTAAATCTACTGAAATATCAAGTCCTTTGTTTAAAAGTGAGGAAACCATCACTCCGATGTCATTTCTCAAGGCATCAACAAAAGCCTGTTAGAAAGAAAAAAATATTAACAAATAGTAGTCAATCCTGGAGAGACCTGAGAATCTTCAGATTACTGAGATACAGTACTTGAAATACAAACACATATTTTAGAAGTTTCAGGAAGCACCGGTCTTGTAGGTTCAGTACAAGAAATCAAAATTTATTCCATTTTTTCTTGGTATCCAAATTGAGGTTGAATTCAGATCCAGTCAGGTACTTGACCTGGTAGAATAAGATCCGGACCATTTTATTTCAATCTGGCACGAATCTCAAAGACATGATACCTGAGGGGATACTCACTCATTGAGCTTTCAGGTTTAGAAAATTAGAAATTTTAGTTTTGTCAGCTATTGCCATTATAACTTTTCTGGTAGAGCAGGTGTTTGTCTTCAATATATAAAGTACCATTTTGAACCTGGGATAATACTCATGAAATATTTATTTCTACAGATGGAGTTCCATTTGACATTACCTTTCTTTCGTCTTTGTTTTTTCTCTCTGCCACCTCCAAAGGCCATTCACTAACCAACCTTTGAAGTTCGTCTTGTACTTGCGGTTTCTTCTTTTCAGGTAGATTCTGAAACATGCATGCCATTAAAGGGAAGCTCGTTACTTTTTTATTGTTTACAAGTAAATATAAGCAAAGGGGTACTAAAGTTTTGGTAGGTTAAAGTGGGTACCTGGTACGAAATCTTAAGATCTCTTGTGTTATTAGTGAAGATAATTTAATAATTTTATCAAATCTCATTTGAATTTGATCTTGAGAAGCCAAAGAGATAAATATTATTCAAACCTGGTACAGGTGCCGTATCGCATCTGCAGCCCTCTCTGGTGATTTACCCTCTAGTAGAAACGCCTAAAAAGTGAAAAGGTCAGAAATGAAATGCTTTCTAATATACTCAGGATCAGTACCGAACTCCAACATTATGGTGTCAAAACCAATTTAATATCCTGGTTTTGTAATTGAAAACATTTACATCTGTCATTTTTATTAAAGTATAATGTTTAAGAAATGAAATACAATTATTACCTTAATGCACGCAAAACCACTAGTGACAGTGTACTGTTTTGACTCTCTCCCTCTCAGAGAGTTAATCTTCCATATAGCATCAGAATCACCTAATATCAAAGGCATGCTATCAGAGAATAACAACAAGAGTTGAAACTGAGTACTGACCTAGCACCCTCTCCAAATTAATTTTTGGAGTTTGGCTACGGAACTATGCATAACGCTTATTGGTCCGTACTATGAATCAATGTCTCCATTTTCAAACTCCAAACAAACGATCTGAACATTTGAACATGATCTTTATATGAAAATATATTTGTAGATCAAATTTCATATTTTTTAGAACTTTTTTACTATTTTTTTAGATAGGTAGAAAATCACTTGATCTAAAAATTCTAGACCATTCAAAAGTAGTGATTTTCTATCCTTCTAAAAAATAGTAAAAAAATAAATAAAAAACATGTAAAATTTAGACTACAAGTACAATTTTATATGGAGACCATGTTGAATGGTTCAAATCGACTATTTGAATTTCAAAAACGAAAATAAACTCTGGCATGCATAGTAATGTAGCCTCACTCTTAATTTTTGCTTTATATAATATATTTCTTATGTTTCTCAAATTTCACAATTGAGGTTTAATTTAGCCCTAATCGCTTACATAAACTATGAGTCTTAGCATCAACAGAAGGCCTATGCTACCAGCATCTTTTTTTTTTTTGTGTGTGAAAAAGAGGCCTGAACGGCCCATTATATTACCATATATTGGTATACGCTATCAGCGTCCTAACCAAGTCAAATAGCAAGATATACTAGTACCAAGATTATATAATAACTTAACATAACAACACTTTTGATCTTGTTTAACATACCAACTTGGGCAGCAAAGTCCATCCAAATGTCATATGAGCTTTTACGCAATTTCACTCCAGCCTTGACACATTTTTCAGCATACGTGCAGAGTTTTTCCCATTGATTTGTGTTGTAGCAGATGCTGTAATTCAGCATACAATAAAAAAGTGTTATTCTGGCAAGTAATATTCTTGAGAAATAAAATGATGCCCACCCATGATAAATCAAAGTGTCACATAAAAACTCTATTTTTTTATCCAATGAGTCTTTGCACCCAGCTTTTTACTTGATGGTAAATTTGAAGAACTCTGTGGGCTTATTAAATTGATATCAAATGCATTCTTGTTAGTTACTGAGCTTTCTGATCAACAATTCTAAATCAAATCTATTCTAATTCTATTAAATTGGATTTTTATTTAAAATACATTCTGATCCAAGGGTAATATGCATTAGATACCATAGCATTGCATCTATCATATAAAATATTTGGATTACCAGCTCACCTGAAGATTATGTCAGTGGTTCCCGGTTGAATAGGCAGTTTATTCCTAGTCATGGATTTAATGATTTTCTCCATGAGCTCAACATCATTATGTTCTTTAGCATATTTCTGTATAAAACAAACCAAATAATATACAAAAATTATATTGCAGACAAAAACAAATAGGTCTGAGAATGAGGCCAGATGTTGCATTTGCTATGTTGCTCTATTTTCATCATATTTTGTTGGCTTGATTGGGCTATAAGGTGCTGATACATATGTAATTATCATCAAAGGCATGCCTGGTGATACTTATTTTTATTTTTATTTTTTGCAAATCAAGCATTAAAAGAGCCAGTCTCTGTTTTAACACTTACCAGTAAACAATGAGCAGAACCAATGGTAGGAGATAATCCGTAACAATTGTGCTTATTAAGGGCCATTAACCCTGTAAAAATAAATCATATGTTGTAGCACAAAAAAAATTCTAGAAGGAATGAATATCAAATATTGAGTGTAACCTTACTTGCTAAACAAATGATCAGTAGAAAAAGGCACATTAAGAGCACTATGGTGCATCTTTATAGGAAAATTCTCTACGGAGACTCAGGAGTGAAACCAGAAAATTGAGAGGGTGGGGGGGATTGGTGGGGGGATTATAGTATAATATTTGTAAAAATTCAATTTTTTTTCAAGGACAAAACTTAAAATTCCTGCTTAGCAGCCTTCCCATCCACATGCTTCCAAGACTTAAACATACAAAACGTTAGATTTAATAAATATCTCCAAACCAAAGTACACGAGTATCTAATGACTTGGATCTGGAGGATACACTATGTATAACATTTATATCGATGCTTCCTAATTGAAGTTATGATATAGCACTCCATCACCATAGAAAAATACTTATGTTGCTTCTTGCTTATAAAACTTTTGGGAAGGCATTGGTGCTAGTATATGAATCCTTGGAATATACCAAAAGAGAACTATCAGAGGACGGAGCCTCTGCTGTTGTTTATAAAGAGACATTACTGCTACTTACTAAGGTTGGAGCATGTCAACCACAAAACTTATTAATAAGTTTTGAATCATTATAAAAGAGAAGCACCAAGTAGAAGAAGATAAACATACCATAGTCAATTGCACCTGCACGGATGCAAGCTTCAACAACTCGCACACAAAGATGGCAATTGAAGTTTTCATGTATGCGAAGATTAGATAGTCTCTGTATCAAACAAAGATGAAAAAAACTCAGATTCTCCTCTTACATAAATAACAGGGATCAACACAGACAAGGTATGGTCGCATGAGACTTAGCTACATATATATATATAAGATTGTCACCCAATACATGTCAAACTTGTAATTGTACAGTGTCACCGTTTTAAACTTTTAGTATTGCAGTAGTCAGAGGGAATAAATGGTATTGAAATATTTAGCGCTATAGCTTATTCCTGAGAGAGGAAGCACTGACAAAAATTCGTAGTTTCTGAAGAATTTCGAAGAGAAGTTTTATGTCTTCTTGATTAGAACAACTTCCAATCATTGACCACAGTAATGCATTTGGTGGCATTGTTCGAGCTTCAACAGATTTTAGCATTTTTTCATACAACTCCTGGACAGATTCTGCACCAAAATTTGCTCAAGTAAATGCTAATATAATGATAAAAAGGTAAATTTTCCAAACCACAAATGCAAAAGAAACCAACCGCAGGAGGTCGTGCTCTCAGTATTTGCCTCGGAGGAGTAGTTAGCCGTCATGACCGGAGAGTAATTTGGATCACATTCGGTTTTCTGGAAATTAATGGTCCAAACCTGAGACCTTGCAAGCGCATTTCCTAAATACAAAACAAGCAGTTAAAAAAAAATAGTAGCATTATATAAAATTTGTAGAAAGCATTGTTCTCCAAAAGATTTAATTAAGTAAAAGAACGTGTTGTTTCACATGATATGAACTGAACCCAACCCGGACTCCATATTTTAGAATGACATTATGGTGCCTAGTTCAGATAGGCTGTTACAAAGGAAATGCTCTGCAACAAATGCCCACCACATGCTCGACAAAATGCCCCACTGAAGAATCAAAGAATGACCACAGATTCTTCTTCAGAAATGAAACAAGGAAAGCTCCACACACCTGTACCATGACATGGCTGGAAGGAGAAGCTCCTAGACAAGGCCCGCTTAGCCAAGGCGGTAAGACTGCTCTCTATGCCATCGGATGCGGGACAAAGTGGAGAAGGGTTTAGTAGATCCTTGGAGATTCGCAAGAGAGCACGTGGCAAGCGCCGTGAGATCGAGGCGGCGTACATTGTCGACGGCTATCGCCGGAGAAAAATGAGGTGAGAAGAACTTTGTAGAGTTTTTTATTTGCAATGCGGAGGCTGTGAGAAGCGACAACTGAGGTAATAAGAGGAGAACACAGGCGAGGCTTTCCGCTGGACGATTATTGGGCTTTTGATCCTCTCCAACGGGCCCGGAAAACTAACTTTTCCAACACCAGTTTTATGGGCCGGGCCAAAGGGCCTAATGATTGCATAATTGCATCTAAATTATATTTCATATGGCATACGCATGTATCTTAGGAGTTCAGATCCAGTGAATCCATGATAATCTATTCAAAGTGAAGTAACTTAATCTTAAAGTTTTAAATCAGGACTGTTCAATTTGAATTCATGATATTTAAAGTGAAGTGCACATAATCGAGCGATCATCTCTCGAGATATGTGAGCTTCATTTTGGATAGATTATCACGGATTCAAATCGAATGATCTGAATCGAAAATTCAAAAATTGAGTTACTTTAGAGGATCCGGACCTTGTATTATCTTAGTGAGGTCAAAGTCAACCAGTCAAAATAAATAAGATTATAGTTGGAAAAGAAAAAATAAATAAATTTGATCTGATACCCGATCAAAATTAACGGTATGCATATAACTTTAAAATATGTGTGGTTTAGTATATCCGAATTTTGACATGGATGAAATATGTATAGATTTTGGATTAAATTTGGTATGATGTCCATCAACCTGCTCAACACTCCAATTGAGTGAAGTTTGAGAGTTATGGCAATATGTGATTTTTTTTTATTATTTTTTTTTACTAAAAGGTCTTGGTATTATGGAATGAACTCTGCTCCTTGAGAAAAAGAGGATCTTTTTATTCTTCAATCCGAACCGTTCAAAATCAAACAAACAGCTTCAATTACATCTGATTTGTTTTAATATATTATATTGATATAAAAGAAAAGTGTAATTGAAGCCGTTTGATCGATTTTAAATGGTTCGGATTGGAGAATAGAAGAGTCCTCCTTTTCTCAAGAAAAGGAGCAATTTGGCTTCCTTGGTACCATAGCATCTCTCAGGTGTTTTTTTTTCAGAAGTCGAGCCTATATACTTTTCTTAGAGAGACAGAACCTGCACCACTGCACGAACTCTGGCAGTTCAAAGTTGTGACAATATTAGAAGTTGAAGATTTTGATTGGTTTGTGCTCCAAATTAGAGTAGAAGCAAGAAGCCGAAATTTTTATTTCAACTATATTTAAAAAAATAAAATAAAAACACCCTCATTTGGTTAGAATTCAAAAATCATTCAGACTGTCAAATCATTTAGTAGTTCCAAAAACTAAGGGCCATTAATTGACCTTGTGGTCCCTGTCTAGGGGCCTCCAAATAAAATAACGGCACCATTTGTTTCCTTTTTATTTTGAATGGTACAGAGAACAATAAAATTTGAACAGTTGAACAGTGGAACCAATTTCCAAATGAAATTAATCCCTCGTCAGATGTGGCACAGAGACTAATTTTTTTTTTTAGTTAATAAAATTTATGTAAATAATGGGGCTACTATTTTATTTGGAGGCCCCTAGACATGGACAGCTGGGTCAATTGGCGGCCCCCAGTCTTTGAGACTGCAGAGACGTTAGACTGCTCGAGTATTTTTTAAATTCTGACCAAACAAGAGTGTTTTGATTTTTATTTTTTTATTATGGTATAAATAAAAATTTCGGTCCTTTTAGTTTACCTTATCTATACCTACAAGTGGTTAAACCAATTCTAGTCTAGAGGTTAATATATAAGTCTTAATTAGATAAATTAAATTCGTTCTTCTCAACCATTCGAGAAAATTAAGTTGCTTATTGTTTGACAGTGACAACATAGAATATTCTGCACACAACAACTCTAATTTTATACACACAATATGACCAAAAAAAAAAAAATGCTATTTTACAATCTATTAAATCTCATTACAATTTTGATAAATATTTAACTCTGGATACATGAAAACCATAAACATGAAAAATTCAGAGAAAACTCCCACAAAATTAATTAAATTATCTATAGAGAAAGAAGCTTTCTGAGATTAATTGGAGAGATGTAATTAGTATCTCCATCAACTATATACTTAGCCATTAATAGATTCGAAGCTTCGCTAGGATGATACGGATCCCAGAAAACATGCTTGGATCTATCTTCGCACATCGTCGTCGTTGGTCCACATGGAATGAGTCCACGATAGCTTCCACCATTTCCACAACATGCCTGACTTGCCGTATTAAACCCTACATTTTTTTTTTGTTTCACAAACTCTAAATTACAAACAATTCTTAAGAACAATTTTCTTTTTATTATCATAATACTAATTATATTATGAGAAGGGATCCACTTATACTCTTTTCTGGTGACACCGGATTATATTTTGTATTTTTCAAGTCTAAACAGTCGATCTAAATCGTTCAATATGATAGATATATTAAAATGTGCTTAATGATCAAATTTTACATTTTTGTTGAATTTTTTTTTACTATTTACAAAAATCCGATGTTTGAAAACAACGATTTTATAAAATACTTAATAAGTAGTAAAAAAATTAAAAAAAATTTGATCTGCAAGCGAATTTTAATATATCCATCATGTTGAACAGTTTGGATTGGCTGTTTAGACCTTGAAAATTTTGAAAATGTAGGTTGTAATTCGATATCATCAAAAAATGGTGTAAGTGGATCACTCCTCTTATATTATATTCAGGGATAGAATCAAAAAATTTAGATTAAGGGAAATCAAACGTAAAATACATAATGGGCGTGACAATTGAAATTTGAATTCAAGTCTCCACAAATATAAAGTGGTATTCTGAACTGCTAAACTTCATGCACATATTTAACATTTTATGTTTATGAAGTAGCTGAACCATATATATACTTTAAAAATAATAATTAAATTTCAATATATAATTAAAAATAACAATTAAAATAATTAAATTACATACCATATTTTCCATAGTTGTTTATGAGCTCATAAACCAGATCATATACATTTGCAAGGCAAAACTTGGCACCTGGCAGGTTGTCATTTAGCTCAGCAAGTAATTCTCTTAATTGACCGTTGTATTGTTTTGCTAACTGGTTGGGTAAGCTAACACACTCATTCTCAGCTATATTGTTAATTGTTTTTTGGTACGGAATGCAACCAATTGGTCCCACATTTGCCACCACAAATTTTCTTGCATCCAAAGTGTGAAGTCTCTATGAACAAAAAAACAAAAAAAGGAAAAAGGTGAGAAATAGTTTTTAAAATTGTGCAAAATCTGTACAATTATTTAATATTGGTTTGTTTAGTTCACCTACTTTATATCTTCCATGACTTGTGTGTGACATTATGAAATATTATATCTTAAATTATGAAACACGTTCAAAATCCACGTTTTAACAAATTGATCAGAATTATTAAAATCAAAAGCACAATAAAAAAAAAGCCTCCCAATGAATTGATTTGTTTGATAAAGGTGACCAAAAAAACACAAGTTCTTCAATAAGAAAAAAAAAAGGAAAAACAAATGGAAAATGGAATGTGCATTTTCCGAAATTTTTATTTATACCATATTAAAAAAAAAAAATAAACCAAAACAATCTGGAGATTTCCAAAGACACTCAGGCTGTAGAATGGTTTGGCGGCCCCATTTTTGAGGGGCTCCAAATGGTCTGGAGGCTCTTCAAAAACCTAAATATGTTTAATAGCACAGTGTATTTTTGAGTTTTGGAGAGATCTCCAAATCAATCTGTGCCCCCCTAAAAATCGGGCTGCCAAACCATTCTATGGCATGAGTATTTTTGAAAATCTCCACAAATCATTTTTTTTAATATGGTATAAATAAAAATTTTGGGTGCATTTTATTGTCTTTTGTTGATGTAAGATAGCAAAACTTGCACAAGTCAAAATTTATATCTTTTTTTTGTTGGCAGTTCACCTGTAACATACCTATCAGGAAAAGAGAACATTTGAATTTCATATTGTTGTTATTATCTAAACATGGATTCTAGAACCATTTTAAGCCTTAAAATTCAAATCGAATTATACCGTTAATTGAATTTTTAGATTGGCAATGAGGTCCTTGATGAAGTTGTCAGGCGATTCTGAAATGCGGGTCCCAGTCGAGACGACGGGAAGAAGATAATTGTTGAGGAAATCATTTGATCCAATGGTGATTGAAAAAATAGTTTTCTTGGTTAAGAACTGCTTTGCCTTGGCCTTGCCTAACAAATCATCCAGTTGTTTCCTGGTTTGGTTGAAGTAATCTACCTGGATATCCAACCCCAGCCTATTAACCTACACACACACACACACACACACACACACACATATATAAAATGATTGTTTCTACTGTTATTGATGACATAGAAGGAACCAAATGCTACATTTAGGGATGAATTGGTTAACAATTATATACTAAAATGGTATGAGGAAAGAAGAAAAAAGAGTTAATTAAACATACAAAGAGTTTTCCAGTGCCATTCAAAATACCACCTCCTCCTGAGGCGTAATTTACGCCGTTGAGTAACACAGAGCCTGTGGTATTTGGGGCAAGAAATGGGGGTGCATAGCTTATTTGGCCTAACAATTCCCCTGCAGCAAGCAAATGCAAGTTAAAATTTAGTAATTCATGGGTGCAAATTAACTATTTTCAAATTTCTCAAGTATATATAATGTGATCATGTCATTGGTAATTTGGTGTATTTATTACAAGATTATAATTCATTTTCAGTTGTAAAACAGAATGCATCAATACATCGTACCACTGATGTCGGCAATGGTTCTACCATTGGTGAACCGGCCTGTGGGTGAACCTCCTGAGGCCTTAAAATCGATACCATTTGGTCGAGTATCGGCCTTCGACAATGTCTGGAGGTAATTATTGTTCCCTGAATCAACAAGCGAATCACCAAAAACATACGACGCTCCGCTCTTCAGATCACCTCTGCAAACTGCAAATACTGACAACATCACAACTGCTACTGTCATCACTGCAAAATTAAATCGCCCCGAACCCATTATGGTTCTGGTCTCTCTTTTTCTCACTTGAAGAAGAGAAGAGAAGAGAAGCAAATTTTCTGGAAATGAGATCAGAGGAGTGTTATAGATAAGAGGAGGGAAAAGTTGGGTTTGAATGGAGAAGTTTGGGTTTGAAATAAGGTGATATCTGTAGGTATGGTAGTTTAGCAAACGGAGGTATTGATGTGTTTTCTCTTATTATAGGATTTATTGGTCTGGTTAGGTGAATCATATCAAATTTTACCAGATATTCATTTTGTTTGAGATCATTCAAGGTTGCATTACAAAAGAAATGGGTTAATTGTTCTCTCCTTCATTTGAAGTTAACTATTTTTTTAGTAGATTTAGCTATTTAATGTAGTTTTTTTATAAACAAAATTTTTGAATTTGGGTCACAGAAAGAAAATACAAGAGAATTTATATAAAGGGTCATTTTTAGCAAGGATCAACCTTGTACTGGTAGAGCTCATACTTTGGTTGGTGAATTTGGCCTCCAAATGGTACAATTTTTTGTTTTCCATTTGGATGTTGACATATGGTGAAAAGGTAGATAATTGATTAGTTGATATACCTTCTGAAAAAACATTAAGGTTTCCATATATATGGTATTACTAGTATCATACCTGTGCGTTGCAACAAGAACATATTATAAGAAACAAATATATTAATGAAAATAATAATTATTTAAAAATTAAAATACATGTTAATTGAAAATTTATATGATTATGTATTTTTAATTAACTTTAATTGTGATCTCTGATAACAATTTGATGATGTGATGATTCTTTATTTTTAAGTACCAATGATATAAAATAATAGCTCGATTTGAATCTAATATCAAATATCATACAACAATTCAACATCAACATATAATATGATATCAAAAAAAATAAATAAAAAGTATTATCGTGTGTATATATAGGACACACACACACATATTATAAGAAAAATATATATTCACACGCACGTTCCAATTTATATTCTTTTTTGTTTTCAATTTAAAATACATACACACATTGATATATTATATATTAGAAATATATTTTAAATTGCCCACACTAATATGTATAGAAACAAAGAAAAAGAAATAAGGAAATTAAAAAAAAATTCACTGTGATCCGTATAGAAACGAATAAGTAATGAAACAATAAATAAGAAAATAGAAGATGGAGTCTTCTCAATTCAAGAGGAGAATATTGAAATAAAGGAATAAGGAAACAAATAAATATATCGCTAAATTTCAAAATTTGTTCAATTTTAATTGTAATATATCGTGTGGCAGCATATGTGGTGGGTATGTTTTTAACTAAATTTAGACTTCTATACATAAAAGAGATGTATTTAATCAAAAGAAGACAAATTATGTAATTGGAGAGCTAAGATCAGATTCGAAATTTCATCTCTCAATCGTAGCCGTTGGCGGATCGGACACCCAACGTGCTTAATAATAAAATGGAGAAATGGAGATATATTGTGTTAACCATACAATGCTCAAGGACTTGAGCTCATAGAATCCATTATTTTTCACAAATAAATAAATAAATAAAAAGTGAGGCTTATGCATATTGAAGATCTTTCCCTATTATGAACCAATATTTTCGTTTTCAAAACTCAAACATTCAATCTAAACCGCTCAATACAATTTTAACTTAAGACCAAATTTTATATTTTTTAAAATTATTTTACTATTTTTTAGATAGGTAAAAATTCAATTCATCTAAAGATTCTAGACCATTCAAAAGTAATTAATTTCTACCTATATAAAAAAATAGAAAAAAAATTCTAAAAAATATAAATTTTAGTCTCCAAGTAAATTTTCATATGGAGATCATATTGAGCATTTCAGATCCATTGATTCAATATTAAAAATAGATTTATCAGTCCATAGTATGGACAGATCTGCGCTATGCGTAGTACCATAGTCTCACTCTGAATGTTGAAAAAAATGGTTACAAACAAATGAATGAAAAGTAATAGTTACCACAGTCCAATCTGCTGGAACTCGAGCTGAGAGCTCATGTCGTTTAACTACTTGTCCCGAAAAATCATATATGATAAGTGTATCTACAACTCAAGGGAACACTCAGAACAATTTTACATCAATCACGTAAATGATAAAGTGCATTACAATGGAAGTATAATAGAATCATGCAAAATAGGCCAGAAATAATTAGTTTTTAGCCACCACTTGGAAGAAATCCATCCTTTGCCATGCCAGTAAGAGTATCTATCACCAAAGGCATGCTTCCTTCCCTTTGATTTACATCAATTAGAAGCTTTGAAGTCTCCGCATCGGGTAACAAACATCCGCTTAACAACCTATTGATGACTCGATTACACTCTTCATTCCTCCCCTCTTCGTATAAACCTCTTATCAATGAGATAGCACTCATTGCATGAGGCACAAAACCATCTCTTACCATGTCATTGTAAAATCCGAGCGCCTTTTGGACATTTCCTCCTCTACAATGTCCATGAATTAGAATACTGTAAACTGATCCATCAGGGCTCCACTTTCTCTTGAGCACTGAGTTGAACACCTTATCTGCTTCATCCATTAAACCCTTCATGCAAAAACCCTTCAATAGAGATATGACACTAACAAAGTCGGCATTGGCACAATGCTCCATTAGCACATTGTAATCAACATTATTATGCATTTCCTTTTGCTTTACACTGTGTGTCTTATATAATAACCTTTCTGCCTCTTTTATACGATCTAATTTATTGAGGCCGTTTATGAGCACACTATATGTTACAACATCAGGAAGTACTCCTTTCTTTATCATTTCGTCATGAAGAAGTAGCGCTCTTTTTATATCCCCTTTTTTGCAATGGCCATCTATTAGACTCGTATAGGCTACCTCGTCAGGTTGTAAACCTGACTGAAGCATTTCATCAAATATTTCCTTTGCCTTATCTAATCTGAGTGCCTCACAAAAGGCACAAATAAGTGAAGAGTAGGAAACCGTATCAGGTTTTATACCCTTTTCTACCATTTCTTTGCTCAACTCAAAAGCTCTATCCAGGTCATCTATTTTGCAATAACCACTTAATATTGTGCCATAAGTAACAACATCAGGTTTGATTCCTTTTGTCTCCATGTTTTTAACTATTTCCATGGCTTCTTCCATGTTACCAAACATGCAATATCCACTAATAAGAGCATTATAGCACACAACCGAGGGTTTAATTCCATTTTTCTCCATTTCTGCCATGGCCAACAAAGCATCATCTATGTACCCTTTCTTGCAAAACCCATCAATTAAAGTTGCAAATGTAATCTCATTAAGCCAGAGACCTCTTTCTTGCATCTGTGATACGAGCTCCATTGATCTCACCAAGTTACCGGCTTTACACATGGCATTTATGAGAGAGGTGTATGATACAACATTAGGGGAAATGCCATGTGAAGCCATCTCTCCGTGCAACATCTGAGCTTGGTGCCCATCCCCTGTTTTGCAATAGCCATCGATGAGAGTGTTATAAGAGACCTCATCAGGAGACAAACCTTGTTCCCGCATTTCATCAAGCATCTTGCGTGCATCTTTAGTCTTCCCTTGCTTGCATAGTCCATTGATCATTGAATTATAAGTGACCAAGTTAGGCTTTATGTTCTTTTCTTTTAGGCTCCTAAACAGCTGAAAAGCTTCACTAATATTGCCAGATTGGCAACATCCATGAATTAGTGTGTTAAATGTAACAACATTTGGTGAACACTCAGCAAGCTCCATTTCATCCAGAAATTTTAGAGCACGATCTAGTTTACCCTGGACGCAACATCCGCGAATCAAAATGTTATAAGAGTACACATTTAGAGACAAACCTGATTGTTTCATTTCAGCAAGAAATGAATCAACTTCATCATTGGGCAACTTGGATCGAAACATGGAATCGAGAATTGAATTGTAAGCAAGAAGAGAAGGCGCAAAGCCGGCAGCTTTAACAAGCGAGAGTGTGTAAAGTGCATCAGAGATGTTACCCAGAGATAAATACGATTTTATTAATAGTTCAAAAGGGTAAGAAGGGGAAGGCAGAGGAGGGTTGAGAAGGGGTAAAGAAGAAGAGAGGCAATTGAATACAGAGAGAGGAGAGAAAGAGGATGCAAGATGGCGAGAGAGAGAGAGAGCAGAAGGGAGAAGACGATAGCGGCAGTGAATGAGAAGGAAGAGGGACTGGAGGGGTAGTGAAGAGTGGAAGAAATGGAGACGACGAGGAGTCCAGCGGAGAAAATGGAGAGAAAGGCGACGATTGGATTGGGTGAGGAGAATGGTTTGGACGGTGGATTCGGGCGTAAGGAGAGGGATCAAACGGTCGAGGTGACGACCAGTGATGAGGTGGGATATGGCAAGGTCGGCAACTCGGCGGTTGTGGCGAGAGACGGGAGGGGAGGCTCTGCTAGTAGCCATTATGATATCAGGAGAGACTAGAGAGGGCTTTGTTCATGAATTCTGATATAATAATATAGAGTAAAGCTAATATACACTTAAGTGTACCAATTAACTCATATACTTAACTCTAGGACCGTACGATTAGTTTTGAGATTTGTGTAGATTCTTTAAAAGTCGTGATACACGAATCTCAAAGCTAATCGTACGGTCCTAGAGTTAAGTGTATGGATTCATTGGTACACTTAAGTGTATATTAGCTTTACTCTCCAATATATATATACCTACGGGTTTTTCTCAAAAAAAAAAAAAATTAAAAGCAATCAGATCCGTCCAGTGTATTGATCAAATAAATGTCGGCTTGACACATCAGCGCTTACGTGGGACAATCTGCTGAGTTGTCGTAACAGTTTTGTATGACCCATTCAGGATCTACTCGTCCAGTCTCCAATTATGTCATCTCCAGTTCTGACAATTCTGGGCCCAATTCGCAGCGACCTTTCTCCTTAATGGGCTCATCAGTGGCTGACTCCCCCTCTTGTCTTGATGGTCCCACTTGCAGCGATACCCGATGCGACGTCCGTTCTGCCCGACTTGCCCATTTTTCATCTCCTCTCTCACGCGCATTGTCTGGGTCCAAATCTAGCAGCTAAGGGTGTAAACGGATCGGATATTACCCGATTTAAACCGGATCTGAATGCGGAAAATGATGAATTTAGGAAATTGTCAGATACGGATTCGGATCCAGCTGTATACGGAAAATTTTTGAACGGATGCGGATCAGATAATTATCCGCATCCGACTTTTCTCTTTAATCGGACATCCGAATTCATCAACTTTAGCTTGAATCTTCCCCAATTCCGCTTCCGTTCGTGACCCATAACCCAAGTCCTAATCGATCTCCTGCAAAACGGATCGCCTCTCCTCCCAGCGCATCTCCACCGATCGCCTCTTCTCCAGCCTTCAGGTATTGCACAATACCCTAATTAGTCACTAAATTTTGTTGATGTAGTCACTGTCTCTGGTAATTAGTGAAATTGATGTCTTTTATAGCTAATTGGTAAGATTGGATGGTTCATCATTGATTGAAATAAATGTGATATCTCTGATAATTGGTAACAGCCACTGTGGTAGATAATTGGTAAGATTGGATGGTTCAGAGGCCGATATGTGTTTATGTAAATAAATATCAAATCGGAGAAGATACTGGTATTTAGGTATTTAGGTACTGGTATTGTAAAGAGGAGAAGAAAGCGTATTGTCTGAATGTCTCATTTTTTTTTTTAATAGAAAATCAAGTCTCTGTTACATTGTTTATAAAGGGAGAAAATACATATCACAAAATAACTATGCTATGCGATCTGACAAATTACACGAGCTGTAGATAAAAACAGAAATGCAGTTATTCTCCTGGAGGAATTATCATAGAACAAAATTGCACAATTAATTAATTAGTCACTGCCTTGCTGTCTCAAACAACTGATTTTGAAATTGCACAATTATATGATATCAAATGTCATCTTTATATGTAGTAGTGAGAGCTTAGGTAAACATATATAGTTAGTTCAATAATATGTGTTGTATAGTTCTCTTATTTGTTAAGTTTTACATAGTAATAATCTGTTATAAGTTATTTTTTTACTACTGTTGTATTCTGAGATGTTAAGACAATATAGGATCATGTTCTTTTTTTGTTGTTAAGACAGTGGCTGTTAAGACAACAGTTCTCTTATTGTTGTATTCTGATATGCACGTTGTTAAGACAGTGACTGTTAAGACATAATAGTTCTCTTATTTCCTCTGATGCCTTTGTGTATTGTGTCTTAATGCCTCTGATGTGCATGATATAATTATCCATAGTGACAGAAATTATAGTTTTGATATATTTATGCAGATACACAGTATCAATCATTTATTAGATACTTCCTTTCTTATCTTAGATATGCCTCTGATATGTACAAATTATAGTTTTGCATACAAATTATATATGAATTTGCATGTTAAAGTCCGCATAAAAATCCGCATATGTGGCCATATACCGTATATGCGGTGGCCTTCCACATACCACATGGAAACCACATTTTATAACACTGATTCTAATTATCTTTTAACAATTCGTATCTTATTTCTTCTATTAAAGATCCTGCAGGAGATCTGACGTTTTCCTTTTTTTTTTCTTTTTCTTTTTTCAATTTATTGTAAGCAATTTGCCACCATAATTTTTCTCTCTTTATTAAAATATTTGATCTTTATTGGTTTGTTTCTGTCTATCCAATCTTATGCTGGAAACCCTAACTAAATTCGTTTTTCCAATCAGGCAAATCAAAAGAGGCAGAGATGCTGGAACAACTCTTGATCTTCACACGAGGCGGCCTCGTGCTGTGGTCGTCATGCCGTGCGATTGGTAACGCTCTCAAGGGTTCTCCAATTGATGCCTTGATCAGATCGTGCCTCCTGGAGGAGCGTTTGGCGGATTCCTCTTTCTCCCATGAGTCGTACACACTCAAGTGGGCCTTCCACAACGAGCTTGGCCTCGTATTTGTTGCTGTGTACCAACGTATTCTCCACCTTCTGTATGTAGATGATCTGCTTTCGTCGGTTCGTCGGGAATTCTCTGCTGTTTATGATCCCAAGCGCACAGTTTACAATGATTTTGACGATACTTTTCGTCAGCTTCAGATGGAGGCAGAGGCACGTGTGGAGGAGATGAAGAAGTTGAAGCAGTCTGGCCGGGCCCCACCAGTACAGTCTAAGAAAGGTGGTTCTGGGCAGCGTGCTCTTACCGGCTCCCAAGGTAATGGTACCAAGAAGGGAAGCGGTGGTGGTTCTACAAAGGATGATTCTGATGGTGATACTGGAAATGGTAGGTTAGTATCTAATGGGGTAGAGAATGGTGCGAAGGGTTCCAACAAGTCCCGTGTACCTAGTAAGGGCAAGGGGAATGGCGCACCTGATACAGGGGCGTTTGATGTAAATAAGCTGATGATGCGGTCGAAGACCGGGAAGAAGAGTGATGATGACAAGAAGGCAGGTCCCACTAAGGGACAACCCAAGAAGGCGGTAAAGAAGAAAAGGGTTTGGGATGATGCTCCGAAAGAGGAGCCGAAGTTAGATTTCACTGACGAGAAAGGGGATGAGGGGATGGAGCGTGAGGTGTCTGTGATTTGTGGAGAGAGCATGATGGATAAAGAGGAGGTGATTAGTAGTGAGAGTGAGGGAGAAGAGGAGGATGAGGATGAGGTTGAGGGTGCGAAGCCAGGGGCTAAGAAGAACGGTTGGTTTGCTTCCATGTTTAAGAGGTAATCTGAGTTTAGAGTAAATTGCAAAAGAATTCTAATTGAGGCATACTTTCAGCAATTAATTAAATACCAGACACTTGCATTGTTCGAGGCTTGATTCTAAGTAATTAGGAATTATTAGAAAGAACTTGGTGTTGATGCTGCTGCCCTACTTGAGCAGTCTGCTATTTTAAATTGTCTACTGTTGGAATTTTGGGAATGCCTCTGAGCTCCCAATGCTTAAATGCCTGGGGCTTCTGTTGATTTTGTAAAATTGAGGGCTGTCATTGTTAATGCGGAAATTGCATGCTTTCTGCTTGGCTTTCTTTTAAGTGAAATTTGTCCTTGGTATAGTTTGCCCTTCTGAAATAATATTTCACTTCATTGACATTTTTCTTTTATGAACTCAGTATTGCTGGCAACAACTCTCTTGAGAAAGCTGATCTTCAACCAGCACTGAGAGCTCTCAAGGATAGGCTAATGACTAAGAATGTGGTATGTATTTGTTATTGATCCTTCTGCATTTTGATCTTTTTGGGTTTCTTATTGTTCCAGCAATGAACTCTGATCTTGGGAATATAATTACAGGCTGAAGAAATAGCTGAAAAGCTTTGTGAATCAGTGGCGAACAGTCTTGAAGGAAAGAAGCTTGGATCTTTCACCAGAATATCCTCCACTGTTCAGGTTAATTAGTCATTTTTGTACCATTATGCAGTTTACCAGATTTCAGTTTTTGTATATCGAAGTTCAGATTGGGTAATTTCATAATTTTTGGTTCTTTAAACAGATTTTGAGCTTATCCATAGAGAATACCTCACTTCAAATGTAGACCCCAACTAACAGTAAGCTACAGGCAATGGCACTGCCTTTCGCCACACCACCTTTGTATGAATTTGAATATATTGTGATGATTATTTCAGACAGCAATGGAAGAAGCACTTCTTCGTATCCTGACCCCAAGACGGTCTATTGACATCTTACGAGATGTTCATGCTGCCAAGGAGCAAGGAAGGCCATATGTCGTTGTCTTTGTCGGAGTAAATGGTGTTGGAAAATCCACTAACCTTGCCAAGGTCGTGTCCTTTTTCATAGTTTCTGGTTTTTGCAAATATTTACGCCAATTTCTTTTGCCCATTATATTAATGTGCCGATAATATGGAAATTCAGGTTGCATACTGGCTTCTCCAGCATGATGTGAGTGTCACGCTTGCGGCTTGCGATACCTTCAGGTCAGGTGCAGTTGAGCAGCTCAGGACTCATGCACGTCGGCTTCAGGTAATCCTTGATTTTAGATCTCGTCTAATGTAGTTTTACTCACCACTTGTTCTAATATGTGTGATGGAAAGTATTTAATACCAATTTCTGTACCTATTATTTTATTACCATGTTGGCCAGGTTTGGTATCTTATTTTTCTTTTTTGGCTTAGTTTCAAATGTAATTCAGGCTTAAATGGGTGTGACTGCTAAATTTGTTCACCATTGCAAAGTTTAGGGTCAATGCAAGTATACTAGTGCAATCGAGGGTTAATTGAAGCTTTGTGGAGAGTTGCACTCCATATTGTGCAAAAGAGACCAATTTGTGAATATTAACTTGCCAAAATGCTCTGATTTAGTCTTGAAGTTCAACATTTTTCATTTCTTATGTCCCAGTATTACACTGTTACTAGATAGGAAAGAAATTTAAAAAATAGGAAATTGTTTTAAAGCTGTTATACCTCCTGGAGACTAGAATAGACAAGTGCAATCTGACATGAAACGTACTTGACAGATACCTATATTCGAGAAGGGGTACGAAAAGGATCCGGCAATTGTTGCTAAAGAAGCTATTCAAGAGGCTGCTCGTAATAAATCAGATGTTGTTCTTGTTGATACAGCTGGCCGCATGCAGGTTATTTTTTTATTCTTCTCTTACTGAAAAATGTATCTTAGTTGAAGATAAGTGAGAACAGTGATAATAATCTTGGATTTGAATACTAAACAAATCTTTGTTCTGACAATATTATTATATTTTCACTTTATTCAGTCTGGTTTGCTGATTCTTGTAATTAGATGATTACTTAATTGTATTTAACAAAGCTACATTGAGCAATCAAGTGTTAATTTGGGCTTAACTGCTGTTAAATCGGGCTCACGTAGGGGAACAATTCAGTCTGGTTGCATACCAGTCAGGGTTTTCTTTTTACGAGTCAAATTTGGAACTTCAGACTTAGAATTGACACCAAGTCCCTTGAATATATACTCAAAGTTTCATATAGCATATATTCTAATTCTTCTTTTGGATTATAGGATAATGAGCCACTGATGAGGGCATTGTCCAAGCTGATCAACCTCAATAATCCTGATCTGGTTTTGTTTGTTGGAGAGGCACTTGTCGGTAACGATGCAGTTGATCAACTCTCAAAATTCAATCAGGTATTTGAACTGCTTGGACCTTTTTTCTTGAGTTTGCTTTGTAGCTAACGGGTAAAGGGCCATTTATCCACTCCCTCTTGTTGTTGCCTGTTGTTTAATTTTTTTTTTCACAAACATGAGTAGCTTTTTGTGGTGTGGGTTAATATTCAGTGCAATATGAATTGATGACCCGATGAGCACAGAGTGTGAGTTGCAAAAACTAGAAAGCTAGAGGTGAAAACACAAATGCATGCTGTTCATGCATGGAATGGGTTTCAATTTTACAAATTCCCCATATTTCTCTTTTGCATCATTCTTGTATTTTATACATAAATTGTACCCTGCCCTTGTTTATTCTGGAGACACTAGGAAGTTGTTACGTATAAAACTCGTATAGTAATATGATTTTATTAGAAATTTCAAATTTGGAAACTCAACTAAGGTTTAGGTGTTCTTTATAAAGACGTATAGCCATATTTAATACCGCATTCCTTAGAGTAGATTCTTCTTGCAACCATAATTTTGCTTTTTTTTAATTACTTTCTTAAATTAAATCAATGGAGCTTATGACATTGTTATCGGTATCTAATAATCTACAAAAATTTCCATGCACAGGAATTTTCTTTCTCAAACTCCATGTCAATTTTATCAAATACTTCGTACGGGCCTGTCATTTTGACCTGAAAAAAATGTTTGTATGGACACAAAAGAGATCTTAGAATGATTTTCTTCATGTATCAAGGAAAAAATGAAATTTGATATTTACCTATCAAAAATAAGATTAGAGGCACATATTTTCATTGTGTTTGTTAAGATGTTATTATGATTATTCTGCACAATTCCATGCCCTTGAGAGAAGTTCGGTTACTTTTGTAGACCACTGTTAATACTCCTTGAGCAATACTAAGTTTTGATCCTAAAGTTCATATTTTGTTTTGCCACTATGATTTTATTGATTTAATAACTTATTTTTGTTCTTGTTTTGCCACTGGTTTTTATTGATTTAATAACTCATTTTTGTTGTCTTGTTTTGCAGAAATTGGCTGACCTTTCTACTGTTGCAAATGCAAGGCTTATTGATGGTATTCTGCTCACTAAATTCGACACAATTGACGATAAGGTATGTATAACCTATAAGAAATTAACACCATTTTTTTGCGCCTACTTTCTTTTTTGGCTTGTTTGTTGTTCAATTACAGAAATCATCACGATCGTCTTATTCAAAGCAATATATACCAATAGATGACAGAAGTTGTACCTCTTGTTTTTAATGATGATGATTATAATAAAATTGTAGGTTGGTGCGGCGCTTTCTATGGTATACATATCTGGAGCTCCTGTGATGTTTGTTGGCTGCGGGCAATCGTACACCGACCTCAAGAAACTGAACGTCAAATCTATAGTCAAAACTCTCCTCAAGTGAATGTTCTCTTTTTAACTACCCCCTCATGTGAGATGTACCTTAATTTTACTGTTGTGTTTTCTCTGATGATGCACTGCTTGTTAGTTCTCTGCGTGTTGTCTTTAAATCCCCTATGACCTTGTCAGCTTGTCTACTTGGCTCTGAATATGTAGTGTAGTGTAGTCTATCACAACCGTTCAATATTATTAATATCGTTGATGTTACATTATACTTGTTTGCTGTTGTTCTTTTTTGTGTTTGTTTGTTTGTCTTGTCAAGAAAACGGTTTCTAAGTTTGTAGGCATTATACAAGTCTACAATTGCTTCTAAATTTCTGCAGTTGCTTACACGAACTGTTTTAAATAAAAAAAGTCATTACTTATACAAGTTATAGCTACAAAATGATAAATAAATATGTTAAAATATCGCAAGACTTATATCTAGTAAATATAAAAATACAACACCTTTTGATGTGCTATTAATAGAGTTTAAAATCATTAGTTTAATTGATTTTTACCCCATTCGATTCTGACTTAAAACTTGTCATGAATCAAGCTCGATTTTATCTCCCTCGATAAACTAATCCCAACGGTTCAATTCGATTGGAGCTAAATCCCATCCGCTAAACGCCTAAACCCCTGATAAAGATTTTCACGCAGTAGTTTTGGCTTCATGCAGTGCACGAACTATAGAACCAAAACAGCATTGCATGTTATTCATGCACTGCATGAAACTAAAACTGCTCTGTTAAAATCTTTACCCAAAATCCCCCGAGCCCAGATCCACTGAAGTAACTCAAAGTTTGACTTTATATACGGACTGTCCGATCAGAATCAGGGCCAATTCGGTCGAAGTGAATGTACGAGGTGTCTTTAATATTCCTGCTTAAGAAGATCGGACGGTCTGGATTTAAAATCAAAATTTGAGGTACCTCGTGTGAAATAAGTTCCTGTTCTTTCTTCCTCAAAACCCATAGCTTGCATTTTTTTTTTGTTTTTTCACTTCTTTCCCTCCTTTCCAAAACCCTACACAGCACGCACCAAAACCTTCTCCAGCGAGCCCTTTCCATGGCGAACGAAGTGGAAATGAGCGGCTGGTCGGAGCTCCTGCACAGCTCTACAAAGCTTCTCGAGCAAGCTTCCCCCTCTACACATTTCCCCCCTCTCCAGGTCCCCTACTCGTACTGATTTATATCTCTTTATTCGATCTGGATAATGATCGCAATTTCTCTTTTTTTGTTTGTTTTGTGCTAAATTTTTAGTCTTAATTGGTTGGGTTTGTTTCCTGTGCAGAGGAGCTTAGATCAGCTGGAGTCACTCTCTACCAAGCTCAAGGCCAAAACCCTACGTGGCGAGGCCCCATCACAATCTATCTCTGCTACTAGGTTTTTTCTCTTCCTGTTTCTCTTAGAAGGACGAGACTGTCTCAAGTCTTGAAATTAGGTTTAGCTTTTGTCCCCAAAGAAGAAACCTCAGAATCCCAGATAAATGGCCAGTGTTGGGTTTGTAGCTTTCACTGAAATTGTTCATATTTACTATCTTTTTACCTTTGGTTGTTTCAAATGGTCAAAAGATACATAACTTCTTTGCTCATTGATTTAATCTCTCAAGTCTCAACACATGATAACACAATTCTTATGTTCAACTGTTTTTCTCATGTTTCAAAATACCGAGTATAATGATACATATCTACTAGAAGATAGGGAAAACTGGTAGCCATGGAATAATTGAGTACTTTGGTAATAAATAAGGTTCACATTTGTCATTTTGATGGTTTCATATAGTATAAGCAGTCTCAATTTTGAATTTGGTCAGATTGCTTGCACGGGAAGGGATAAATGCAGAGCAGCTTGCAAGAGATCTCAAGTCCTTTGAGCTTAAGGTAACAAATTATGTGCTTTTGTTTCAGCTTTTGACTCACTCGAAAGTTCAAAATTTAGACGCATAATGTTTTTTATGTTAACTTTTGTAGACAACCTTTGAAGATGTTTTTCCTTCTGAAGCAGCTACCCTGGAGGAGTATCTACAACAGGTATGTAGCTACCCTTTGAAGATGGTGTGTGTGTATTTTGGTTTGTTCATGTCTTATTACAAAAGAATTCTGAATGTTTATTCATTTCTAGAGTTGCTTCATTTTTGTGGGAGATCTTTCCCACATTTTTTATTTCACAAGTTATTATTTAATTTGTTTCTCTATTACAAGTGAAAAGCTTTATAGTTTTGGTGAATCGAAGCAAAGAATTAGAAAGAGAAAAAAAGAATTTTTTTTGAATAAAAGTGGTTGCGCCTACCTGTTTTCACTGCAAACATGCATTATAACAAAATTGTAACAGATACAGATGCCTACTACTAGATAGAAGGAATTGGAGTGAGTTCAATTCAATTGAGAGAACAAAATTGTATTTACTAGGCTTGATGTGATGTCTAAAATAGGTCGGAGTATTGTGAATTTACAAATTAAGGCCTAGCTGGTCAGTTTAGTTTAGCTTCAACATCTAATTAATTATAAATATAATCAAGGGTTTTTCCAAAAGTATAATCATACATATCTTTGGTACATATTGGCAAAACTTGTTCTCTCTCTCTTTTTTCTGTTTTGGCCCCTTCACCAAAGTATATGCTAACTTGTCATTTATATTTTTCTGCATAACATTTGTAAAATAAGTTCGTTGAACATTTTATGTTTTCAGCTCCATGAAATGACAATTGTCTCATCAATCCAAGAAGCTCAGAAGGACAACCTCAGAAGCTTTAATGATCACATGATGCGTGTTTTGGAGGTGACTCCTCAATTCATTATTTTAACGGTTTCTTAACCTTATTCTTTCTTCACTACAAGGCACCAATACAGAGAGGGGCATTGCGTTTTTATTTTCTGCAAATTATATCTAATTTTATCATTTATTATGGCTGCAACTAACCCTCGATGCGCTTTTAATATCGTAATGAGCAACTAAGTGCTAGATTTGTTTGCTAAATAAAATATCTAGTTTTGGGTTAGATATTTAAACCTTCAGCCCAAGTTAGATGTTGAATTTTCAGGTTAGCAGGAGCTTGCCTATTCACCAAATTGTTTGGATCATATATGTAATACTGAAAGAGGGCAATTAAAGCCATGTCATATAATTAACCTCTTTAATGTTTGGATGTAATTAGCAAATGAACCCAAATATAAGTTTGCTGTTAGTTCAAAACATTAGCAAACCTTTGGTGCAATTTGCAAAAAATGGTGGGTGTAAGTGCCTAAGTGGTCAAACTTATTTTGATTTCAGTACTGTTTTTCTACAGGATGACTGGAATAAGGAAAGGAAGGACTTCTTACAAAGCCTTAGCAGGCTTTCTACACTACCCCGACGAAGTAGTAGTGTTGGTGGGACTGGCTTTTCCCGTACTGCACTCATGTCACCTCAGGTCTCAACCCCTCAATTGTCGGCAGGTCCTTCTGCAATGGCCATTGTACCGGCTTCTGATAAGACCATAACTGAAAAGAAAGCTGCAGTTTATGCTGAAACTGTCAGGGACCTCAATGAAGCTAGATCACGCCGGCTGCCATTTAAGGTTTGTAGTTCGGATTGAGTTATGCAATTTGCATTGGTACCCTGTTCTTTGTGTTCCTAATATTAAAGTTTCTGGTTGCTTGATGCATTATGGTCAGGAGTGGAACCAGAAAGTTGAGACTGAGGGGGTGTTTTTGGGGGGGGGGGACTAGATGAAGAAATGTCATGTTATTTCATTTTCTGAGTGGGGCTACTAGTAATAATTATTGCAAAAAAATTAAAGGATAAAAATATGATAGGGAGTGCTTAGCACCCTTTCCCTACATGTTCTTCCGCCCCTGATTATGGTTATGTTAGGTTTTAATTAAGGTTTCATGGTATAATCTTTGGTATGAATAATAAGCTTAATTTAGAAGCATTCACATGTTTTTATGAAGCATATAAGTTTGGTTTAATGGGATTGAGGGAATTTTTAATCTTCTTTTCTAAGCCGGCGTCGGCTTTTCGAGCTGCTTATGAAGGCTTGGGGACTGACATCTCTGGTGGCAAATCCGTCACCATGCAAAAAATTTGGCACCTCGTCCAGGTAGCAACTTCCCTACAATTGGGTTCTAAATTGCAATTGCTTTGTGTAAATTACATTATGTAAAAAAGAACCTTAGTGACCTTCTTTGGTGAATAAAAAATAGGCATTGGTTGGTGAGGATTCGACAACTTCACGAAAGGTGTCTAGAAGGATGTCACTTGTAATAGGAGCAAGGAGGCACCTTGAGTGGGGCCATGAGAAGTACATCATGGATACCATCCAAAGCCATGCTACGCTGGTTGGTATCATCTCATTAAATGATGAACTCTTTACCTTGGTTTCCAATCTAATCATATTTAAATGAGTTAATTAAAACTTGTTAATTGTAGGCTGCTCTTGGTGGCTCTGTAGGCAATTTACAGAAGATCCGAGCATTCCTTCGAGTATGCCCTTTTCATATATATTTGTTTTGATATAGTTCTTTATTAATTTTTTTTTCTTAAGAAGTGGATCCTAAAATCATAATGTATAGGTACGTTTGAGAGATCATGGTGTGCTTGATTTTGATGCAACTGATATGCGTAGGCAACCTCCAGTTGACACTACTTGGCAGCAGGTTTTTTTTCCTTCTATGTTCTCCTTTTTTTTGCCTTTTAACTTTTTATTTTTTTGTCTTTTAACACGTATGAATTTACATACATTATGTAGATCTATTACTGTTTAAGAACTGGTTATCATGATGAAGCAAGAAGAGTTGCTCAATCTTCTCGTGTTGCTCACCAGTTCGTGCTTCAGGTATTTCTCTGTTCAATTACAAGACCAATATAAACAAGATTATTCACCACTTAATTTTTTTTTTTTTTACTTTTGATCTATACAGCTTACCGAGTGGATTGTTACTGGGGGCAATGTGTCATCTGAGACTGCTCTCGGTGCCTCAGAAGAGTGTGAAAAAATGTTGAGAATGATTGACAGAGCAGGCCGTCCCTCCTATGACCGAAAGAAGCTCATCTTGTATGCAATCATATCTGGGTCTCGCCGTCAGATTGAGCGAATGCTTCGTGATCTGCCAAATCTTTTCACCACCATAGAAGACTTTCTTTGGTTCAAGCTGTCTGCTGTGCAGGACCCAACTACCAGTGCTTCCTCCTCTCACTTTTCAAACGAGGGACTGGTCCCTTACACTCTAGAGGACTTACAAAGTTATTTGAACAAGTTTGAACCAGTGTACTATACAAAGAATGGGCGGGACCCACTTGTTTACCCATATGTGTTGCTTCTGAGTGTGCAGTTTTTGCCGGCAATATTCTACCTCTCAAAAGAAGGAGAAGAGGGTGTTAGCATTGATGCAGTGCATATAGCAATTTGTTTGGCAGATTGTGGGGTTCTTCTGGAAGGTTCTGGAAATCAACAGAAGGCTGGTCTGATGGATGCATGTGCTGAGGTGGCTGGTGTGATAAGGCAGTACGGTTCAGTATACTCACGCAATGGTAATGCAACCAACCTTAGAGCTCTTTAGGCCTAGGCAATACAGGCAACAATATACAGTAGGGAGAATTGAAACAATCAAGAACATCAATAAGCAAAATTAATGTTTGTCTTGGATGAACAATTGTTTGTATTTTTGGTATGCTTTTAAGAGGAGCTAAAATGTCTCTTATTTGCATCTTGCATCTAGCCCAACATCTTTGCACTATTTGCAAATGTAGTACGATATTGGGTAATTTGCAATGATAATGTAATCGAATAGATAGAATTTTAATCATCAAAGTCACCGGACACGTGTAACTGGCTCATTGCAGTACATATCATTAAAATGTGGTACTGAATATCGCCAAAACAATTAGTTTCAATTATTGAATAATTCTCTAGTTGTTAGTCATGTCCTGAAACCGGTCAAATATGAAGGGGAAAGTGAAACACACATTATCAACACCTGTTCCATGTACACCAGGTAATCTTGAATTGGCACTTGAGTACTATGTGCAAGCAGCTTCGGCAATTGGAGGAGGCGAAGCTTCATGGATTGGAAACGGCACTGTCGAGCAACAGAGACAGAGAAATATTATGCTGAGGCAGCTCCTGACAGAGGTACTATTAAGAGATGGCGGCATTAACCTATTGCTCGGTTGGAGAGGTACTGGAGAGGAGGGGGAGCTGAGCAAGTACATGACTGACTTGCGGGCCCGGCAGCAGTTCTTGGTAGAAGCTGCACGTCATTGTCAGGAAACTGGACTCTATGACAAGGTTGGTTTATGACAACTACCTGAGTTGCAGTTTTCATTATAAAATGAATTATAGTTTCTAAATTGGTAATAAAATATCTTGTTAATCCAGAATCATATGAATGTTTCTCATCTTTTGGATTATATGATTGAGATGGCATGTAGGAATTCACATCCCCTGAGATGTCTCAAATTTTGAGCTGCTCTGTGGAAAATCTGAAAGCACAATAACACTGGCCACTGCATTTTGCATAGGCACTGGAAAAAAATTTGGCCTGGCTTTTGATAAACTGAAAATTTGAGATATCTCAGAGGATACGGACTCTGACATGTAGGGGGTATCTGTGTGTTTCTTTTACAAGAATGTTTACGAGGTTTCTTCTATTAACTAGCATGGAAAATTGATTTTCCAAAAGGTAACTGGAAACACGGAATAGATTAAAACAGAAAGCAAATATTTACAAAAATTCTTTGTCAGTACACAAGGACTGTTTTATGACATTTAGCTTCTGATGCTACCCATTGTAGTCGATTGAGATACATAAGAGAGTGGGAGCTTTTGGTATGGCACTGGAGACGATAAACAAGTGTCTCTCTGACGCAATTTGTGCCATGTCACGTGGTAGACTCGATAGTGACAGCCAAGCTACCAGTCTCCTTTGTTCCAGTGATGATGTTTTGGAGGCTTCTAAAAACTATCCCCAAGCCAGGTCTCTGATGTTTTATTCATTTTTTTGTTTCGACCGAGTTTTTGCTACATTTTGGCCCTAATAATTGCTATGTAAATATATCAAATGTGGCCCTTTTGCATGGTAGAGTAGAGCATAATTGTGAAAACAAATAATTGAGTGCAAACATCAAAATGATTTTCAGGGATAAATTTGGAATTTAAACTGCTTATATTTTTCTTGTCTCCACTTTTAAATACACTTTAGACATGAAACCCTGCAAAGGCATCAAACAACACTAAAAAGAGGAATAAAGAAAAAGCAAAGATGTCTACTTCTGAGAAAATAAATGAAACATTTGAACTGATATTTTATTTTGGAATCATCTTTTACTATTTAGTGATCAAGACAAGGAGCTCCTGATTGATCAACAAACAGTACTGAGGCAACTCGAATCAATCCTTTCGATACTCAAACTAGCCCGAGCAGGGCAGCATGTTGAGGCCTTGAGAGAAATCGTCAACATAAAATTCCTCCCTCTGGACCCACGCTTGCCAAATGCCTCGACCGATTTGGGGAACCTGAGCCCCCATGTTCAGGCCTGTGTACCAGATCTTCTGAGAGTCGCACTCACTAGCCTGGATAATGTTAGAGATGCTGATGGGACCATACGTGCGCTTAAATCTAAGGTTTGCTTGCTGTCTTGTATTTTATTGCTTGTATATGAATTCAGCTGATCATCAGAAACAAATTGATACTTCCTTCACCCCTGTTAAGTTGTGGTATAAAATAAATGTTCTGATTGATGCCATTCTGAAGGTTAAATCTGGAAAGGGGGCATATGTGATATGCCCCTGAGATAACTCAAATTTTTGTGTTCAAATAATTTCTGCACGAATCTCAAAGAACAATCATACTGCCCCCCTGCATTCCGAATAGGCAATGGAAAAAATTTGATCCGGCTTTAGATAAACTGAAAATTTGAGATATAGGTTGGTTACTATGCTATAGAATTTGTAAATTGAATCCTTGTGCTTAATCCTTGAAATTTCTTCTATTTATCTGATATATCTTTTGTTGCTCTGGCAGATTGCAAGCATTGTAGCTAACAATATGAACAGGAATTGGCCACATGATTTGTACGAGAAGGTTGCCCGAAGCATATAACTATCCACTGAAGTTGTTAAATTTTGATTTCACTATGCTTTTTAGCAGCTTAATCCTGCTTCCTGAGTTTTCTATTCTAATGCTATTTTGGAAATCCATATTTGGGGAATTCAGGTGGGTGATATTTATAGCAATTGTACTTGTATTGTTTTTCTTTTTCATGAAAAGTTGTTGTCTGGATAGCTATGGGGTTCTAGTTGTATTTTTTTTTTACCCCGTGTAATTTTCAGTAATGTGGGTGTTGAGCCTGTGAGGCGCTCTTTCATGCATTATCATGCGTTCATGCTTTCCCCCCTTCCCCTTGGGTAAATTTAGCTTGGGCTTGGTTGTATCATGCGTTCATGCTTTCCAATTTGCAAAGAATTAGATCCTGTTCTGTCTTTTCATTCTAGAAGCCTCCATGCCTCGGTTTTTTTCTATTTAGGGAAGTAGAAAAAATAGCATTAACACATCTTTACTGTAGCACAATTTTCTTTTGTTTTAAGCTGTTGATTCGTAAATTATCTTCCGATTTTATTTTGATAGTGTAATAAAAGCTAACTAACAGTTTTTGTAACTCGTTTGATGTCAGTGATGACCAATTGTTTCTTCTTTCAAACCTGATCACATGTTTGATTGGAGCTGTTCAATTTGCATCAAGGTTAATGCATATTTATCCATGTGAATCTAAAGGATGTCCGTGTGAATTTTGATGTAGATCGAACGACTTTGACTGAACATCAAATCAAATTTGATTCGATATTCATCGAACTGCGCCCATTTCTCAGATCTAGAAAGATCATCATCAATGTCATGATCACAATCTTAAATGTTTTTGGGGAAGTAGTAATAGGAAATTAAATTAGGAATTCCTTTTGACTGCGCAACCTAGATGCCCATAACTGGAATTTCTTAATTTGTACGCAACCGAACTACCCCTTTACCAATTACCAATGGAGAATTCCTCCTCTGGGGCAGGTTGCTTTCTTCAGTTCCCACCCTTTTATAATTTATCCACTTACAAAACACCAGACAACTTTTATCAATGCATCTTTGCTTACAAGAATTTTGCAAACCAATGATTCGTATTCGGAAAATTAGATGTTAATAGTTCGCTGCGTTCATTACAGTGATCTTTTATATTTTCATTGTTTTAAGTGATCCCTCACTTATATTAGATAAATAAATAGTTGGCTGCGTTTTCCATTACTCTTCACGTCGAACGCAAATCCCAAGGCATTCTTCTTTATTGCCAATTCAATCCCAAGTGCGTATCCTCTGCATTAACTCAAAAAGGAATCTTTTGAATTAATGAATCTCAACCGTCTGATTTTAAACAGAACTAATCCGGCCCCTTGCTTATGATATAGGGCGCCTTTCATATTGGTGCAGATCTAATCTGTACGAATCTCAAAACAGATCGAATGGTCAGGATTCATTAACTCAAAAGATTCCTTTTTGAGTTAATGCAGAGGATACCAATTCTTCAATCCCTGCCAGATTTAAAAGATCCCTATAAAAGATCACCCATCATAATCATCTCCCATAAAAGGCTTCTACTTGGAGCATCTTTTTTTTATTCATATCAACCGTTCAAAATCTATCACACAATTTTAATTACATCTGAATCGTTTCAATAAATTAGATTGATTAAAAAGAAAAAAAAGTAATTAAAGCTGTGTGATGGATTTCAAACGGTTCAGATGGAAGAAAATGAGGATGCTCATTTTCTTAAGAAAAAAAGCAGATTTGGTTCTGTTTTATTTAGTGTTTGTAAATGGTGAGATACTCAACAAAAATATTATCAAGTTTATTTACATTTGATTATAACTTACTTATCATATTTTGTACAGTCTAAATATAATTTTACAAAAAATAAAAGATAGTCTATTCAAACTATCAATATTACAAATCATTAGATAATGGTAATATTAATCTAAACTTATATATAAAAGAGTTGATATTTACATCAAATTATGACTATGTAATATGTCTGATGAATCAAGTGTTTATATTCAAATGTTTCAGTTATTATTTTATTTTGTATAAAATCAAGGCGTATTTAATGAAATATTTTTCTGTGTTTAATTTTCAGAAATTTACTTGTTATGTAATAAAGTTGGAAAATAAAAAATTAGAGCGTATACTCGGCTAGTAATGTTGATGTAAATTTTTAAGTCAACTTTTGAAGCTAATTTAATAAATTTTTAAGTTAAAAATAAGAAGTTTGAGGTAAGAATAAGCTCATACAAGTTTTACTTTGAATCAATTGACAAACAAAACATTGAATTCAACATCAAATTAGATATTTTGGAGACGAGAAACATTTCCCCCTTATATATTATATCTTTTGTTTTTAATATCAACACTTTATCTACTTTGATGCTGATGCATTGATACTGATATAAAGAAAAGAAGAAAGTGTATTTATTGCTATGAGAAGCGCACACTCTCCAGTCTCCTCCTTCAACTCAACTCAAGCTACGCCAATGGAGAAGGCGCAAGAGCAAGAGACCTCTCGCTTGGATTTTGGCAAGATGGGATATGGGTTCTCCTCTCTTTCTCTCCCTTTTCATTTCTCCATGTGTTGATTGAAAAATTAAAATGTATCATGTGGGTTGGTTGGTTTGATCAGGTGCAAGCATTATAGGAGAAGGTGCAAAATTCGTGCACCATGCTGTAACGAGATTTTCTACTGTCGTCATTGCCACAACGAATCAACAGTATTTCAATTTTCTCTTCTTCTCTTTCTGAGAATTTATTTGGTGAAAATATCCCTTTCAGTTCCTAATTTTTTTTTTTGCTGGTTTCAGAGAGATCATCATGAGATAAATCGGCAAAAAGTTGAACGGGTTCAGTTTCTAATTTCTGTATTATTTTACTTATTACCAGTATACAGAAGTCATTGGGGTAAAGATTTTAACAGATTAGTTTTAGCTTCATGCAGCGCACATACTATAGAACCAAAAGATCTGTATATGGTTCGTGCGCTGCATGAGACAAAAACTGCTCTGATAAAATCTTTACCCAGTCATTGTGAGTTTCCTTAATTTACCAGAATGTTTTTTTTTTTTTTTTTGTAGGTGATCTGTCTAATTTGTGATGCTGAACAACCAGTAAGTCAAAAAATATCTTAATTTGTTTTACTAATTAATATTTATCACTTTTTACAAAAGTAAATTACATTTCTCTGGTGTTTTAAATTGGTTTGATTCACAGGTGGCGCAAGTGTGCTCGCACTGTGGGGTCAGAATGGGCGAGTATTTCTGTGCAGTTTGCAAATTTTTCGACGATGATGTGAGATTTCATTGACATTATTGTTTTTTTTTTTCAATAACAATAAATCGAAATTGTAATTAAAATTTTACGTAATTAAGAGCATCTACATCCCAACAACTAAAATGAGTTTCTAAATAACTGTTAACCACTTTTTAGAAATTAAAGTCTCTAAAGTTTCTAACTCTCTTACATCTCTAAAATTTATTTTAGAGTTTATATTAAGCCATATCAGCAACAAATTGAAAATGAGAAATAAGTTTATAAATAGTTTCTTAATAAAAAAACTCTTTTGAAATTATTTTCTAAATAAGAAACTCTCCCACATTCTTAAAACTGGATTAGAAACTGCCACATCCGATTAGAAGCTCTAATAATACCAGGGATGTAGTTGCTCTAACATAATTGTTCTGATTTTGGTGTAGATCGACAAAGGGCATTATCATTGTGACGACTGCGGTATCTGTAGGTTGTCAATTTTCTTCTCTAATGTTTCCAAATATTAAAATTTGCTTATCCGGAGAGTATTTTTGAATGATGATTATTATTTTTTTTTCTAATGAACAGAATTGGTGGCAAGGAGAACTATTTTCATTGCAAGAAATGTGGTATGTTCCTCAAAAGTTTAAGTACTGTCAATAAATTCATAGTTAATTAGATCCAATTTAGCATCATATGTACAATAAAGTGCAAATTCAATGCAAATAACTGGAATCCAATTTTTCATCAATGAAATCTCTGTCAAGGCTCTATTTAGTAACTCAACTTTGCAACACAAAAGATGCTGAATATTTAAAAATTGTTTCTCATTATTACTAATTTATGTGATTTATTTTCATTTATCCCTAATATAAACAGGATCTTGTTATGCTGTCGGCTTACGCAATAAGCATTCATGTGTTGAAAACTCGATGAGAAACCATTGCCCTATATGTTATGAGGTTAGTACTCTACGAAAACCTAGTTTCATTTTTCTGACCTCTTATTCTTACACAAGGTAATTTTTTCCTTTTTTTTAGTATCTTTTCGACTCCTTGCAAGAGACGACAGTACTAAAATGTGGTCATACCATGCACTCATCGTGTTATCTTGAGATGCTAAAGCATGACAAGTACGTTGAAGAAAACATTATTTTGCTCTTTCTATATTGTTTTGAAATTCTCAAGTTTAAACTTTAGTTTAACTTTTCTTTTGTTTAGGTTTTGCTGTCCTATATGCTCTAAATCAGTATTTGACATGTCAAAGTTCTGGAAAAAACTTGATGATGAGGTATTACTTTTGCTAAAAGCAAACTGTACAAATAGAAGTAGAAATAATAATAGCATAATATAATAAAAAATATAAATGGAATTACTTGAAATAATAGTAAGAATCTTGATGAATTTTTTTTTATAAACCATAATTAGAAAAAATATTTTTACCAAACCAACGTGATTACTTTTTTTTTTACAAAAACCATAAGGACTGAAATGCCATTTTGGTCCTGAATTATTTTTTTTTGGGACCGAAATGACATTTTAGTCCCAGCCGCTTTCACAGATTTTGAGAAAAAAACACGTTGAAATTTTTTAAAAATACCTGGGACCAAATTGTCATTTCGGTCCCAAAAAAAAAAAAATTTTGGGACCGAAATGACATTTTGGTCCTTATAGTTTTTGTAAAAAGAAAATAAAGTAATCATGTTAGTTTGGTAAAAAATCTTTTTTTCTAATTATGGTTTAAAAAAAATTCAATCTTGATGCCATCGTGCCCCTAATATTATTGTTATTTATTGAAACTATCGTGCCATATGATTGTTGAAAGTGTGTTCAGTTTTTATATGATGACCACAGTAAATCTTTTCTCATTGAAATATTGTTACCATCTATGATAAACACTCGTTCCTTAATTGTATGATTAATTTCATTTTTGCTTTCCTGGTTTCTTCTGATATATAAAGGTCGAAACAACAACCATGCCCGAGGATTACCAATATAAGGTTAGTAACATTAATTTCTTTACCAGAAAACCTAAATAAAATTTGTAACCATCAATCCTATTACTTGAGAGTTCACCCCAACAAATTGCTGTCATATCATACTTCTAACCTTGCTGGACTGGTAACCTATTATTAAATGCAAAATTTTGTGAGTCCAGTTCAAACTAGGTAGCTTATCTGTTAAGGTTTTCACTAACTTGTACCTGAGTTTATTATATTACTGTTAATTGTAACATTAACAAAATCAGAACCAGAATGAGACAAAACATATGATCTTTCATTTTGGATCCTCTCCAATTTGTTAGACAATTGATAATTCCCAGGCAAACAAGAACTTTACTTTCATTTGAGAAAGTATGAATCGTACCTAACAAGAACTTAATTGTATTGGATGCTTGATCTGAAACACAGGGACCATATGTTCTCTCGAATTGTTAGTGTACAATTCAACGGTAGCTGAACCCAACCTGAGTCCGCATCCTCTGCATTAACACACCATTTGAGTTTACCTTTGGACCGTCTGATCAGAATACCAGGCCAATCCGGCCCACACTTGTAATGCACGGGGTCCCAATAAGATTCGTGCTTGTATGTAACGAATGGATAGGATCTAAACTCAAACTGTGTGTTAATGCAGAGTGTATGAATTCAATCCAACCTTCCATGCATTGTACCAAAACCCAAGGTTCAAGTCATTAGGAGAATCTATACAACATTCAAATTTAAATACCAGAAGGAGTCTGTACTAGTTCCTTTGAATAATGATCTGAATTATTTGGCAATATTGTACTGGTAGGTATGGATCCTGTGCAACGATTGCAACGATACCACTGAAGTTTTCTTTCATGTCATTGGTCAGAAGTGCTGCCATTGCAATTCTTACAATACCCGCACCATTGCTCCCCCGGTACTGCCTTGATGGATTATATTATTTTCCAATCCAGCACCAATTTATTTATGTCAATCAAATTCATTGCATTAAAGCCAAATGACCATATAGGTTCACGATTAATTATTGGTTTATTTTAATTTGGTAGATCTGTATTGATAAACACAAGCAGAGTACTTATAGTTAAAAAGAAGAAGAAAACATTGATCCAATTATAATGCCAAATACTAAAACTTTTACAACCTAAGGTTTGGCTATCTCCAATTCTCTTCTAGGTTAACCTAACATCACCATGAATTTGAATTCTGAATTCGATCTGTTCATTAGATATATTAGCGCGAATATTAAAGCAACTCCGTGCAACACAGTTTTTACCGAATTGGACCAGATTACGATTGAATGGTTCAGATGCAAACTCAAACACTTCATTGAACCAAATTAAACTGCAGTTTTTTTCATAATTTTTTTCTTAACCATGCTGTTAAAAACAGATACTGAGATATCTCAAATCTAAGCGCTACATAATTTCCCGAAACTAGCCTAGCCTATTATAGCTAATGCTAATATTTTCTTTTAATGAAAAAAAGAAGCTGTTACTACATTAAAAGTTTTAAACAACTAGAACAACCCTTTCACATAAGGGACCCGGGTTCTATCCAGCCAACGTCCACCTCCAAGCATGGCATCTACTGTGAGATTATACGCCTCGGGCTGTGTCAACCTCTTGATGCCCGGCCATGTCACTCTACCGGCCATGTTGGCACCTGAACCGGTGTTGTTGAACTCGCCCAAGTACACCTGAGTCGGGATTCCATACCACGGGAGCCAACCGACTGGATCTATCATCACATTGAATTGGTTCGAAATGAATGCCACTCGTGTGGATTTTCCCCAGGGTCGACCGAGGTATGTTTTCGTGTTATTGGGAAACCCTGGAGCTGGCGATATGATACAGTTTTGGATGGTGAAACCGGTCCTACCAGTTGGACATTCACGCTGTTGTGCAACTATGGGGTTAGATTGCCCGAGAAGAGGCGGTCTCACTACGATGTTGCAAGACTGAAAGACCGCAGATGCGTCACCGAAAATAAAATCAATTGTCCCGTAGATGTCACATTCGCGGTAAAATTGCAACCAAGCATGTGCGTAAAGCGTATCTTGAAACCCGTAAAAACCGCATTTGTAGAAAACAGAGAGGTTGGAGCTACACAACACCGCCACTGCCTGACTGCCCTGAGGCCCAGCTGAGTTTTCAAAGCCAATGTTGTACCCGATAAAGTTGTGCCCGTATATTTCTGTAAAAATTAAACATAAATAATTAATTAATTAACAAGCACACAGGGCTACTGTCATCAACACAGATGAACATTTTAAGTTGTGAAATATATGTCATACCGATAGTGGCACTATCCCAAGTGTTATACCCCGATGCATAGCTACGGCTTCCGGTGATAACAGTCGCACCCATTCCTGCACCAACGAGGACCAAAAATGGTTTCTCAATTGGCACCACCACTTTCTCATTGTACCTTCCTGCCTTGACAACTATTAAGAAGTACTCGGTGGCTCTGGTAGGAGCAGCTGCAATGGCTGCACCGATAGTCAAGAAATGGCCCGTACCATCTTGAGCAACAACAATGCGACGGTCCTTCGGAATTCTTCGGAGTGTTCTCGGTATATCACGAGTATAATGAATCTTGTGGAATGGTGATTCTTTCCAAGGCAAAAAATAAAATAGATATATTAATTATGTACAAACTTAATGTTCTTGTAATTAATCAAAGAGTAATTATCTTGAAGCAGGACATTATTTACTTGGGTTAATTAAATGAGGATGCCATTTTATGGGCTGAGTAGGCCCAATGTTACTTCGGCCCAACTCAAAGTAAATTATTATTTTTATGATAACCAGATGTAATTCTAAATTCCAATTATTATAAATTTTCTTAACCTATTATAGACAGTTGCTTTTTTTGGAGCCAACAATATTCAAGGAAAGTGTGCTTTCGTTGCTGGTTATGGTGAAATCAAATTCTTAATTTTTTTTTTATAAAATGATAAAATGGTATTATCGGTAAAAAGAAATGTTAATAAATACTTTGTGCTTTCTTAAACTACGTACATATAGTGATAATTAATTTACAAGGTTTCCCACTGTCAATTATAATTAAGAAGAGAAAAATTGTATTAAGAACTGACATTAATGGAATAACCTAGATAAAAATCCAGTAAATATTTTAACAGACAACATGTAAATTAGCTTTATTTGAGTAACTTATATATATATATATATATATATATATATATATAGAGGAGGGATCGGATTACACCACTATTTTGGTGACATGGTGTGACAATGTCCATTTTTGAAATTTCAAAATCCAAATAGTCGATCCAAACCATTCAATATGATGAATATATTAAGAGTAACTTGGAAATCAAATTTTATATTTTTCTGAATTTTTTTACTATTTATTAAGTATTTAACAAAATCGCTATATTCAGACCGTTGAATTTTTGAACCCCTCTAAATAAACCAAAAAAAAAATTCAGAAAAATGTAAAATTTGATCTGTAAGCACATTTTAACATATCCATCAAGTTGAACGGTTTGGATCGACTGTTTGGACTTTGAAAATGGACGGTGTCATTCCATGTCACCAAAAAATGGTGTCATTTGATCCCTCCTCATATATATATATATATATATATATATATATATATAATCAAAATTAAACATTTTTTTTCATATAAAATGTTTGCTTTCCAATTTCCATGTAATAATTCTTTGATAATGTCAGAAGAAACATTTATGGACATATGATTACAGTATAAAATTGGATTATAATTTTGAAAGGTAGTATACATTGAGCAAGCAATACCCCATGCATGTGACAAAACTATCTGTTAATTAGTATGCACTAAATAAACCAAATACCCCAAATTTTCTTAAAATACAGTGGCATTTAAAACCCAGCAATAGTAGTCCTATCTTTGGACCTATAGAAAAATAAAGCAGCAGAGATGAACTTTTAATTACTTGTCTAAATATAATTTTGATAAGAAATCTAACCCAACAAAAGTTAAAACTCAGCTGCTTAGTGCAGCTCTTTTACTGGTACTTACTTAAACAGAACAGCTGAACAGTTTAATTTGATCAAGTGTACTGTACCTTGTTTGGGCTTCTTCCTGGGTACGGTGGCTCGGCTTATTGCACGAAGCGTATAACTTTCTAGGAAGCAATTATTCCCGATGTCGTCAAGATGACGTTGAAGGCCACCAAATTGTTTCGCTTTGTTATGTTTCTTTGCTTCTTTCAATATTCGACCACATGTCCTAAGATAAGTTGTTGCAGCTGAATACATTGTTTGGAGAGACAACGACGCGTCTGAGTCATACCGAGCCACACCTTTCATCCGCCTGTGTACACTGTTAAGGAGACGGTTTCCTTCGTTTAACACCTTGGAGCATACACCGAGTGACTTGTTCTTGGTGTATATCTTGCTTAGATTTGTGAGGTGATGTTGCACACTAGAGATCTTATTGATTTGGTTAGATAACGCACCTCGGCTTTTCGAGAGAGATACTACTTGGCTTCCTCTAGTTGGTGTTGAGTATACGAAGAGAAAGATGATTGTTATAATGGAGAAGAGATGTCTGTAAGAAGCCATTGTTAATTTGCTCGAGGTAATTTGCGAGATCGTAATTAGAAGTTTAGAACTGAAAGGTTGGTATAGTTCTTAAATAGTAAAGAGAGAAACAATTCTGACATCTTTGCTGACAACTCTTCTCCATTACAAATTAATGGAGAAGAGATTGCACATTGATACCTAGTTCTAGGGAGTATATATATACTAAATATATATATAGAGTGATGCTTCTGTGGACATAAAACATTAATATATATTGAATGTACAATGAGAGTGTTGGAACAAAATGTAGATGTTTATAACTCACATTAATTTACTAAAGTTAACTTTCTAATATAATATATCACTGTTGTTAATTAATTACCAAATTTTCCTGATTTAACTTTTGAGAATTTGCAATTTTGTGACATGCATGAAATCACCATCATTTCAACACTTAAGTACTGGTCATTAGCTACTAATTAAAACATTTATAATATGCTAGCATGTGTGTTGCAACGGGGACATATTATAAAGTTGAATAAAATATGAAAAGATTTTGTTATTGATATTCATACATAATTAAGAAAAAAAAAGTTAAGGCAAATAATAAAAAACAAAAAAAGGAACAATAATAAATGAAAAAAAGAATTAAATATAACATGATTTTTTTTTGAAGTATTATTGTCATTGACCCTCTTCGATGTAATCCAATATTTCTGAAAATGAATAAATAAAATATGAGAAGTAGATTATACTTATTCAAATTGAAAACATATAATAAAATTAAAAATATTAAATTAATATGGTTCATACTTTATTCCTCGCTCAAGACCTTTCAGTAAACTATATATTTTGTATACACTACTAAAACATCAATTTTCTCTTTCCGTTTCAGCATGACTTTTGTTGTACGTTGTGATGTACCTCTTGATAATGCGACATATAACTAGCCGTGTTAAAAAAACATGCTCAGGTAAATAAATGCCGACGTTATAAATTGTTTGTCCTTGTGCTTTATTGATTGTCATGGCAAAACTCAAACAAATAGGGAATTTCTTTCGTGTAAACTTGAAAAGTAACATCTCATTATCAGATGGACACATCGGAATTCTCAATAGAAAAATTCCTTAACGTGTTCTCCAACCGTAATCTCTGCATCTATTGCATTCTTTTGAAACTTCCAACCAATTTGATGGATCATTTCACTGTCAAATTTGTTCACCCTATCACTAAGTAATATAAATTTATCTTTTTGAGAAATGATTAAAAGAAAATTTTACAACCCGTGAACATACCATAATTTACTAATATATTACTTATAAGTAGATTTTTTTTTAATCATTGCATAGTACATTACATAGCCGTGAAATGATTATCTTTTTGAGCAATATAAGTAGCAATAAATGTACATTATCTTAGTGACAAGGTGACTACTGCATGGTATTTTTGTAATTAAGTTCCAAGTCAATTGTGTATGTATCGTTTTAATCAGTGTTTTAAAATACGGTGCATGTGTATGCGGTTGGTACTTGTGCCCATAATGTCCATGCAGTCCTCCCATGTGATTTTGACTATGCGATTGCATATGCAATCCGAATATGCAGTCATGCGGAATAAAAAAGCGCACATATGGATTAAAAATGCGGTCATGTGGATTGAAATATGCGGCTATGCAGTTTTGATAATTTGATTATATTTTAATTAATTATGTTAAAAAAGTAAAAAAAAAAAAAAAAAACTATTGTTGGTTATGTCACTATGTAAAAATAAATTTAAATATATGAATATGAATATATATATATATATATATATATATATATATATATATATATATATATATATATATATATATATAGAGTTGGGCTATGGTGCATTGCAATGCATGGAGAGGTTTGTGCATTGGATCATAAATCTAAAATTCAAAATTTAAATGGCTGATCCAAACCGTTCATCTTGTTCTCCATATTAATATGTGCTTGGAGACCAAATTTTATATTTTTCTGAATTTTTTTACTATTTATTAAGTATTTTACAAAATTGTTGATCCAACGGTAGCTGCTGATTTTACTGTTTTGTTAAGCCACTGTTGGATCAACAATTTTGTAAAATACTTAATAAATAGTAAAAAATTCAGAAAAATGTAAAATTTAGTCTCCAAGCACATATTAATATGGAGAACAAGATGAACGGTTTGAATCGGACATTTGGATTATGAATTTTAGATTTATGGTCCAATGCACAAACCTCTTCATGCATTGCAATGCACCATAGCCCAACTCTCTCTCTCTCTCTCTCTCACTATATATATATAGAGAGAGAGAGAGAGGCTAATATGCTTTCGGTAGCACTTTGGCCGAAGTGCTACCAATCCAATTTTCGATTTTTAAAATTCAAACGGTCGATCCAAACCGTTAATCTTATTCTCCATATTAATATCTGCTTGGAGACCAAATTTTACATTTTTCTGAATTTTTTTACTATTTATTAAGTATTTTAGAAAATTGTTGATCCAACAGTGGCTACACAAAACAGTAAAACCGTTGGATTAGCGATTTTCAAAGTGACTTAATAAATAATAAAAAAATTCAGAAAAATGTAAAATTTGGTCTCCAAACAAATATTAGTATGGAGAATAAGATGAACGGTTTGGATCGACCGTTTGAATTTTAAAAATCGAAAATTGGACCGGTAGCACTTCGGCCGAAGTGCTACCAAAAGCATATTAGCCTATCTCTCTCTCTATATATATATAAGTGAATTTTTATTTTAAAATTCGCATATGCGTTTACATAGCGCATATGTAGTATGTAGTGACTTTCTGTATGCATCAACAAAACCGCATTTTAAAACACTGATTTTAGTTATCACAGCACACTATAACTGATTGAAATAATTCGCAAATCCTGCTCAACACAGGAATTGACCTGACGAAAATAAATCTAAAAAAAATAACCGTGAAATGATGGATATTGGCCACCAGTGATTTTACCGCAAAACCAATTTTTGATCTTACCGCTTCGAATCGAGCCGCATGCTATTCAAAACTTCCATGTTGTGTCCTTATTCTTTTAATTGATTAATCTAAATTTGAATTGCTATCTACTTAAATAATATGTTTTCTTTGAATTAAATGTATTTAATTTAGGTGTAAAAGTCTAAATTTAATATAAATCATACTCGCAACACAAAAAATCATAAACTATCTATTTTTTTAGAATCAATCTGGACTTTGAAAAAATTATTCTTTAAAATTAATTTTTAGCAGATGGTAGACTATTATTACCATTATAGCATTTGTAACTAAAATAACGTAATTTTATATTATGGCACGCTATTTAAAACATTTACCTAAACACATAAATTTATATCCTTTTCTAACTACGAAGATAAATAGACCAAACTAGGAACATACCAATAATTATATTACATATTTCACTTTTAACGCATATGTTGATAAATTATAAACGCCTGTGCGCATTTACATAACATATATTTTTAGTATTTTTAGTTGAGTAAAGCTAGGGTGTGATGTGCTCATCAAGAGAGTTTGGTGAGCACAACTCTAAAAGTATATCGGATCGACTTTAAACGCTGAATCAAAACCGTTGAAATCTTTGTACTTCATGAGCGATGCATGTACATATAAAATTTTAAAAGTTTCGAGTTTATTTATTACATGGCCAAGCGATCAAAATTTTTTTTTTTTTTAGAACTTAATTTATAAATTGTTTTATACATTCAATTTTTATCATTTCTTTGACTGATTGACCGTATAACAAATAAACTCAAAACTTTCAAAATTTTATATGTACATGCACCACTCATGAAGTATAAAGATTTCAACTATTTAGATTTGATATTTGAAATCGATCCGACATATTTTTAAAGTTGTACTCACCAAACTTTCTTGATGAACACATCACATCCTAGCTTTACTCTTTTTAGTTACATGAATGAATGTAATTCAAGAAATTTGGAAACGCATTCTTTCAGACTTCAGAGGTATAAAATTGTTATATATTTCAGAATTATAAATTTGTTGTCAAACATTAAAAAACTGTTAGAAAAACGCTTTCAAATCAACCCTTTTTCAGACGGTCAAAGCGAAGAGTTATCACTTTATTAAGGTCAGTCTATTGGTATAATTAAGATAAATCATACACATGTTGTACAAAACATTGGGGAATTTTTTTTTAGAAATTAGAAATAAAAAAATAAAAAATTTATCAAACAAAAACTTCATTGATTTGGTTTTTACAAAAATTATAAAAACTAAAATGGTCCGAATATTTTTTTTTGGAACTGAAATACTATTTTGATCTGAGTTATTTTCACATATTCCAAAAATAAAGCAGCTGTTGAATAGAACTCGTAAAAACACTTCCGATCAAATGATATCTCAATTCCAAAAAAAAAAAAAAAAACATTTCAGACCGAGATGTCCGAAATGACATCTTAATTCCTATGATTTTTGTAAAAATCAAAACAATAAAGTTAGTTTGGTAAATTTTTTAATTTTTTATTTATAGTTTTGAAAAAAATTTCAACATTGCGCACCTTTGGAGATATAGATAATAGATTACATGGGTTTTGCATATCCTATGTTTTACAGGGGGTAAAAGAGAAACAATAGGAATTATCTTGTAATTGGAGGACGGGATTGGAAGAATTGTAAATCTTACAGGAAATTGTAATTTGGCCTACGGGCATGAAACAAGCAAAAATAAAATAAAGAAAAGACGAAAAGAAAAATCGAGAAAAACAAAAACCTTTGAATTTGTAATGCTTCATAGAATAAGTCGCAAAAAGAAAATAAAGTAAGCCTCAGATTAGCATTTTGGCACATTAATCGTTACCTTCAATGGTTCAGGTTATTATTTTTTACCTGATGCGCAAAGTTACCATTGAAGGCTCATGCCATCAATCGTCGTCACTGGCTCAAATCCGATTCGCAATTAAAGATGAGAATTCTAGGCAAGTAAAACAAGTGAGGATGTGAGAGATAGTACGAAATCTGCGAAATATATATAAAAAGGATAATGAGATTTTGCAATCAGGAAGAGGGAATCTAAGACGAGAAATGGCGGCGGTGAAGAGGAGAAACCTAATAAGGTGTCTGGATCTAAAGAAATTATTCCCTGCACCTGGTGTATTAAAGATTTTCTACATAACACACAAGCTTCTGGGCTACATCTACCAAGTACCAATGAATAACTCTTGAGATCATAGCTGGGCCACATATATACATAGTTCATAGCCCTTTCCTTTATTTAAGCAATCCACTTATTTCTTGAGGGGTCATGGCTGTAACCAAAAAAAAAAAAAAAAATCTTATTTCTTGAGCAAAGCTTATTAGTTGCTATTTCTGCCATAGTTCTAAATAGAGTAATAGAGTAATAGAGTGGAAAAAATGTTATATTTCTGTCGTAGTTCTAAATAGCGATTATAACGCTATAATTTTTAAGGTTAGAAAAAGCTATAGCGCAATCATAATTAGCTATTTAGAGTCATTATAAAAGAAAAGTGGTTAATAGCGTTATAGCTTTAAGGTTCGAAAAGCTATAGTGCAACTATTGCATATCTATAGCTATTTAGAATCCTGAATTTTTTGCTGAAGAAGTGAAAAAAATGAGTGAAATTATAGAATTGGAAATAGTGAAATTGGGTTTGAATTTTTGCAGTCAAACTCCAGTTTTTTTACATTTGGGTCCCTCATCTATTCCTCCATGAGCCAATTCTCTATTTCATAAAAAATATAGAATAAATGAATTAACATTTTTCAAGAGATGAATTTGTCTCATTTACTTATACTCTTCCACTATTCCACTCTTTTACTATCAATTGAACACGACTAGAATAGTGAAAAATTGAAGCCTATTCCAAATTTCACTTTTCCTCTATTCCAATGATTTGCTGAAGGGATCCATAAGACTTTCTGTGTTATGACTTTAAAATCTATTGTATAAACTTCAAATTTCGATCTAGTAGCTCAATAAATTAGTTATATAATTAATTTGTAGAATACCAATTTTACTAATTTTTATAATTTATGAAATATGATAAAAAATAGCTTAAAAATAAAAGAAAATTGCTAATATTTTATGTCATTTTTTGTCATATTTCATAAATCATAAAAAATAGTAAAAAAATTTCAAACATAGTAAAAATTGGTATTATATAAGTTCATTATATAACTAATTTATTGAGCTACTTAGATCAAAATTTAAAATTTATACAATAAATTTTTAGACCGTAACCTAAAAATCCTTATGCTATTCATAACACCTAAGCCTTACTCTTATTTCTTTGCACAAATAAATGCGAAAATTATTTTGAGAACATATCTACCATTGTCACTTAACATCGGTTACTATTTAGAGTTATGTGAAGGAGATCCTTCTTTATCTTCTCCAAACAATACAAATCTCATTTTTAAGAAAAATTCACCCCTATTTTCTCATATTTTGAAAATTATCAACTTCAATGAAAGAAATTAAAAGGTAATACCTCTTTAATTTCTTATACCATATTGTCTTTGTCAATTACAAATTATTAGTCATCGCTGCCTAGTGTAGCTGGCTAGGACACTCCACTCTTCTACGGGAGAATGTGGGTTCAACCCCGCTAAAAGCGGAAATAAATCTAGGCAAATGAATGGTTTGATTTGAAATAACAGAGACTCTCTATATGATCGCAACATATTTATTCGCTCTAAAAGCAGGAAAAAGTGTGTGTTGCCTACATCCTATAATAATAATAATAAAAAATTACAGATTATCAAGCAAAACACAAGCAATTAATAGCTATCTCTTGCTCATAAAATTATTATCTTATGATCAATGAGAATTTCTTTGGTGGTGCCTTCTATATATACATATAATCATCAAACAAAATGATCAAGCTTTTGACTATATCATCAAAATTGGCAACATATCAAAAGTTATGTATCAATTCCTTTGAACCTTTCAAGCACACATGGCCTCCACGGCCATGTCTTTACAATTAAAAATAATAACAAAATTAAAAAAGTTCAAATTTACATACATTTTTCTTCAATTTTGCCTAAACTAGCTCTTCAATCGATCAAACCCGACTCACCCCATTCCAAACTGCACACTCTTAATAACATTTACAAGAGAAGCAAAACCCAAACCTTTTGGGCTAACAAAAAATTGCCTCGCAAAAGAATCGAGCTGTACTTTCTTTCCTTTTATACTAAAAGAATACAATACAAAAATAATGAAAAAACAAGCTACAATCCCTTATTTAGTCCATGTTTTGCACAAGAAAGTTGAATTCTGAGTTTTGCCTAAGAAGTTGCGGTACCTCCACATCTGATGAACTAATCTCAAGCAATGACCTTGATAAATCTTCTACCGAAAATGGTATACTGCCATGCAATTTTTGAGATCAATAAAGTTAAATTCAGTGCATACCAGTTACTGGTACAGAAAATATATAGTATACTGGTACAGTTACTTGTACCTTTTGGTAATAAATGAATACCAGGGAGGGGGTTCAAACATTTTGACTTATTGCTAGCTTATTTGTAAAGCTTTATTTATTCTGTCAACTTGTATTTAATTGTATAGTGATGTAATTTATTATTTAATTGTATTTGATGGAAATGTAGAGTTCATATGGAATTATATATTATGTGTGTCAGGTTTGCTCATACCTAGAATCATCATCCATTAAGAAAGAACTATTTGGGAAGTTAATCGAGTCCTCATTTGTCATAATCCTCATTTTTGCAATTACCTGAAAAAAGGATAGGTTTCTAAGTGTTACGAAAACTTATTTACTGGTAGAAGCTATAGTGACATAAAATTCACATATTTAGATAAATTAACTAATAGAAGCTGACATGTACTTACATCAGGAGATAAGCCGTGTGTTCCGTATTTATCATCCCAAAACATTGTTCCAATCCGATATACCTGGGTGACGTTCAAGTCCTGAAACAACACATTTTGATAATGTTTTTCACAGTTTCTTACATGTATGTACACATTTTAGATTGGAAAGAAAATAAATACTTTTTACATAATTACCGGACATATTTCATTGGTAATTTCTTCCAAGTTTTTGTTAGACTTCTGATGCAAAACCTGCAGTTTTATTCGAGTATTATGCTCAAATAAAGTTATACAAAAGTTCTCTTTCTAGTGATGAAATAATTATATAATTCTGTCATTTGTGCGTACCAGAAAGCCAACTGCTTGTCTAATCCATTTCAGCTCCTCCCATGAAGTTCCAGCATACTGCATTTTTACAACTCATGTAATTACCAGTAAATTTCATCGACATACTTTAAATAAAATTACTTAATAATATAGGGTCAATATCAAATTTGAATGTTAATATGGTTAGTACCTCTCCTGTGGTTTTACACCATTGTTCCAGTTCTTGCAAACCAGACTTCAAAAATTCACCGTTACTAGAAGAGCAACACTCTCTTCTTAGTAGTAAACTGCAAATGTACGACATAATAATAAGACAAAGTCATGCTTGAAGGAAATCAGAAAGAAGGAAAATTAGAAATTTGTTTATGCCACCCTATGAAATCTAAAAAAAGGACCAATATGACCCTCTAAATATTAGAAATATCTCGTCTGACTCAGCAAAATAGAACATTTCTTATAACTTAATTTTCATTTAATTTATTTTTTTTCAATACCCATTCATATTACCAGTATAACCATGAAGTTGTAATTTCATATTGTATTTTGTAGTAGACCACCAAATTAAACATCTCTTAAGAAAATTGAAATATATTAGGTAAGATGTACCCACCTATTAAAGAGCTGAACATTCATATAAGAAAATACTTGACTGAAGGTTTTACTTATTATCATTAGAGGTACCTGCCAATAGTAAACATCATATATAGGAATCATTATTTCACTAATATTACAAAAAAATGAAAATTAATTCTCAGAAAATAAACAAGAAGACTGAATTAATAGGCTTACTTTATTTTCCTTCAAAGTTTCTAATGTCTTATCAAAGCACTTGACAATGCTTTGCCAGTGTACTATTGATGCTTGTTTTGCCACAGAGCTGGTGTGAATGCTCTTCGATAAGGCCCGAAGCGATCGTGCTCTCAAGGATCTCGGTGTCTACATATAATATATTCCTTTCAAAATCAACACATGTTTTCATGTTGTGTATACAAGTTTATGTATTTGTGTTTGTAAAATCTCTTAATTTTCAGTGTGTTACTGTGTTAATTAGTTTGATGCTTAATTGATTAAATCAGCGTACCTGAATGCACATAGTTAAAAAGGGGCCTATCTCCTTCTTTAGGCTATCTCGAATCATCCCATAAATTTTCTCAACACATGCTGTTAGCTGTTGTTTAAACAAGAGAGCAGGGTACTTTGCATCTATTCTTGCAAGCATTTCACTTTTCCCAATCATTCCACTGTAGCCCCTAGAAATCCCAGCCGACGATGGACAACGCATGTTCTGAAATATGTGCAAAGAAATGCTTTAAGTTTGCAAATAAAGAAGATCTATAAGAATAGGAGAATCAGATAATATTTTTGAGGTTTTGGAAGGAATTAAGGGGAATAAGAAGGATGTAGATATGGAATAGAAATTCTTATTTTAGCGTATAGTAGAATAGAGAGGATTAAGACTAGAATAGAGAAGAACAGAGGCTTATTTTCTAGAATAAATTTTTTATTTGAAGTGTTGTAAATACTTTTCCGTTGTTAATATAATCATTAGTAGGCATTCATCTCATTAACCTTAATACAAAATGACCGTTCTGGTGTTTATTAGAACTCCAAAGTCAGATAAATTTTGCAAACAGTTGTGCACTACAAGTTTCAACTGTTTTGGTAACAGATGGCAATATTTAGTCCTTGATGACATGAAATGTTGAGAGCTTTTGATTCTGAGAGCAGGGGGTATTGGTCTGTAGATCAGTGTTGTAAATAACGGTCTGCTGTTATCGGACAGACAGGGTACCGCCAAGCAATTAATCATAAATAATCGGGAATAATTGGTCATAATCGAAAGTAATTGGCCAATTTATCGGAAAAATCCATAACGGTTTGGTTACCGCCAACGACTAATCGGTCAATTAATCGGTCTAAACAGACGTTTTTACAACACTAGTCTATATAAGGCTAGATAGAGGCACAACTATGAAATATCATATCTAAGTTCTAACAAAATCAAAGCAAGATAAACATACCTGTGCGATTTGCATCCTGGTGAGCAATGAAACTGCTGTTCGGCTACGGGACAAGCTTCTTGTCAATCTATTGCTTGCTTTCAAAGTATTTTGCACGAGATAGAGGAGAGTCGCTGTTGTCGAGAGCCAGTAAGCTAATTGACCTATTTTCTCCTGGTTCTGAAGGTATTGTATAAAAAGTAATCATGAATAAGTTTAACATTGATATCACACAATAAAGATGGCCCAGAGAGTTGTTCTTTTTGAAGGGAGGACTTCAATTTCTTTCTAGGCGTAATATAAGACATATTGAAATTTGTAGTAGTTTTACATATTGATACTGGTAAGTGTTACCTGAGGCAGTCTCTGCCAGGACATTAAAAACAAAAAGATACCGGTAACTGTTGTTAGTTTCAGAGTTGCCTAAATATCACCAGCTTAGGCTAATTGTTAGCCCAGACCTAATCCAGTGTTTAATAGTAAAATAATTGCGTAATACTAATCTGTGTCAATGCCAAACAAGATTGTGTGGTCATTTATGTATTGTTATTATGTGTTAACCTGACATAATGGCGACACTTTTCTCTTAGCAATCCAAGGTGTTGTCAGCGAACTTTGTAGTAACTTTTCGATGTTGATGTAATGCAAGTATACAAAATTTGCAGCAGAGAAACTATACTAGTGTTTTGTCTCTCAATAAAGACACTATGTTTTTGAAACATTCTCTTATTATGATCATTATTTGTTATGCTAATTTAATTCGAAAAGGGAAAGATCAAATGATATATAAAGATATTTAAGAAAAACAACCTCAACAGAAGATCTAATAGTATGGATAATGCGATCAAATATGTTCGTCTTCTCTGCTTCAAATGAGTGCCAATGCATCAAAGCCTTATAAACAATACAAGCCGCAGCTGGTCTGTTCTTGTCGAACTGCTTATATTCCGTGAGACATTTGATGAGTAAATCATGATTTTCCTGTAATTTTAACAAAAATAAATAAATAGATCAATAAATTTTGCACTCTAGAGTTGTTCAGTATCATGTGTACTTTAATTAAAGTGTGTTTGTGTGTGCGTGCCTTGAAAGAATATATGTTTATATTCATAATTCTACGATAACTGTTGATAATGACGTACTTGTTGTCGCTCTGTGAGAGATTTCTGTTTGCTCAAGGTAGGCGCAACTGTTCTTGGTGTACGAGGAGTAGGTGGCATTGCAGAAGGTGTAAATGGAGGCGGTGTACACAAAGCTGGATCAACTGAAGTTGGTGAAAATGGAGTCGGCGTAAAAGGAGTAGCTTTTTCTGCAGTTGGTGTAACTGGAGAATGTGCAACCACAGTTGGTGTAAATGGAGTTGATGCAACTGCAGTTGGTGTAACTGGAGGTGATGCAACTGAAATTGGTGTAACTGGAGCTTCTGTAAGGGGACTTTGGTCGAATGGAATTGGCCACGGTTCCTAAAAGTAGACTCATGTTAGCAAAATTTAAATTTCAACAGATTTTTTTTCGCAGAATTTAACTTACAAATTCTAAAAGTGAAAACTTACTTCACTGATTTTAGCTTCTTTTTCATGGTGCCCGTTTTCGAGAATCTGTAACATAATATAGAGTATTACTCAGTTTATAATATGTCAATCAAATCTATTGAATAAGGTAACATGCGAGGTCGTCTAAGGTTTTAGCATTTCCTATTGTAATGACTGAAATTCTTATTTTACAGAAAACTCCTTTAACAGAAGTAAAGTAAACTTCTTTAGATTGATATAATTTCAGTAAAGGAAGTGTTTTTGAAGCTGTTAAAATAACTTACCTGGATGGTTTCGGTTGCTTTCTCTTGATTTCCGTTCTCGTAAATCTGAATATCATAATGGATAGGTACTTTTAACTATATAATATAGTAAGTTATACAAACAGGGGTTGAAAAGGTTGAAGTGTTTTTTACTTTTTGGTGCTTTAGGCATAGTATCCCTTTTTGTGACAATTTTTTTTCAAAGAAAAGATACTTAAGAAGGTACCAAGCATCACATTACCTTTTTAAACAAAGAAAAGAGAAAAGAGAAAAGTTTGAATATATAGAAAGATAATATGTTTAAGGTGATCACATACCTCGACACTTCGAGGCCGGGCTTGTTCCTCTTGATGGCCATTTTCAAAAATCTGAAATATTTTAAGTCAATTTTTTTGTTGACAATCATATCATTCAAGCAAGAAAAGAATCATCCTGCTTTCTCATATTAATGAAAGACAATAGAAGAAATATAATGCTTTCTAAATTTGTATTAGATAAGCTAAGCATGTTTTTGTCACAACTTAAATCATTAGTTTTTTTTTATTGAAAAACTTAGTTCATATAAATAGTGTTTAGGTGTACCTTTACTATAGGGGGTTGGATTGATTCAACTATTGTTGATGTTGCTATTGGTCGAGACCGGAGCTCTTGGTTCTCTGCTTCCAATTCAGAAATCCTGCTCTCCATACTGTAAGCCAAATTTAATTATTAGTCATCAGAGCACATTAATTACCTTTACTATCTTTCAAAAAAATTTACCTTTTGATTTGATTCAATTGATCATCATTTGTTGATGATGCTTTTGTGGCCTCTTGTTGTGCTTCTATGATTTCTTGTCGCAAAGCTTGATTTTCAGACTCTAGGTTTGACAAATTAGTCTGTAATCTGCCAAAAAGGAAAACAAATAAAAACAGTAGAGAAATGTGATGAATTCAGTGATGAGCTCTCTCACTTTAACTAATGAAGTTCTGTTTTTAGCCTAATTATTTAGAATAATATTGTGGCTTTCAATTTTTAATATTACCGAAAAGTATACCGTGTTCTATGTGCCATGCTGATTGATTTCTTGCTCAAAATGCTTGATAGCCAAACTTTTGCCATTTTAATAAAAACTGTAAACTACCAAAATCAATTATAATTGTTGGCCTTGTCTGAATTTACCTTTCGATTTGTTCGAGTTGATCATCATTCATTGAAGATGCATCCAAGGCTTGTTTCCTCAGTATTACATTTTCAGATTCAAGGTTTGATAAGTTAATCTCCACTCTGGAAAACATAAATGAAAAAGATGATATATACTTAATCACAATTTAATTGAGGCTTGATTGCACAAACAATAATGTTTTATTGATACAAAGTGACTTCAATTCCTCATTTAATGCTTAATTCAGGTTGTAGCTTTGTTATATTTTGTTCTGACAAGTTCTTGCTCAATTAGTTTCTCAGGCTATGAAAAATTAAATAATATACATTATTACCTTTCGATCATCTCTTCGAGTTGGCCTATCTTTTGTACATGTTCTTCCCTGTCCTTGACCAACACATCGGATTCTCTTTGCACATCTGACAATCTGTTCTCCAATTCCTCTGCTTTGCTTTTAAATGTACTTAGTTGTAACTGCATTTATTGGAAAGAAAATAAAGATAAATAAACATATCAAATTTTCAAAGACCAAATAGTTCGAACATTACTTCAATTAGCTTAATGATTTACTAATATCGAGTATTAAGGTAATATCATCATGCCTCATAACCTTTTATATTACACAAGACATGGAAACTGCTGATGTCCCGCTTTTCGCACCTATATATGTTTGATACCATATATATATGTGTGTGTGTGTGTGCCCGAACTTTCCAATTTTTTTCACCATTATATATTACCTCAAGTTCACTATTTAGAACTGACAACTCATCCAATTTTGTATTATCTACAACCGGTACTTCCACAATCTTAGGAGGCGCCTCTTTGATTGCTATTCTTGCAGCCTCCTTTTCCCTGATAATTGCTTCAAGTGCTTCATCAAGCTTCTCTTGTAATTCTTGTACAGTCGACTGGAGCTTAGCAATTTCTTGCCCCTTGGCTTCTTCTAAGTCGGTCTATAATTTGTGTCAGAAAATTAATATATTAGATGTAAAAGAGGGTTTAGGAAGAATTTACCATATATATATATATATATATATATGTCAGATAGTATATTTGTAGTGATGAAAAAAAAAAATGATGATTACCCTCATATGCTTTTCAAGCTCAAGCCTCCAGCTGAGTTCCTCCACCCGTTTCTCAAGTTTATCCTTTGCTTCTCTTAAGGCACCAGCATCTCTAGCATCCTGTTTTCAATTTTTTCTTCTTTGTCAGAATTGTAACTTGTTTAATTATAAAAATAACAATTTAACTTGACTTCGCAGGACACGGTACTCTATTAGTATTTCTCTTTCTTATTAATTTTTCTAAAATGAGAAAAGAGCAACAAGATTTTGTACAAGATATGGTCTTCCACAAGCAGCAGTCTGATTTTTTTTTTTAAATCATTTTATTATTTTAATTTATTATTCAAGATTTTGACAAGCACTTGCATTGACACTTCTTTCACCCTTTCGTACTCCATCTAATGTGTTCGCCTGTTTGTGCTTAATACATTGGATAAATATTGGACTTAGTTTGGCCTATTCCCCATGTTAAAAGGGGAAAAGAAAGAAGAAGATGAAGGAGTGGAATGCATAGGATTCAATTTTAATTTGGGATATACCATTTTGAGTTGTCGGAGTTCCTTTCTTGCAACGCGAGCTCTCCATAAGCATTGAAGTGACAAGGATGCCTTCTTTAGCTGCTTGTACTCGGAACAAGCTTTGTGCCGACGCCATTCAGTCTAAAAAGGAAGTATAATTATATTATTTACTCTCTAGATAAAGTTTTTTTTTTTGTTGTTGTTGTTAATTTATTGCAACTGAGCATAAAAAACAAGAAACATGACAGCCATATAATTTAGACAACACAACAGTCTTGGCACCATAATTCCAGATGTCTCCATTGAAATGCATACCTGGATGGCGGTAGCAGCCTTGGTACGTCTTTTGTGCCGATATTCATTTCGTGCAGCCATTGCACGTAACCCGACCTGTATGGCTACAGCTGAGCTGTGTACTTTATTATAAGATTTTCTCATGGAATGGCTGCGTGCGTATTTCTGTATACGGATTGAAGCATGCTCCTTTCTCATACTTTCGTATAGCTTCCTTGCAAGCCGTGCTGCGGAATTCCAAATTTCATGCAATTAGTTATATATTTATATGTTTAGTGAAAATCAAGAAAACCTTTTTTTTTTTCTTTTTTGTGTGTGGGGGATATATCACCTCGCCAGAATTTCTGGAGTTGGATAACAGCCTTGCGCAAGATGATGTATTGCTTGCGAGTGAGGTGTGTTCTTATCTGCCTTTGTATGAGTTTTGCGGCACTGGCCAATACTTCAGCTCTTCTAGCATCTAGCTCTGCCATTTGGCCTGCTCTGAGAAATACTTTTGTTTTCCCTATCTGTCACCACAAGTAATTCAAAGCATGACTCTATTTTACCATGTATCATTTCATGGTTGTTGTGACCACAATTGGGATAAATTTGGGATCAATATGAAACAAAACACCTCCACCAATATAAGATATATATAACTGAACTGTAATGGGAAATAAAGTCAGAAAAATTAAAATAAAGCTTCAACCAATTGGATAGCCACAATCTTATTTTGAATTATACCTGATATCCTTTCATTCCCATTCGGTCGCAAATAGCAGCACAAGCGACTTTCTCATCAGAGCTGTAAAGGGGTCAAATATAAGCACATAGTTTTACTGGTAGATAGTTGTTCTAGTGGATTCCACAATTGTGTAAAATAGATTACATACCTGTCAACGAGATCTGGTGCAAGCATACCAAACCGATCAATAAACTCGTCAAATGTTCTTTTTGTTGGATATCCAGCACAACTGATCCTGATTGCTTCTAGGACACCCTACATATTAGAAGAATTAATATAAAGCTATATGTATTTCCAATTATAAATTGCTCTGATAGAAATGAGATATTTTTTTTTTGAACTATCATTTTTCTCTATCTCCAATACAAAATGACTCTCTCATGTATACACAAATATAAGATAACTTTTAAGCTTCCCAAATTGTTTTTTTTTTTTTTTGAAAAACTGATAGTGGCTATCAGTAATTCCCAAATTGTTACAACCACTTTTTCCTAAGTTATACATAGAATTCTGATTTTTTAGTTCCAAAAAACCTTAGGACTCTTCTCACAATTTTTTTTTTGGTAATTAAAGTTTATAATTTAACATGCTCTGCTTCTGACTTTTAATAAAAGGGGAAAATTACAGTAAGAAATAGAGGTGATACATACCCCACATCTCAGCTGGTTCAAGACATTGTCATTCTCAAAGATTCCTGGTTTCAGAACACCATTTGGTTTCACACACCGGATGTAGTGCGGCTCTGTTGTGTTCAATGTCTCCATAAGAGATTGTAGTTGTTGCTGTAATTCAAGTAAACCAGAATTATTACATGTAATGCTAATTACGGGTAGACATGCCACCTTAGATTCCTTGAATGGACATGAAAGGTCCTCAGCATTACTGTTTGAATTGCTCTTGTATTTTTTTTTTAAATTAATTCTCAATTAAGGCTCTAACCCTCTGTTGGTACGACCTTTTCTCGGTACATTACATTGGGGCCTCTACACATTCAGTAAATAAGAGATCTATGCACCAAAGGTTTACATGTGAAAGGACAATTGACAACTATTAATCAAGCCGCCTTTCAATGAGAAAATTACTAATAAAACTGTTGACATACCTTAAAGCGCGTCCCAATTGAAGAGAATTTGGATTGCTTTGAACTCTCTTCAGGCAATGGGGGGAAGAGATTTGCAACAAAATGGCATGTTGAGGAATTTAGCAGGGCTTGGTGCTCTGCCACCACATAATCTTTGTTCTTGTCAAGGAATTGATCAGCTTGATATGTGACCTGTATATATCAAGTATACGCTTGTTAACCTAAGTCCTTTTTTTCTAACGAGATGATCGATCATACCACCAGTTACCAGTACCTACTGTCGGTACATGTGCAATACCTCAATGTACCAGAAAAATAACACAAAACTAAAATTAAAAGACAGGTAGAATTTTGAACTACTTTGTTAAATTTTGAAATGCTTACATCTCCGGCGTAATGGTTTATTGTGAACGCCGTTCGTGCAAGCTTAGGTTTGCTAAACCGCTTGTGCGCCTTGTATGTTTGGTACATCTTATTTGCAAATGTCTCGTGTGTTGACTTTGGAAACATGCTGCATCATTTATTACTTCCAATTATCAAAACATATATAAAATAGACTCCAGTTTTAAGTATAAACAAGGAATCATCATAATTTCCCAAATGAGACCATACTCTGCACCTTGCAAGTTCGGTACCAGTTGTAAATGAGTTAAAAGAAATTAGTTCAGTCAGTATCCAAACTCAACAGGTGCAGTAATTCATTTCCTTAAGATAAATTTACATTATGGTTGTCAGTAATATAGAATTACAATCAGAAAAACAAAAATCAGAAAAACAAAAAAAAATTGTAACCGAAAGTACTATGAACATACCATGCCTCGTCAAGGAGTGCAATTATACCTCCAGGTTTCTGCATGTAAGTTCAGATATTTGGTTAACAAGAATTGCTTATAATTTATTTTTTCTAATATCCATAAATTATTTTATACATATATATAAAAGTAGGATCATTGTTGCACCTTCTCGATTAGATCTAGTACATCTTGGTTATCCACAAACTCGACATAACTCCAGTCTATCTCTTCCTTTGTGTAATCCTCTTGCTCCATTTTAAACACATGCTGTAAAAACAATAATTTCATTAAAATTGTACAAATTATGATCAACAAAATAATATATTCTTACACACACACACACATACTTGATTAAAATGCTGCTGCAACTTCTCATTGGTGAAATTGATACATAACTGCTCAAAACTGCAAAACAGAGAATATGTTAGAATGTGGAGATGTCTCATTCAAAGAGATAAATTACAATGGTGAACATGAAATGTTACCTATTGATTTTAAAACTTTCAAATCCATAAATATCAAGCACTCCAATTATGTTTTTCGCATTTGGGTCCTGGCCAATTGAATTATTGATCTTATCGACTAACCTGTAATGATATTAGTAACGATATAATCTTCCTCAAATTATATATACAATATAATTAATATATCTAAGTGCAAATATATTAAATTCACACCAGTCAAACAATCTTGAATACATAGTCTTAGCCAGAGCGTCACGGCTTAATGCTGCATTCTCTGGATCAAGAGGCTTTGTAATGTTACCATCTGGAGTTACTATAACTCTCTGGCACAATGAATCCACAAGGAGCTTTTCGTCACACCTGCAGGTATTATGCAACCCATCAAACATATCACACAAACAATGAAATAAATTTTGACAATTACATGAAAAGATGTAGCTGGCATGTGTGTGTGGGTGTGTGTGTATAAATCCTAATATTGACAATCAATTATTATAAGATAATAGAAGTACATAAGCAGCTCAGCAGCGGTTTTGAGATGAAACAAGGCCTTCTCATCCTTCAATTTGGAGGAGTCGGTTTCTTTTCCTTTGGCAAAAGTAATGTTACCAAGGTGCAAAATCGCAGCTACAATGCGAAATATTGCATCCTACAGAAAAGACAGTACAAAATTTCATGATAAGTCTCTGTTTCCATCTGCACAATTTTTTTAGTGCAAATTGTATGCGTATAACATACCTGTTCTTCATTGCTAATTCCTACTATATCCATAGCATTTCTTGTTTCCAAGTATTCCCTTGCATCATCGACATTAGATACTTCATAGCAGCCAGTTTGGTTTAAATAATGAAATGTTCTTGGATCTGCCACCTTGAATCGTTTTGCATCCTAAAGAGTAATTTGTTGCATCAGTACGAGTTTGATATCAGTTCAAAATAATCTCATCATATGTGGCCGTGGAGACACAATTCCTTTTGAGACGTAACTATGAAGAACTATACCTCTGGGGGTGCAGAACAGAGCATGTAGAAACAATGGTAATTCCGTTCCGGATCTGACACCTGGCACACTCTAGACCGTTCGAGCAGGTACGTACGAACCGCTGCCCCTGAAATCTTCCCATATTTGTCAAATTGGATCTCCACAAATTTACCAAAGCGACTGTGAAAGTAAAGAATATGTCATAACATTTTAGCTTTTGTGGCTTTTTATCGATTTTGAAGAGATTGAAATTTTAAATAAACAAAGATCTGACAATCACCTTGAATTGTTGTTCTTCACAGTCTTGGCATTTCCAAATGCTTCCAGAACAGGATTGGACTATAACAATGGAATTATTTTTGTTAAATTACTAAAGAAAAAAGGAAAAAGAAATTAAAAATAATCTTATCTTGAATAAGTGAATCTATTTTGTTATATTACCTCTAACACTTGTTGTTCAACCGTTCGTCCTTCTGTTCCCGATCGACCCCCCATGAATGCAAGGTATCTCATAAGCATTTTTGTCGTCTCTGTTTTACCGGCACCACTTTCTCCACTAACCAAGATTGATTGGCTCCCATGGTCATTTATCAATGCCCTGTTTTGGTATTACACTTAGTTTTAACCTTGTATAAATAAATAAGAAAATAAAAAAAGGGAAAAAAAAAAAAAAAAACTGACCTGTAACAAGCATCTGCCACAGCAAACAAATGGGGACTGAGCTCTCCAAATGTTGCCCCCTTGTATTGCTCCATCATATGAACATCATACAAATGCGGTAACCTTCGGAAAGGGTTCACCGCTATCAAGATATTGCCAGTATATGTCTGTCAAAAAGCATTCATTGCACTCCATTAAATTTTATAATTACTGTTTTACATATGATTAAGACTGAACAGAGATCAGTAGTACAGGGTTTACTGACCTTTCATTGAGTAAGATGAAAAACAATTTACAAATAATTGAATTAGATGAAAGTTTTCTTACATATATCTCATTAAGCGAGTAACGACACGCCAGGTTGTTCAGTACACCAGGTTCATGGAGGTATGCTAGCTTTGTCATGTCATCAACTCCGGCCGGAGGCGCTTCCATGTCCTTTGGATAGATGCTAGCCAAGCTTGCAACAACCTACACTTGGATAATACATACATTTTTCCAAGAATTGTGTCATTAATTATAAGTTTTAAGATTTCAAGAAATTGTTTCTATGATATATATGATCGAAGCTTCAGTAAATACCAAATATAGAAAATATTTTAAATATTGTTATTCCACATCAAGTTCATGAAAAAACAAACAAATGTTAGCCATATATATATATATTTTTTTTTTTTTTTAAGGACTACAATGAACCATAGCATCCATTTTTTTAGATGCTTCTTACAGTTCTATACCCTGTATTGTTAAAATTGTCATTCTAACATGAGGTTGATGTAACTCCTATTCTAGACCTATTGTAGAATTACCGTTGCATTTATTAATTGTAAATTGCCAATAAATATGTATTAATTTGATGTGTTGACAATCATTAGACAGTACATTACATTCTTGCTTGAGGATCAGATCATGAACATTTCTTTTATTTATATATTTATTTATTTTAATAGTAATAATAATGACATAATTAAGAATTAGTATATTTTGGCTTATCATCATTGAAGAAATCAATTAATAGTGGAATGCAAGTACCTTATCATTACTCATAAATTTGATACACGTGTACTTAATTAACCCAATTAAGTATCCATTTATAAATTATTGTGATCATCCAAGAAGGTACTCTTGTTAATATTTTTTTATACAAATTAAACACTAATGATTAAACTCTTATTTGATAGCCATAAATCATTGCACTAGGAGAATCCAGCTCATGCCTTAGGTGGTAAGGAATACAGCTACCATGCATGATCATCATTAGCATTGCTTTTATTCTTTTACGCTTCTTTTATTGATCCTTTTATCATACACTACTAAATTATGCATAATGCAACAGAGAGAATCTTAACCCAAATTTTCTGTTGTCAAATATGTAGCGACTCAATATTATGGGTCACAAACATTGGGGAATTTAAAAAATATCAATGCCTCCGATTCAATCTGCGGCTCCATTCTTGGATGGCACAGATTGAATTGGAGCTTCTAAAAAACCTAAACATCAGTATATTACAGTGCATTTTTGGATTTTTTAGAGGTTGCCAATTCAATCTACGATCCCCTAAGAATGAGGCCGCAGATTGAATTGGTGGCCCTGATACTTTTCGAATTCTCCAAAAAACGTGTTTTTTGGTTTATTTTTTTTTGGAAATATGGTATAAATAAAAATTTCGTCCCACAAGATGTACATTTCAAAAGAAGAAAGGTATTGCATTATATGAATATAGCTTAAGAAAATGAATAAATTCCCCATGACAGCAACTTGCTACACAAAGCACTGGACAGAAACTTCCACAAAGAAAACCAGACTTAATTGTTCTATTTCTTATATGCATTATTGTTTTTGAATTATTCAATCAAATTCAACCAAGAACAGCAGTCTCATATCTGATAGTTTATCTTTTTTTCCAAAACACAAACCTCACGATTACATAATTTAAAATAAATCCAATAATTTTCTTTTTGATAATAAATCGATTTCAAATGACTTGGCATGAACAAAATATATGAAAAATAGGATGCATGATCCAAATATAAGTAAAAGAAAAATTATAATTCAGATGAAAACATGTGTATGTATGTACCGTCTTTCCATTGGTGGCGACGATAGTCGCATTGCCTCCGTTGATTTGGGTGACCTCTCCATCAATCCAGGCGTCTTCTGGATCTTCGACCCACACATGCGACCCAACTATTATGTTCACCGGCGTCCCCTGGATCGATGCAAATCAAACCATGAAGAATATGATATATAATAACATATATACATACAACTCATGATCATGATCATGATCAATTGTTTATAAAATTAATTAACATATATATAGGCTTGATTACCATGGATGATGTATTGTTCTTCTATGTTCATGCGACCTTTCAGAGAGAGAGAGAGAGAGAGAGATCAGAGATGGAAGGAAGGAAATTTGAAAGTATAAGGGGAAAAGAAAGGAAAGGAAAGGAAAGGAAATGAAGAAGAGAGGGAAAGAAAAGGACAGACAATGGGGGTGGTGGGGTGGGCGGTGCCAAGATGTTTGTTAAACTCTGAAATGTAGAAAGCTAGAGAGAGAGAGAGAGAGAGAGAAATTCTGAAAGGGGGTAAAATTTAGAGAGAGAAAGAAAGGGGAGGTGGTTTGGTGATCATGACATATATAGATGGAATTCTTTAGCTGGTAATTTTAAAGTGGTTAGATATATGGATGCATCTTCTTCAGAGAAATTCTGTGTTTTTTTTTTTTGCTTCCATTTAGTTATTATTTTTTTTTTCTAATTAATTTCTACGTGGAATGCACATTCTTTCTTAGTTTGTAAATTTTGTGTTGTCATCCCCAACTAACTTTAACTAAAATAAACCAATAATTAACTATAGATAATTTTTACACAACTGTTACTAATGCCTCTCCTTAAATTTTGACCGTAACCATAGATTAAAATATTAACAATATTATTTTGACCGTAGTCAGATTTTTGTGTGGCTAGATCCTCATTTTTTACTAATAAAAAATAATGTTGTTTTGATTTTATGCAACATACAAGTTATATGATTTTTTTAAATTATTTGGACACTATAATACTGTATTGTATGAAGTTAAAACATTGTTGTTAATACTTCATAACTTTCAACTATATGCCACTTCACTCTGATTATAGGCAGGGACAGAACTAGACTTGCTGACTATAGATGTAAATGGTGAATGAGAGTCAATAATATAAAATTTCTATGCTTGAATGGGAATCAATTTTAAAGTACTCATAACATTTACTCTAAATTATATAGAAAACTATGTATAAGTATAGAAATTTTATAAAAAATGGTGGTGAATTACATTACTTCTTACTCTCTCCGCCTTTAATTATAAGTGGATGGATCAATTATCTCATTTATTTTCAAAAAATTTGTACTTATATATAATTTTATATGATTGATCATTATTTACGCTGCTTCTAACTCTGATTATTGTACCTAAACAGCATTCTAGAGTGAAAATGTATTAGAATCAAGTACTGAATTCTATAATATTTCTTTGTGATTCCAAGGCAATTCTCTTTTGGGAGATCCAAAACATTTACTACTAAAGCATGCATTAATTAAAAACATGTCTAGCTAGCAAAATACCAACTAAAGCCAATCCTTAATTAATTAAGCGTAATATCATTCCAATATTCTGATAGTGAGCCCCATTATAAAACTTTAGTTTTATGAGCGAAAATGACACCATTCTACTTAAGGGTGTCAATGACATCTTTTCATCAGTTTGTCTAATTCGTATCATATTCAGTAAGGGTAAGAATTTTTTTTCGTTAGTTTATCAAGTATAAGTAACGATTTTTTTTTGTTATCTTATCCATTATTGTATAAGATAATTAAAAAAAATTATATATACATATATATATTTGTATGAAGATGATACAGGATATAATAAAATTTTGTATTTTATCAAATTTTCATAATACAAATTAGTTGTATTAATTATTATTTTTTCTTATTTCAAAAAATATTATATCGAAAATACAAATTAAGATGTTAATGACTTTTCTTTATCCGTTTACTTGATCCATACTATATTTGAAAAAATTAATGAGCTTAAAATTTTTTTTTCGTTATCAGTATATTATGAAAATGCCTCCATCCGATCCGTATCGTATCTGTTGACGTCCCTAATTCTAGTCTCTCTATTGTAGATGGGTCCCACTAGCTACTTTCGCTTTGAATCTTTTTTTGCAAGGCGGTGGCCTACTTCTAAAAAAAAAGAGAATTGAAAACAACGAAACAATGTGATCCAGAAGGAAGAAAGGGTTGAGATTAGCTTTCCAAGTGGAAATAATTTAAAAAAAAGAGGTGCCTTTCGGCCGTTGGTTGGAATGGTCACCGCCAGATCTCGACCGTTCCCACGTGTTGGCCAACACCTCTACAATTATTTTTATTTCAGGTGAAATTTATCTCTTTTTTTTAATGGAAAGGCAGCGATTGTATGGCTGGCTTATCCCCCACACATCAACATATAAATTGAGCTGGAATTCCAATTCTACTTTCTTAATTAATGGCGATCATCTGCTCACCCTGAACAATAAAATAAAATAAAAGTATTTCAGAAAAATTATGAGCGTATAGAGGACATATACTACAATTCATTAATAAAAACAGTATTGTAAATAATGCTATCCAAGCGATTAATTAGGAATAATTGAGAATAAACGGTCATATTCGGAAATAATTGTTTGATTAGTCAAAAAAATTTATAACGGTTTGATCACCGCCAATGACTAATAAGCTGATTAATCAACCTAAACGGATATTTTTTTATAACACTAAATAGAAGTATGAACAAACACACATGATATGGTGTAATGCATTCTAGAAGAATTATATGGGTAATTATTGATACACCCGTTTGATTGTTAAAACAATAATTTTTTTGAGTATGTTGATGACACATATTGAAAGGTACATATATGAAATATTGTTAATCAAGAAAATGATTATGAAATTATATTCTACGTTAATTTTTGTCCATACCTTACTTTTAACATGAGTGGATGTCAAAAATATAGAAATACATACTTATGCAGTATGCACTAAGAATTAGCCTTAGTCCAGTGATAAAGACACGTATCCTCTGATATGAGAGATTATGAATTCGAAATTTAGATGATTCTTTTTTTGCTATAATAAAAGTTAAAAAAGAGTGTTTAATAGCTTGACATCAAACTCTATCATTTAAATTATACTTATGCATTGACTCGGTACAAGCAAGGGCGAACCCACCTTGAGCCGGAGGGAGGGGGGCAATCGCCTCCCATGAATTTTGAAATTCAGTGAAAAAATATGGGTCCGATATCACTTTGTTTTTCTCTGAAAATTGTTTTGTCTCTCTTTAAAACTGAAATGCTCGCTAGGACAGTTAGAAAAGCACTGTTAATGAAAATTTTTGTTGTTTTTATAGAATTTTTATAGAAATTTGCAGGTCCGGACCAACTTTGTTGTTTTTTAATATGTAAAATAATATTATCTTGTTGTTTTATTATGTAAGACTATACTATTTTTATTATATTAGATTGTTTTTTATGTAGTATCCGATTAATTAATGAGTTTGAATCCCATAAGCTATTTGAACCCGATTCATGTTCCTTCTTGACAGAAATTCTGCATTGCCTGGCTGAAATTTCTCTCTTTTTTAATGGAAAGGCAGCGATTGTATGGCTGGCTCATCCCCCACATATCAACATATAAATTGAGCTGGAATTCCAATTCTACTTCTCAATTAATGGCGATCATCTGCTCACCCTCAACACAATAAGATAAAATAATTGTATTTTAGAAAAGTTATGTGCGAATTTTTTTATGTACGAGTTTGATTCTTCAAAAAATTATTTTATGAGCGTGTGAAAGACATACAATAGACATTGTTTGGCAATTTCGATGATCTTTAAATCGTAAATGTAGTCACAAAATTATATGTGTAATTATTGATACACCCTTTTGATTGTTAAAAAAATAATTTTATTTGTATGTAGATGACAAATATTGAAAGGCACAGATATGAAATATTGTTAATCAAGAAAATGATCATAAAATTATCTTCGAATGTGAAAATAAATGCTTATGCATTAAGAATCAGTTTCTGGTCTAGATACATATCTTCGAATGTGAGAAGTTATGGATTCGAAATTCAGATTGAGAAAATCTTTTGTTGTAATAACAAAGTTTGAAAAAAATATTGGGTGGCTTGACCTCAAACATTTTCATTAAAAAAAAATGCTAATGCATTAACCCGGTATAGGGGTTTGCTAACGGGTTACCCGTTAGGGGTAACGGGTAGGTTGGGTACGGGTAAAACCCGTAACGGGTAGATGGATAATTTTCTCAAAACCTCTATCCGGTCTGTTTATTACCCATACCCGTTGCGGGTTGACGGGTACGGGTCCGGTTCGCCCGTTTTTTTTTGTCTTTTTCTCTTTTTTTTTCAAAAAAATTCAAAAAATTCAAATTTTTTTGAAGTGAAACGGGTCAGGTACGGGTAACGGGTACGGGTACGGGTATGCGGGTAGATGGGTACGGGTAGGCGGGTACGGATAGGCGGGTAGACGGGTACGGCTATAACGGGTTTTTTTTCAAATTAGGTTGTCCGGTCCGTTTATTATCCGTACCCGTCTACCCGTCTATCCGTTTGTACCCGGGCAACGGGTACGGGTAGCTCGGGTAACGGGTACGGACCGGGCAAAACAGGTTGAACCCGTTAGGAGTTTAGCAAACCACTAACCCGGTACAGGAGTTATCACACATGGAGAATAGGATAGCAAAATTGTATTTCTATGCTCTTGTGGAGGTCAATGCATGTAATGAGAGCAAAACAGTAGTTCTCACTTCTCACATTCAGTCATCCACTATCAAGAATAAGCTTTATGTTTATATGCGATTTTATATAGCGAGCATGTAATGAGAAAGTATGATGTTTCAGTTTCCCTCTCTTTTACTTCTTCTTCTCAACTAGATATGGATCATATGATGTTCTATTTTCCAACTACAAGTATAAGATTTTGAATTATTTTTCACACAGAGACCAATATTTTGGCCACTAAATTAAAGTTAATTTTAAAAATGAAGTAATAATTTTGACCAAAAAAATTCAGCTCAAATTTTATATATTAGTTAGTATACAATTTTTGAATGGTCTTAGCAACATCTCTCCATTCAAGCTATGTGTCCTCTGTATATTCACATTAATATTTGTTAATGACTTTGTCAATGCATGATTAAATAAAACAATGTTTTGGCGTACAGAGGGAAGTTTGACCAATATTTTTTCAGAAAAGTTATACTGCAAATTATTAAATTTTTTCATTGTTCAATTTCTCTTAATGCACATTTATAGAGAGTTTGGGAGCTCGATTTATTAATTAAAGAAAAATACACAAGTACTTAGATCATTTGACGTCCGTATATATATATATATAGCATATCATCTTAGGAGTAGAACTAGGGTGTTCTTAAGTTCGCCAAATTCTTGGTGAACTCAAGTCTAAAACCCGTTGAATCGGCTTCAAATGACGAATCCAAACCGTTGAAACTCACCTAACTTACGAGTGATGTGTCTACATGTGAAAATTTTAAACATTTGAATTAATTTAGTACAAAGTCAAGCGGTCAAAAAATTTCAAAAAATGAATGTATTAAAATTAATTTATTAACTTTCTAATTTTGACCAATTGACTTTATACTAAATTAATTCGAATGTCAAAAATTTTCACATGTAGACATATCACTCATAAGGTAGCCGGATTTTAACAGTTCGGATTCGTTATTTAAAACCGATTTGACAAGTTCTAGACTTGAGTTCACCAAAGAGCTTGATGAACTTAAGAACAACCTAGTTCTACTCTCATCTTAGCTGTATATATTCTTGTGTCCTGAATTTATTTTTTTCTTTTATCAAATAATTAAAAAAACAATGGTTCTGATTAATAAAATGGTTTCTTCCCAACCGCCAATGATGTCATTTAAAAGATTTGATGCTGACCTATGTTGCTGACTTTTCTCATGTTATCAGCTCTGCATTAAGGGAAAATAATCTGTTTTTTCTCATTCAATCTTTCAAATTATCCATGTGCGAATCTTGACGAAGATCAACGGTTGAATAAGAAAAAAAATAAGTTCCTGCTTTTCTAAAGGAAAAACAACAAATTTCATTCCACATAAAGATTCGTGTAAACTTGATGCAAAGTTGTCAGAATAAATCTTGATACAGATCAAATTGTCGTGATCTGACATCAGACTAATTTGGTCTGATATCCATTAAACCGCCCCCAATTCTTATCAGCTCCGTCCACTAAGAGCATGTTTAATCTGATGGTCTTGTGTGTCGAACATAATTTATCTTTTAATGGAATTACCGACAACATATATATTAATAAAAGAAATATGTTCGACACACCGTCTTGTCGAGATCCCGTAATTTTTTTCTAAATGTTTATTCGTCAGTTTTCTATCTCAAATGCTGTATCAGTGATACCGTCTTTCTCTTTGTTAAAAATAGTCTCCTATTCCTCTTTTGTTAGCGTCGAACATGTTTGGATAACTAATTTGATTTTATTATTTGTAATGACAATTGTATTAAATTGAAGTATCAATTTGAATTCTAACACAACTAGTTGAGTGATCTGCACGCGAAAAGAAAGCTAAAAAATCATCCATGTTTCATTGTCCATCCGGCCCCACTGGCTAGTCCGGATTGGAGCATGTTTTATTGTAAAGCAGGTTGACAGCCCTGTTTACAAGTGGAAAAGTATCTTCTGCGGAGTTTTTCTGTGTGAAGCTGTGCGGAACTTTTAATTTGATCCGTTCGTTTCGAATCGGACGGACCAAATCAGATCTTGCCCGAATTTTAAACAAACTCAAAATTTGGTGAACCCTAAATTCAGTCCGTCCGATCCGAAATGAACGGACCAGATTAAAAGCTCTGCACAGCTCCGCACAGAAAACTCTGCAAAGGATAGCGTTTCGTTTACAAGTCATGTCATGAGCTTGTCTCGGTCTAGTGATATTTCATATTTTAAAATTTTATTATCTCAATTATATATTAAAAGAGGAGGGCTCAATATAATATCCTAACATTTTTATTTTTAATTTTAAAGTTTAAACAAATGATCTAAACCACTAAATATGATATCTATGTTAAAATATAATTGGAGAACAAATTTTGTATATCTTTTGAAATTTTTTTACTATTTTATATTTTATAATATTCATTATCTTAAAATTAAAAAATAACAAATTTGCAAGATTAAAAAAAAAAAAAATCTAACTTGTCCCGTCAAAGTTGCGTCGCTAAGATAAGCATATATTCAAAATAGTTGAATAATTCTCAAAGTCAAGTCAAAAGATTTATTCTTCTCCCAAAAGTTACAAAAAGAGTTGTGATGCAGAACTGTCTTGTTGCTGTCTCCATTGCTGAAGCCTGAAGGAGCATTGTTAATGTGAAGGAGAGGTATGGAAGAGGTGCATATGCATAGAGGTCTTTAAGACTGGAGCCCACATAGATGGTGGTGCATAATGGGCCACGACCCATTGGGCCTTATTTTGTTTCGGACAAGGCCTTGTACACCTTCCTTCAGATTCCTCAGTAGTAAGTAGGGATGTTCATCGGTTCGGTTCGCAAACCAAAGTTATAATTCGGTTTTAAAAATAGAACCGAACCGAACCAAAGTTTTATTTCGGTTTGTTCGGTTCAAACCCCAAATATATTAATTTTTTATTTAAAATAATTGATTTATAATAAACCGAAGTATATTAAGAAATAAACCGGAGTATTAAGAAATAAACTAAGATATTTAAAAATAAATCAAGATATTTAGAAATAAACCAAGTATTTAAAGCAATTGATTAAGAAATAAACCGGAGTGGTTCCGATCAAATTCATATTATATGAAAGTTCGGTCGGTTCGGTTATTTCGGTTTTGAAAATTTTCAAACCGAATCGAACCGAAGTTATAATTCGGTTTTGAAAAACCAACCGAACCAATCCAATAAACCATATAAACCGAACTAATTCGGTTCGGTTCAAAACCGATTAAACCGAACCGTTTGAACACCCCTAGTAGTCAGTAGGTTTTTGCTCATGTTCTATTTTCCTTGTGGCCTACCCACCTAATTCTTTCTTTCTATTTTTGATAAATTTTTTTATGAAAATGAATTATATTTGGGATTAAATAAAATATAAATATTTTCATGACATGAATGAGATTTTTTACAACTAATTTTTCAAGTCAAACTCAATTTTTGTGTGTGTGTGCGCGCTGTCTTCTCTCTTTGTATGTAGCGGATGCACTTTTACATGAGCACCAATTGCATTCTTGTTCATACTAATTTAATTGTCATTCTTTCAGCTATACTTTCTTTTTAGTATTAGCAAAATCTTGTAAATTTTCTATTAGTTCTGGAACTAATATGCTCAAGATTTCCATTTTATTTTTTAATCTTTGAAATAATAATATTATACTATTTTGTAATACATGAAGCAATTCTTTTCTATAAATTTGATATTCAGCCAACAAAAATATATTTGAATGAATATACATACTATGAAAAGGGAAAGAAATGGAATAACTTTGATTATGGTTGGAATATTTTTAGTGCTTCTGTATGAATCACTATCTACTTTAATATATTAAATAGAAGACAACTTCTAATTTTAAATATTTGCAATAAAAATTTAAACTGAATTTCACACTTGTGTTTCCACCCAGAGAACAATCTTCATAATATTATAAAAAATATCCATGGTAAATAAACTAAGAATCAGTAAGTTGGACCTATATAAAATGGTTTTACTAATTACAAGCCAATCAGAAATATCTCAATTTTAGAAGCCAAAGAAGTAAAATGTAGAGAATTACATCTAATTTGGTTAATTAAAAACATGATTTTTTATGTGAGAGATCATAATTTTTTTTGAAAAAACAGTAGAAGTGTTGAAGAAAATCCTAATTTTAGTCTCCATTATTTTAACCGGAAATTAGCGCTCCTCACAGCTCAAAGTGGACCTGCATATAATAACATATCATATTTTTAATATTTATGAATAAATTTTTGAAGTGTAATTTTGGGTCTTTACCATTGTCAATTTCATGTCAGTAATAATAATTTTCATTTCATTTTAATTCATTTAGTTTAATGTTAATTCAAGAATCAAACATGTAGTTCCAGTAAATCAAATAAATCACATTGTATGGCAAAATATGAGGAATACTGTACTGTAAAGATACATTATTAACTGCTTAGTAGGCAACAAAACAGTACTTGCTAAGAGACCTTTTTGAAGTTAAAAAAAATGCTTACATGAGAAGAAAGTATCAGTACTGTAAAAAGAAAGAAGAAACAAAAGACTTGGTTTTGTAATGCACAAAACTATATACTCAGGGACTGGTACCAGATAGTTGGTACCTTTTCATTGAGCTGTTGATTTCAATGAAATCAATGGGTCTCTACCCACTTTTATCAAAAAAAAAAAAATACATACAACAATGAGGTTGTGCACATTGCCCCGGCCTGTGCGCAACTCCAATTTTAGCCATGTCTACAGCTTCCCCAGATGATATTCCTACCTGCCAAACATAATTTAAAATAGGTTAAATATTCAACTTCAAGTACGGTTATCTTTTACCAGTAAACAGGGTTTTTGAACTCCAAATTGGTTGTAAAGGCCTCCCTGAGGTCTAAATTAATATGCCATCAGAGACGGACTCAGGATTTCCGTCAGGGTATGACAAGAGTAGTGTGCACCAATACGCTAAATAACACTGGTATCGGCTGGTACCAGTGACAGAAAATAACCAATCGAGTTCAAATAACTAATAGGGTTCAAGCTTCAAACCCATTAGCTATTCAGGTTTAAAAAAAGGAATTTGTTGGCTGCGCCGGAGATTTTAGGCTCAACAGGTGCAAAGTCTTTTCCTGAGTAGAGCAAGAGCCTAATATCATATACCCGAAAATCTGTTTTTAAAATCCAGGGCCAATGTGGATCCACCCTGCATGCCGTGAAGTTTTCAACACCTGTTTTGATAGCCTTTAATTTCTGTTTTTTTTTTTTGCTATTTGACAGCAGGGAACTTACTATCTGTTTTCAAGGAATGCATTGCCCTGATAAATCTATGCTATTATTTCCTTTGTGTTAGTTATATGTTGTACCAGAATTTGATCATTCATTCTGATCTCAATGGTTCTAGATCCCGCTCCATAATTGCTTCCACTGACAAGCTCTCTTTGGTCTTATACATTTACCTGGGGGCTGGGTGGTTTAAATTATGGGGGAGAGTATGAGGGGAAAAGGGGCTAAATTCTTAATATAAATTAAAAGTTTGTAGCTTTGTCCATTAAATTTTATGCATCAGTACTGTCTAATCCCCCTTATAAATAAATAAAATTTTCAGCCTCTCCAATTTCAAGTTTCTGAATCCATCCTGATGTTGTAGGTCAAATTTTAGGGTCTAGATTGGATGAAAATTTTTGTTTGATAAAAGTTATATGTTATTTTTTTTTTATGTCATGCTACTTTGAAGCATACTCTTAAGGTCATTTTTTATTTTTATTAAAGGGCCCCAGAACACTCCAACATCATTTTAGATGCTATTCTCGAGAATTAAACCTGCATCATCTTAGAAGAGAGACGAGGACTCATGCCACTGCATCATGCCCGCGGTTCTACTCTAAAGTCATTTTAATTGGCATTAGTGTGCCTTTTTAAAATAGATACTCAAGATTAAATTTTAATAGTGAAAAAATTGGTAACAATGATTGAAAAAAGAGAAACAGTGAGGTCATGTGGACTATGAAAAAACCATGACCCCTGGGTTCAGATCCAAACCTTGATTGGGTCAATAGTGGGCTCGTTAACGGGCTTTACCTGAGGCCCCAACAAAACCAAACAAACATTAAGTTCAAAATGCTCCTCACTATCAGTATGACAAGCACCAGCACTTTATTATTCTGACAGAAGCTAAGACAGTAATAGCAAAAATAGATCCAATGATGTAAAAAAAAATGAAAAAAGATTGCATAATCACGACTCAAAAACCATGTTCTCCGCCTCCTTTTTGAGTGAATCGAAAAGCACGGACGAAAGATAGCACTCGCCAAAGCTCAGGAAAATAACCTGCACGGAATATCACTAAACATGCTTAAAGAATATATTCGAATCTGAGGTCAAAAAAATATATTCACACTTATAAATTTCGGGCATGTCCCAATGACATAAATAAATTAAGGATCAAAGTTTGATAATGTTACTACACAATATATATTCGTTTCGAAAATCAAATAATCAATTTGAACCATTCAACGTGATCTCCATATGAAAATGTAAAATTTGATCTACATGTTAAATTTTATATGGAGATCATGTTGAATGGTCTAGATCGATTGTTTTGACTTTAAAAATGGAGATATTGATCCACAGTACAGACTATTATGCAGTATGCAGTACCATAGCTTTATTAGTATTTGGTAAATAGACCATTTTATCAGTACTGTAAAAAACATGAAACAAAAGACATACCACAACAAGTTTTCCTGCATTTTCTTGCCTACGTGCAACTTCAATTGCTGCAACTGCAGCTGCACCAGATGATATCCCAACCTGTCATAAAACATTTTAATAATGATTGATAATTATCTTCATGTACAAAATAAATTAAATATCAAGATTAACACAGTTGTTTGCACAGATTCATCTTCTGTGCCATGCTATAAACATTGGAAAACCTAAGCATATAGAAAATGTTTTTATTTATAGCCTTAATTAAACAGAAAACTAAACCAAGTACATCGCAACTCACCAAAAGCCCCTCCTTCAAGGCAAGCAGCTTTGCCATCTTGATCGCCTCTTCACTTGATACCTAATCAACACAACAAAATTCATTTAGTTAGTTTAGTACCATCTTTTGTTAGTTTCACTTCTGGCCAATATAAATAAAATTTTCTTATGCAATTTCCCGATTCTTACTGGTATAATTTCATCTAAGAGGTCTGTTTGCAAAACACCTGGAATGAATCCAGCACCTATCCCTTGTATCTTATGCGGTCCTACTGCACAACAAAACGTAGAACATCAAATTAGGATTAGTAAATGTAGATAGGGAATGAGTGAGAGCGAGGAGGGGAGTTATGAAATTACAAACCAGCACTTCCTCCAGATAAAACTGCACTCTCTGTTGGTTCCACCCCATACAGCTTCATCAAAATAATTAAAATTTATTTGGAATTTTGAACAAAAAAAATATTATGTACTTGAAGCATACAATTTGAAGATAAATAATCAATTAGAGATCATTTACATTGATAGCAGATCAATTTGTATCAATTAACATATATAACAAATCATGTAATTAGGAAATATTTTAATGGCTCTTTTTAAATCTGGTAATCTATATATAGGCACCATATAAGAGATGGAAATAACATCATAGATCAATAAAATTAATTTTTTTCCTCTAAAATTTCAACAAATTTTTACCTTAATATTGGGGTTTCTCTCTTTGAGGTACCTTCCAGTACCGGTGATGGTACCACCAGTTCCAATGCCAACTATAAGGATATCTATTTTACCAGCAGTTCCTTGCCAGATCTCTGGCCCAGTAGTCTCATAGTGTATCTACAGAAATACAAGCACATGCATCACTGAATAAACAAGCAGAGTAAGTAACTACTAATTCAATGCAAAATGCAAATATTTTTATTTGTACAAACAACTTAAAACACCCTAGAGTATTTGCATACGGCAGCCATTTTCAAACAAAAAGGAGCAATCTTACAGAATTCTCTGAGGTACTTGGAAATTTTTTTCTTGCGCAAAATTACCCTTTCACTTATCGATCCGGTCACAAAATTATTGTTTATTGAATATAAATTTTTTGCACACCAAGCAATTTTAAAGTCAAAGGGACCAATAATTTATCTAATTTTTTTTTTGTCATCAAATGGTGCTAATGTTAGTCACCAGTTGCTTGAGCAAGCATCACAAATCAATTATCAAGGTCCTTTAACAAACACTGATTAATAGGTCATTTTGCAAATTTCCCCAAACTCAATGATTAAATCTTTCTTTGAACTCACACTACCTTGGGTTTGCTGGGTTTTCAAATTGCTGTAGGATATAAGAGTTGGGGATCTTGGCTGCCAATTCGTCGGCCTTTTGCACTGCACCTCTCATGCCAAGGGTGGGGTCTATCAGCACCAGCTCAGCACCAAATGCCTTCAATAGAATGCGTCTCTCAAGACTCATCGACGCTGGCATCGTTATCTTTAGCTTGTATCCCTTTGCTGCTGCTATGAAGGCAAGCCCGATGCCCGTGTTGCCACTTGTCGGCTCAATCAATACACTCTTTCAAAGAAAAACAAAAAACAGTTTATTAAAATATCTTGCAATTTTTTCATAGTAACAAAAAGCATTCAAAATTTGTCATAGTTGTGATTAATGCCCAGTATTTATGGGTATTATTGTGATTAATTAGGAGGGAACCAACATTGAACTGCTTCTAGCAAATTTGGCCTTTATCATGGTGATTGTTCTATATCTAGTACCCAATTAGTTAATGGGTTTGAACCCGATTAGTGCTATCTTGACAGAAATCTTGAATCCGCCCGTGCACAACTCAACAATGTTGGATGCTTTCTTCAAATACAGTAAAATATATGGTGTTATTTGCTAAACTAAACCTGATCTAGAATCACTAACCTTGCCTGGAGCAATGAAGCCATTTTCCTCTGCATCTTTGATCATACTATAACCAATCCTGCAATTGAGAAAGAAAATGAAACTGAATTTCTGTTGTGCGCCTACAAAAAAGCTCACTAGAAAGAAACAAATTACCCATTCTTTTATTTTATCTTTCGGAGGAAGATGGATTATACATTATAGATTTCTTATTTTACATTATTAGAATGAAGAAACTTACTCAAAGAAAGGAAATGCAAAAAAATAATTAGCACCTATCCTTAACACTAGAGCATGGCTCCATGCACTCAAGCTTTGCTGCAATGCGGGCCCCACACGCAGTCACCACCTTGTTCAAGTACACCAATGGTGTATTCCCAATCAACTACAATCAATTTCATAAAATTAGCTCATAATATCTCAGTCAAAAGTTGAAATCCGAGAAACTAAAAAGGAAAAGAAAATACAAATATATACTTCAGTGACATCCTTAGCAATTCCAGTTCCCACTGCAGCCATTACTATGTGTCCTATATATGAAAAGAAAAAAAAAATGTTAAGTCAAGTAAAAAATTGCTTCATTTTGACTAGATTACTTACAAGAGGAAAATCAAAGAACTAGAGGAAGGCGAGATGTATACCCTTATTTCGCTCAAGTTTTGGTGATAATGGTTCAAAGTTCAATCTAACAAACCAACTTGAACATCGTGTGTGTGTATATATACCAGAAATGTGTTGAATTAATCCATTTATAAGTTTACCTCAGTCTTTTCACGTCTGCATGCGTGGAGTCTATATATATATATCTAACTCTTTCAAGGAAATATTATATCGTAGTTAATTTTAATAATAAATTAGTTGTTTTAATATAATAATGAAAAACTTAACCGAGCGATCGTATATTTTTTAATTTAATATAATTATTTCTAACAAAAATATTTTTATAAACACTTATTACCTTATAATATTTTTTTAACCTGTTTAGCACTATTTTTTTAGGAACCTAATAATTGCTCCCCAAATAAATTTCCGAACACACCGCTCAAGTACTTTATGTCTAACTTTAATTTCCAGCGCTCATGTCTAAGTTTTAAAACTCTGTTTATAACATTTTACAATGCTACTCACATGTTTTTATACCTCTATTTACAAGTATTTAAATCTTAAATCTGAGTAATTTTAACTCCTAACTATTTTTGTCTTCAAGCCAAAAAAGGAGATTATTTTCAGCCACTATTTTTTTTGCCCTGATCACTCTTGTACATTTCTAACGATCCATGATAAATTTTGTGAATCTAAAAATACAAATGTTTTATACTCGATTTTCTATTTTAAATTAGACCCATGCAAATTTTTTTTTGAGTTATTTTGAAGTTGTTTTTTTTTTAAGTAAGCCAATAAGCATTTTAAATTCTCAAGTTTTTAAAGCTCAATCTACAATCATTTAAACTTGATGTGGAAACTATTTGAATGCTTGACAGAACTTATTTAAATGCTTGACGCAACTACTTTAAACGGTTGTAGATAGAGGTTTAAATGTTTGACACAAGTACTTTAAATGCTTGAGTGTACTGCTTTAAATGCATGATACTATATGATCAACATCAGAGGTTTAAATGCTTGAACGTAGTAGTTTAAATTATAGACATTATAAGTTTAAATGGTTGTAGACTGAGCTTTAAAAGTTTGAGAATTTAAAGTATTTATGAGCTTTACTTAAAAAAACAACTTGAAATTAACTTAAAAATATTTACTCATGGATCTCATTTAAAAGAGAAAATTGAGTAAAAAATATTCGTATTTTTAAATCTACAAAATTTATCACGGATCATCAGAAAGTGAACTTTCGTTTATTAACTTAAAGAAAAAAAATAGTTATGAGTTAAAATTATCCGTATTTAGGATTTAAATGTTTAAACATAGATGTTTACAAACTTGTGAGTATTATTGTAAAATGTTATAAACAGAACTTCAAAAACTTGGATATGAACGCTAGAAAAAGAAGTTAGATAAAATTGAAAGGTTTTTGTTCAGTTAAACTAGTTGGGCCGCGGGGGGCTGCACTCGGGTATGATGGTTCGGAGAGCCATAACATTTTTTTTTTAGAGATTTTTTAAGATAAATGAAGATTTAACTCTTTTAAATTCTAATATTTTTTAAAATTTTCATCTAAATATATAATATGTGGTTTCTCACGTGGAAGGAGTTATCCTATGTCACTAAATTAAAGACAGATTTTTGTCTTATTTTATTCTTAATTTGTTAATATTCTCAGTTAGCATACAATATGTTAACATTAACAGGATAATTAATTGTTCATAATTTTTTATACAATCATTTTTTAACATATATATATATATAGTTATCTAACTGAAACAAACTAATTCAAAACCAAGTGAGCTACATGTTGATATGGAAATAAATTTATTGTTATTCCTTGGAAATAACATAAACATATTGTATTTTAGAAATAATAGAAATCTGTTATTTCTTGGAAATAATAGGAATTTATTATTCTGATCTTAATTGTTAATTTTTGTTAAAATTTGTGTATAAAAAAAAAACTTCGTTGACTTGCATAAAAATAACAGCAGATTTATTTCCTGTTGATATAAAATAAAGTTTCGTGGCCTTTAAAGGAATCTACCGCATTATGTATATGACGCACAATATGTCTATGTGCAGATCTATATGTACGTGGTACACAATATGTCTATGTGCGGATCTATATGTACGTGGTACACAATATGTCTATGTGCGGATCTATATGTACGTGATACACAATATGTCTATGTGCGGATCTATATGTACGTGGTACACAGTATGTCTATGTGCAGATTTATATGTGCGTGATACACAGTATGTGTGCATGATACATAGTATGTCTATGTGCGGATCTACGTGGTACATTAAGTGTTATTTACGCAAATAATATTTATAAGAATATATTTATTCGGCCTCAAAACATATTAGAATTTGTATTCCATACGAATAGAAAATGGCACCATTATTTTTATGCTAATGTTTTCGTATGTTGACTCTTCCATATGAATATTATTTTTATGGAGATCTATTGCGCAACTTGTGGAAATTTTTATTAATACTCTAAAAAAATTGTTTTTAATCAAAATACCCTCAATTTTTTTTTTTTGAATTCCACCCCAACTGCCTCCCAGTGGAGCGGTCCACCCTTTTTTTTAGATCTTAGTATTTTCATTTAAATAATTATTTTTGGAGTTTTAGTTTTATTCTTTAAGGTATATGTCAAAAAATAAAACATTTGATATATTAATGAGTGATATCGATCGTAACTCTTTATAACTTTGACTTAATTTGTCAGTTGAAGATAACAAGTCTAAAAATAATGGGATCAACTAAAAGTCCCCCTACTTCAGTCCCCTATCTGTCCCCCGCACTAAAAGACAAAAAAAAAGTTAAAACGTGCTAACTACCACCAAAGAGCAAGATTAATGTTATTTTATTAATAGTCAAAACGTATAATATTCATACCTACGAATTTGTAGTATTCATACTTATTATTAGAACCATTCGTCATATGTAAACACAAGTTGGAGGGGACCAGTAACAACCAGGGGGACCGCTGACGTCTTGTGATAGCCTGGATTGGGGACCACAATCGTTTGAAAGCGACATTTACCAAGATTGGGGACCACTACAGCGAATCTATATATTATTCATATCTAAATAAAGAAGTATTCATATCTAAACAAATGAAGTATTCATTCTGACGATTACAAAGTATTCATACATGTTTAAAATAATTTATACAATTCAAAATTCAAAGTTAGATTCATCTCTCTCACCCTATCTCTTCCAAAAAGTATTCATACTGACGATTACGAAGTATTCATATATAACTAATGAAGTATTCAATATCTAACAAATGAAATATTCATATATATAACTATTCACATCTAACTAATGAAGTATTCACATATGACACTAACAATATTAACATCTGACACTAATAATATTCACACCTGTTCAGATTGGGACTAAAAAGAAAGGTTGTTAGAGGAACAAAAAATGAAGGTTGAAAATGGTGAATTTTGACCACGTGGGAGAACAAAAAAGGAAGGTTGTTAGGGGGACAGATAGGGGACAGATTCAAGGGGGACAACATCTTTACTCAAAAATAATACTAATTAAGAATTTAGCCTTGAATCTTAATAATTTATGTTATTCAAATATACACAAGGAAATATAATTAGATTGTCTCAATAACATTCAACTACATAAATATAACTTTTTTTTTTATTCCAAACAAGATACTTTCGATGATTTTTGAATGATAAATATAACTATAATTCATAAAAAACATCAAAAAAAAAAAAAAGGTTTAGAACAAGATCTGCATATTTTTTTTATCCATACTATTTTCACCCCTATTTCTATTTCATTATGTCCTTTATGTGGTTGTCTCAAGATCTGCATATTTTTTATATAAAGAAACAATGGAGTTTGCATTATTTTTGTTCTTAAATCCATAATGCTGCTTATTTTTAAATTTCTTTTAGTTTCATTTTACATTGCATTGTTGTTTTTGTTTTGCCAAATTGAACATGGTAGCTAGCACGAACAGTTAATATCTGCAAGAATAGTTATAGTCATATACTGTTAAAATTTGAGAAACTCAAAGAAAAATGATTTTATGTTGATTGGTTGATTATTTGCAAGGGTTTTTAGTCATTATAATATTTTCTAATAACATAATTTGCTATATATACTAATTAATATTAATTGATATCTAATTGACCTCTAATTGATCTGCTACAATGCAATTGATTTCAAATTTATTCTTTATCTTCAAAACATTCTCTATATAATATTTTTTAGTAAGACTATGGTAATATGCATATTACAATTACGGATCATTATGTATTATGAAATTATATTTTTATTTTCAAAGTTCAAATAAGCAATCAGAACAGTTGAATATGATATTCATATGAAAATATCCTTGGAGATCAAATTTTATATATTTTTTTTAGATAGGTAGAAAATAGTAAAATAATTTGCTATATTTTTGGATGGTCTTCTACTATTCGAAAAATAGTAAAAATTCTACAAAAATAAAAAATGTAAAGTTTGGTCTCCAAATACATTTTCATATAGAAATCATGTTTAACGGTTCATATTAATTGCTTGAATTTTAAAAATAGAAATATAAATCCATATAATGAATCAATCTGTAATATGTATATATTATATCCGGTTTTCAAAAAAAAAATATGTATATATTATCACAGCCTGATCATAAATACTATTATTTGCACTACAAATACTTTTATAATGCAACACTATAAATTCTTTTATAGGGAAGATAAAAATGCAAAATATTAAATGCAATAATAATTTCTCTCAATTACTCACATTTCGGTCAAAACTTCTGGAATATATAGAAGAGTATGGGACTAACTAAATTAGTTTGCAACCAATCCGAAAGAGAATTTGTGTTTAAGTATTGCTGGCTTGTATATATTTGTTTTTATTTATTACATCTCTCTTATTTTACAAGCTGTCGTAATTTGTCTCACAACTAAGACACATCTTCCTTTATATTTTATTATTACTATTATTATTATTATTATTATTATTATTATTATTATTATTATTATTATTATTATTATTATTATTTGTTGTTGGGGGGAGGGGGGCGGCTTTAAAAGATGGGTTCACAAATTTGAGCAATGAATTTGTGTGATGTTTTTTTCTTTTCTTGTCAGAATAGATTAGTAGATATTGAAGTACATTTTTTTAAGTAAATGTCGGAGATCATGACACTCAATTATTTAATATTCACAAATGATTGTTTTCTTTTTTGTTTTTTTATTTATTTTGAATCTACCTTTTATATAAAAATATTGTCTTTATCATTAAATCAAAGATTGATTCTTTTAAAGCACAGTTAATGAACATATTTTTTTATATCTTTTCTTGTACCATGATCTGTTCATAATTTATTTTCAAAGCAATTTTAATTGTTTGATTCTTTTCTTGTACCTACAATTAGTAGCGGACGAGCGCGTGAGAGGGAAAAATAATAGGGTGAGGATGATAATTTTTATAATATCTATTTTAAAATGAATGGATATTTAATTATAAGAAGAAAATTTTTAATTGCCAATTATTTTAACTATTGAAATCTATAAAAAAAAATACATATATAGAGAGAGATATACGTATCCTTGGTAGCATCTATCAAGTTTTTCAAAAAAGAGAGAGGTTTGGACAATGATGAGTTGCGAAGTACGATTTTTGTTTTATTTTATGCTTATATCTTTGTTTTAAAGTTCAAACAGCTCAACATATTTTTCATATTGAAATGTGCTTAAAGATAAAATTTCACATTTTTTGAAACTTTTTTACTATTTTTTTAGATGAATAGAAAATCACTATTTTTGGATAGACTATGTACCATAAAAGAACAGAAATTTAAAAAATACTAAATAAATAGTAATAAATTTTCAAAAAAAAATAAAAATTTGATCTCCTAACACATTTCAATATGTAGATCATGTTAAACAGTTTAGATTAACTTTTTGAACTTTTAAATAAAGAAAATATAGACGTGAAGTAAAATAAGACTCTTACTTTACAACTCACCATGTGTAGCCCAGCTCTCTCTATCTATATAAATATTAGTAAAGGTTAGAAATTAAACTACTCAACTATATAATATTCACAACAAATTTCTCTATTCAGATTTTGAACCTGTAATTTCCCCACACAAAGAGTCAGAGAGTATTGTTTTGTAACTTTCCTACACAAAATCGGAGAGCATTGTTTTTACCACTACATCAAAGATTGATTTTCCAATATATACTTTTCTTTTAAATAAGAAGAGAATATGAATCTACCGATTCTATAAATAAGCACGAGCTGCGTGGTGAGCATAGAACGAATTATTCTTTCGCCTCTTACTAAAGAATACTGTGTTCGCCACTTTTAAACAACATCAATATCTTTGGTAAATATTTTGACAGAGCAGTTTGCTGTGTATGAATTAATTACTGCTGTGTCAAAATGTTCATCCAACTTTTAGTTTTAAGTGTAGCCTCTCCTGAGCTGGCCGCAACAAATTATTAACAAAGTTTTGTACTTTAAACCAGTGTTGTAAAAAAACGACCAATTTTCGGCCGATTAGTCTTTATCGGTGATCAAAATGTTACGGATTTTTTTGATTAACCAGCCGATTATTTCTAATTATGACTGACTATTTCAGATTATTTTTGATTAATCGATTGGCAATACCCTGTCTGTCCGACGACTGCATACCGTTATTTACAATACTGCTTTAAACTCTGAATTATGTACCAGTACTAGTTTGTCAGTTTGCTCTGCCAACTCTGATAGACAAAGGAATATTAGGTTGTAACCCATCTTTCCGGCCCAGGTAAAATATATTGAGCCCATTAATATCCTAAAATAATTTCTTACCCAGCCCAAGAAATAAATTCGAAAGATTAGCAATATAAATACTAGTCCAGAAATCTATCTCTGTTTATTTTTTAAGTAATATTGCCAGTATGGCTAGTCCAGAAATAATATAGCAAAGCTTGCCGATTGCACTTTTTAGAAATTATTGTCCACAATTGTTTAGGATTTTTGAGCTTCCCTGTAAATCTGTTCATATGTTCTAACTACAAACAGATTAATTAATCTTTAAGCATTGCATAATTGATTGCTATTACCCAAACATTTTTCATGGGTAATTGCTCCATGTAGTGGTACTGGTATCATATCTTATGCATAATTAAGGCATTTTGATGCCAGATTATCTCACTTTGTAGAGAAACAATTGAAGTGCAAACATTTAGTGATCTTTTAAGCGAATTTCTCAATGGCAAAAGGCCATACAAGTTTTCTAATATTGATATAGAATGGAGGTGTATGTGCTTTATCTAACTCCAGTTTTCATATCTACTTATATAATTTGTGCCAGGTTTCAGGTACACATGCTGGCCGACTCTTGGTAACTGGTATATGGTTTACATTTTGTCAGCATAAAGATATATATATCCTAATTAGTGAACAGTCAAATGTTCAACCACCCATTCCAGTTGTTTATATATGTATTCCCTGGATCTCATTCCATAACACTTGGAAGAAAATGTTAAGGTGTTAAGAAAGCAAAATTAAGGGTGTTGTACCAGAAGAATCTTGAGCGTACCAGCGTTGAAAACAAAACTTGAGTGTATTGGTGTTATCTTAACCCTTTCACTTGCAAAATCTTTTACGTGAAGATTGAAAAGTTAAATCATTCTATTTTATTTTAAAAATTATGTTCTTTAATATATATATTCATGTCTTTTCTATAACATTTTCATGTGATATATATGTATACTGTTTTAGGGGTAACAATAAACAATGCTGATGATGTGACAAGGGGAATTACTTTTGAACAAAAGAGCAGTGTCTTCGCATGTAAGTTTTTCCCCTTTTATGTTATTCTCTAGCATGAACTCTCATTTGAAGATGGACAAAATGAATTCAATCTGCTTATTCGACTGTTCAAAACACTTGTCATTTTATTTATTTTGATTAATTAGCGCATCCACCTTTCGTGTACATTGTAATCGGCTTGGAAAACTTTATCTTTTTAATGTGGCTGTAATGGTGGTACATGACATAAGGTAGCTAGTAGCGGCAATAATGCTCATTTACCTAAATTCACAATCAGCGTGGTTATTCGAATAATGACATTCTTCTCGCAAAATGATTCCAACATTATATAGAAAAATAAAGGAGGACGCTTCACGTGCGGATCTTTTCATGATTCGCCATCTTGTTGTATACAATATATTTATCGACATGCGCTTCTATGCTGTTCCGTGCCATTGAGTTCAACCTCTGATCTCACAGCGCAACTTGACACTTGTTTAATTTTTATGCAACTTTATATATTCGATCGAATATATATATATATATATATATATATATATATATATATGTTTATTTATGTCATATCAGGGCTTAACCAATAATGTAGAACAACACATCTGATAAGAACTTTTATGAACATGTTGCACCCTGCTGACAAAAGCTCAGATTATAAATATTTCAGAAATTAATGGTCCCCTCAACTTTATTTCTGGAAAGGATAAACCCTAATTAGCAAGACTATCTTTTTAGTTGTTCAACCCAACATTCAACCTTTGTGATTGGCTGATATAATACATTGATAAAAGGACTTGTTGGAAACTGAGAAAGCACCTTAACTACTTCAAATGTGTGCAGTAGTAAACTATAAACTGGATACTGTTCTTTCTTTTCTTAATTTGCTGAGGCCTAGAGGCATCATATACCTGTGTACATTATACCATTTTCATAATAATATATTTCTATCAATATACGCAACTAAGTAAAAGGATTCTTTTGGTTTTAACTTTGTTGTAACTGCATATATAAATTCCAAAAGATGATCTACACACACACACACACACAATTAAATTGACTTGGAAGATAAAGGTACAATGCAATTGAAAAAGTTTCCATAAAACAATAAGTGACATTGCTAAGTCTTTCTGTCTTCTCTCTCTCACACATACAGATACACACAGACATACTAGTACATGAAAACAAATTAAAATGGCAATTAGAGAAACTTTTCTGTGGTTGCAATAACATTTGAGAATGTTTGTTCGTCTTCACACAAACCACCTCCAAAGAGAGATAATTCAGCTCTCGGGGAATCCAATCGCGCACTTCCATTCACCTTCAGGGATATCATATGATTTTCACATTCCCTATATCTTTCGACATACCTCTTCATGGCTTCTGCATAGTGATCAAGGCCAAGTGCTTGAAAAGCGTGGCAAATGTCATCTCCATTTATAGTCTTGCGCTTTTCTTTTTTGCATCTATCTGCGGCTTCTCCTGTCACAAATCCTATGAACTCAGATGCACACTCTTGCATTGTTTCCTTCGCCTTTTTTGAAATCTTGCTGTTTGGTGGTAGCACCTGCTTCATTATCCTTCCTACATTGGCAATAGGGAGTAGTTGATCTTCATGTATATTTTGAGTTACCATCACTCTTGGAAGAGCACAGTAATAGTTTGTCTCTCCCATTGGTGAACTCCCAAAAACCGACTGACGATCGCCCTTCATTATTTTGCATGTTCTTATAGGAAACACCGAAAAAGGGGTTCGGTTAGGTCATGATATTATGGACAGATCTAGATATTATATCCTTTAATTTTTGTTGCATTTTTCGATCAGACGTCCTCAAAAGCCAAGAATAATGTTCTAATGCGGATGGCCTAACGATGTCCCGTACAAGGATAATCATCGTTGCTTCTACAATTAATACCCACTTGGAAGGAATAACTATCTTTGTTTGATTAAATAATCTATCTTGGACACTCCAATAATAATGCTGTCGTCTGATTTGGGCTTGACAAGTAGACATCCATATTTGATTGATACTGACAAAGTCAAGATGCGTGCAAATAAGGAAGTTACAAATGTTCTATCCATATCAAATGCTATTATTGAGAAGAGATTATCCCTTAAAATCAACAAAAAAATTTGGCAAAATTATATATTACACATTGATTTCCATGCTAAAATTATTTTCTTCAGTCTACACAATTGCTTTTAGATACTGAGCATGTAATTTTGCAAACTATTGGAAAGCACAGTTTCTGTTATGTAGTTAGTTATCTGCACCAAGATATGATTACTTATTTTGTGATAATTAATTTTTTTTACATAATGAATATGAGAATATTTAGGCAACAATGGCCACTTTTATTTAAAAAACATAGTTCTCTAGCCAAGCCCATAAAATGTGATCACAATATATAATTGCAGCCAGTGTTTTTCTGGTTCATCAAGTACTGTTTACTTGATATACACCCCTTTAACTATTTTTAAAGAGTGCATTTTCTATAGCTCAGAATTGATTATGATAATATCTTCTTAATTAGTTATATAAGCAAGAAGCACATCAGCCAAACATATTCTTTGTTGTCTAAAATGCAAAGAATAAAAGTTTTCTGTCAGCTCTTTCTGATTTTTCGACTTATAATTAAGTATGACAGCAAATTTTAATGTGTATATATCTTTTGAATGTATTATCATCTATCTAAGTTGAAAAGTATTTTTTGTCTTGTTCCTAATTAATAAAAGACAATGAGATATACTCTTGGATGGTGACACTTCTTGATAGTCCTTTTAGTGCTGTATTAATTATTAAATAAAGTTAATTAATACACACACACACACACATATATTGTAACTTACAAAAAGAACAAAATATGTGCTTGACATGAGTGCAGAAATTAATAGGTATTGCTAGCTATACATTTTAGTTCTTTGAACTTTGAATTTTGAAGGAAATAATATTTAGATTCCTTAATTAGAGATTTATTTAATGAAGATGATCAATTGGATATCGACACATGAGAACAAGTCACAATTAATTAAAGCATGTGGTTGAGTTCAGTTACAATTCCAATAACATATCACGTGGTAATATTGATCTCTTATCATTATGAGAATTTAGTTTTCTTATTAATTGTTTCATATAGTATGTTGTAAAGAGACTCTAGAGTCTAGACCTAGTAGAAAGGCTATATCATTTGTACTAAAGTTAGCATTTCATCTTTTCATGTGGTTGTTGCTTCATAGGTCTTGAATTTCTCTTATTGGAAGGGACACGCTTAGTTATATATAAACACAAAACAAGACCTCTAACCAATGCCAAGTGGAACAAATTTGTTAATAATAGATAAGAGGGGATTATAGAAGGGTGTAACGGGTCAAAAAAACCTTGTATATATAGTGCTATATATGTCTGTAAATACATTTTCTTATAATATATTTGTTAGCTTAGCACTTGCCAACTAACCATCAAAAAAAAAAAATTGTTAACTATATTAAGTTGCGAAACTCACAGCAAAAATTTTCAAGTAAAGATATTGACAGTGTTATTTTGGCTTCATGTAGCGTAAGTATAATAGAGTCAAAAGAAAAAAAAATTGTCAATATCTTTACCCAAATTTTCACCATGAACAAAGCATAGTATTAATTTATCTTTGGTCAAATAAGGTAAATACAGCTTCCTACTCGGTTTAAAAGAAAAATTGTTGTATATAAAATCCTTAACAGCTATATTAATTTGCTTATGATTAGGAAATTAAGCTCATAATTCTGATAGCTAGGGAAATAAATTACTGTTTATTTAAGCTTTTATATACATGCCATTTTACTCAAAATGGTATATTTCAACTTCAAGACCCAAGGAGGAATCATGTCAAAACTCAAATAATTGTCAGCTCTTCACCTAATTCCTTCAAAGCAATATAAAACAATTTTGGATCAAGTCATTTTGGGATATAATTAACCTGGTTCCAGGTTACAACAATAGCAGTTGCATACATGTGAAACTTTTTAAGAGTTTGAAAACTTTTAGTGTACCTATTTTTTTATCTACTTAAATCATCATATATATACTTAGAATCAGCCTTCAATTTAGTGACAAAGACAATACCCTCCGTGTGAGAGGTTGTAGGTTCGAAACCTAAATCAGAAGCTTGTTAAATCTAGATCAGAATTTGTTTAATTAAATAATAATAATATATATAGTTTTTGAGATAGAATGGGATCAAATCTTTCAATTTTAAGTATTCATAAGAATACTTTTAAGTTAGATTTCGAACATGCAATTTCGCACAGGAAGAAAAATTACCTTTATTACTCAATAAAAATTTTGTTCTCAGTCCCCTTCATAAAAATAATTGCTCTATTTCCTTAAAAGAAGTAGAAAAATTTCCTATTCCCCGGAAAGAATTATATATACTGCTCATAATTATTTTTTCAGGAGAGATATAGCATGTAGATTATCTTCTACCCATATATATATTAAGTAATCCAGTTATATATGCATCTTATATAAATTGATCAACATGACAAAAGATAATTTTTAAACGAGCAGGTTAAGAAAAGTTGTGATAAAGTGATCCCAGAATTATAGAATATTAAACCAGCAAGCATATATCTTCCATTATAAAGGAATTAAATTTGCCAGAAAAGAGGAGTCAAAGATTCTTAGCAAGAGATATTTAATTTAAAACTCAGTTCGATCACTTAATTTCAGGTAATGTTTCTGCGAGTTCTGGCGAACAATAGACTTTAATAATATATACTCGAAAGCAATTAGAACTGGTTATTGAATCAAACTTATATATGCTTACATTACATCTCATTCCTCAAATTTGTGAAGATACCAAAAAGAAAAAGAAAAATATAGAAGAAATCTAAACCAATATGCATGCCCAACAGATGTATAGTTTATTTTTTTAGGAAATAAACAATAATAACCTATTAATTGTGAATTTATGCATATCCATTCCTAGAGGATGATCGACAAACTATTACTATGCATATCCATGCCATAGAACATAAAATGGCCTTGGTCACCTCAAACATCATCTCTGATGTTCCAACCCAAAGCGGCTGCTCGGTCACTTTCGGTTTTGTAGTATTTTTGCAAATAGTGCCTCATCAGTTCAACATAATCATCTAATCCGAGCATGTCAACTGTTAAAAGCCCAACAAAAATAGTCTCCGACTCTCCGTTCGCTAGCTGTCTTTCTCTTCTCCTTTTGGCCCTTAAGGTTCAACTCCAGACGGGGATGCAGAGAGAGGGAACAACAAATTTCCTATACAAAGGTGAGAGCTCAAGAAATCTGGGCTAATCAGAAGAGCTCAATTGCTCCAGAAGAGGAGAATCGGAGAGGAAGCGAGTATTCTTCGGAGGGGAGCGACAAGGAGATTTTGACAAAATCTGTCACTTTCAATTTGAGGTGTAGGTTTTAGAGTTGTCTCTCTATTGCCCAGTCCCTTTCTTTTTCTTTAATGAGGGTTTCTCCTACGATACTGAAGCACAACCTAATTATCTGATGCCTCCCCAGTAACAAAACAGATGAACTCAGACACACTCTTGCATCGTCCCCTTTAATAGGGCTCCTTTGAGATCTTGGCATTAGGAGGGAGGATTTTCTTCATTATTAGACTGACGTTTGCGATCCATAGGAGCGGATCTTGTTGCCAAGTCGTCAAAGCTAGAGGCAGTTGAGGGACCCGCTCCCCCGAACCTCTTAATGAGACAGCCATCGGAGTCTGGACTACCTGACATCAACCCACAATCGGCCATGTTTATCACTGTTTCACTTGCGCCTACTAAGCAAAAAAACCACATTCCACTAATATTAGAGGCGCAGGGAGGAAAGATGAATGGGTGTCAATTGACTTTCATTTTTTTTTCTAAAATTTCTATATTTATTTTTGATTTTGTATATAACTTAGAGTAAAATAATATGGTATTGTAAAATTGACTCTATTCTCTGTAGAAAAATTTTATATGATTGACTCCTACATGTATCATAGCCAATCACTTGCAAATTATTAAATCCAGGCATATATGCTTGTCCATAATCTAAAAATCTTACTCCGCCCCTAACTAATATGTTTCTATACATGCATATTTAGAGGTATATATTTCAAGCCTCCACACTCATAGGTACTATTGACTATTGAGTGTGGAAGAAATGTTAAGATGTTTTTTTTGTGCTTCTTTTGGGCAGTTGAGAAGGTTTCATTTGCTGATTAGATGTATTAGTGATGCTGCTATTGGGTAACGGCTTGACCAGCAACCAGTATGCCTCTACATGTCAGGGTTGTTCAACAACATAATTATGATTAAATCTTAATCCGAGATAGAAATTCATATTCAGCTATCTTCATCCGTGAGAAAAAACTAATGAGACTTAATTTAATTAAGAGTAGATGTGCCTTAAGGTCCGAGCAGGAGATTAAGATCCCAAAAAAAGATATTAAAGGAGGTGATCTTAATCGCTAAGGATTTGGTGTTTGTCAAAATTAAGCGGCTAAAAAAAGTAAAGGAGATAAAAAGAAATTTAAGGAGGAGGCTTAATCCTTTATTTGCCGAACAACTCCATCATGTCTACATCACTGGCGACCACCAAGGGCCTCAAGATTCTTGCATTTAATTATTTGATGAACAGTTGACAAGGCACCAATTCATGGCCATAATCTCAATTCAATTATTCCAAAATAGTAGTTTAAATACTAAAGAATATATATACACTCTTTAGTTGACTTTAAGAGTATTATATACGTACCATTGATAACAATTATTAATGGAATCACCTGTCCCTATTAATAGAAAATTCCCTGCACACAAGTTTAATTTCACATACAACAAAAATGAGACACTTTTCGTGAGGATTTGCAACGGACTACTCTCATTGTTCAGTGTTTTTTTTTTGTGAAGGACGACTGTCATAAATGCGTTTTTTTCATATACAACAAGAATGAGACACTTTTTGTGAGGATAAAAAAGCGACTTTTTGCAACGGACTACTCTCATTATTCAGTGTTATTGTTCTTTTTTTTTTTTCTTTTTTTGCGACGGACAACCGTCATTAATGCGTTTTTTCCCTCGCAAAAAATGTCTACTTTGTTGTAGTGATACTTGCTTTTATCTGAACAGTCATATTTAAATGTTGATTTTTTTTTTCAAAACTCAAATACTTTCTATTCTTTAATTATAACAATTCAAATCTGAGTAGACATAAAATGAATGGATGGATTGAACCTGTGTGAGGAATTTCCATTATTAATTACCAATGTCAACGCATGTTTTTAACATTAATTAATTAGCATTCACTCAGCCTTAACTTCAATTAAATGTACATTAATTTGTAACACTTATTAGCATTTAGTAGTAGCATACTTGTACTATATGTTAAGTAACGTATTATATGTTATTTGTACGCCTGGTGTTTATAGTGATACAGGCTCCTTCCAAAAAATGACCCATCTAATTAAAAGATGAGGTGATTATTTTTTTTCCTCTTTAATTACTATCAATACAGACATTACTTTTTTTGCTTCAGGCAGCGCACAAAAAATAAAGTAAAAAATATATATTAAAAATTTGTCAAGAATAGGTATCTAATTATTAAATGAGGGTTGAAATGCCTCATCATTCTCCATTTTCAAAAACTTTAATAACTCAAAATTTAATATTTAAAAGTCAAAATAAAATCATTAAATATTAATCAAATGGTGAATCTTAAATAAACTAACTTAAATTATGATCAAATAGTCACACGAGGCACGTTTGGTCATAACACGTTTGGGCACGACGTAACTCACGTAGCGTGATCATTCGCATGCCGTAGCCACTCCTTGACATTTTGATCACGACACAACAAGACACATATATAAAAAATTAACTTGATCACAACACGACACAACACGAGATCAAAATTATGACATGTTAACCATTACTCAACACGCTTTTTTCACTGTAGACAACCATATTTTTGTCATAAATAGACAAAAATGCTCAGGGATAGATAATTTTTTGTACCAAAGTAGCTAGGCAACAGCCAGTATTTACAGCATAGGGTTGCTCCGAGAGTGAAAATCAGAGCTCTAAACAATCTTAATGAAAAAAAAAAAAAAACAATGGTACATATCAAATATGTTGGAATTAATCGAAATTGTTTTCTGTGGATGTATAAATAAAAAATAAAAATAGAAAATAACTAGACTGGGATTCACTCTTAGCAAATAGTGCGGAGACATCCAAAACCTAATAAATTAAATACAAGTTGAGAAGATTGTCTGTTTTCCTTTTTTATTCGAAGGTGTACGTTAAGAACCGTACCGTTTTCTTTTTTAAAATCTCCATAATCTACCTTGAGCACCTACAAAAGTAAATTAAAAATGAAAAGAAGAGGCTGCGAGTAAAGCACGGTTTCCAAAGACAAACTAAAGCGCTGACCAATCACATTTTACAGATGTCAGTGCTCTCTGTTTCTTTCTTTTTTTTATTTTAATACACACTCTCTCTCTCTCACTCTATATGAAATTTATATTTCTAGAAATTCAATAAAAAATTATTGAAAAATGGATGGAGTGTTTTGGTTTTCTGATTTCATAGAAAAAGTTGAATCTCTTTTTCTTTTATTATTATTATAGCCCACCGACACACACACACACAACACATCTATCTACAGTACACCTCTACAGTGTAACTGACATGTGGGTACCACGGTTCATACTCCCTAACCTGTGCGTGCCATGTTTTAGAGTCACGAGTTCTTCTCCTCCAATTCTCTATCTTCCTTTTCCTCCAGCGGCCACTGGAAAGTTCCATCTCCTTTAAAAAAAAAGAAAAGAAAAAGGAATTGAGTTCATCTACAGAAATCGTTCAGTTCACCAGTCTCACAAATCTCAATCTCTTCTGCACTACGACATAGAACACCCACTCTCACAAATCTCCTCTTTCTTCATCTTTGCTCTCTGCATTTGCGCTACACCATTTGTGCTACGCAGCGGTGGTGAGGAAACTAAATCATTGTTAATAATATAGTTCATTTAGTTGTCAGACTGCTATACATAAACCACACGCATCTAAAAGAATCAAATTAATAATTATGTATCTTTAGATATTTTCAAAGGAACCAAATCATTAACTCGATTGGTTTCTTTAAATTGCATCCATTTTATTTTTTTGATGTTAATCTTTAAATATTTTTTAATATATCAGTCTTCAATATTATTTTTGAGTCCGAAATTTTTAAATATACTATATGATTCCCAAAAAGATAAACCTAACCACCACATTTTCTAAAATTTTGACACGGCCGCATTCCTTAGATGCCGCCACTTTTTTGCGAACCGCATTTAGGAGATGCGGCCCGAAAAAAGGTAGCTGCACCTATAGAATACGGCCGTGTCAAAATTCGATTTTTTTAGAAATCATGGTTGTTTGGTTTATCTTTTTTGGAAGTACGATATATTTGAAAATTTTGTTTTTTAAATAAATGTTGGAGGTTAAGCCACCCAATTATTTAATATCCACAAGAGATTCTCTCATCCGAATTTTGATCCTGCGAGTCTATAATATTTTATAATTACAATTACTTTTCTTCTTGATACTATAAATTATTTTTATTATTATCGTTATTATTGTCATTTTGATTGCTACTTGTTTTACTGAAATTCAGAAATTTCAACTTAATATTTTAGGCTTAAGATGATTTTTTGGTGTGAAACGACAATTGTGTTATACTAGTTATACCACTAATTGCTCTAAAAATTGAAAATAATCACAATTAAGAGTAAATAGATGAGTTGAGAGAAATTTGACACGCAAGATGTTAATGGAGTTCGGCAAAACAAAGGCCTACGTCTCCGGAGTTTCGCAACCTCTTGTGGATGCGTCTTTCTATTACCCAATACGAAATGATTACAACTTGTGAACTGTTGAGTCCTTACACACCAAGCGGGAAATCAATCGGCCAACTCAAAGAGATGAGAACAAGGTCTTGTAATTCAAGCTACTCAAAAGAAACACTCAATAGATCACTCTAACTTAATCTAACTTAAGATTAGTGAAATTGATTTAAAGTTGTTTGAGTGATTTTGAAATTTTAAGCTTTCACAACAATGGAGTAAGCTAAGCTCTCAGAAAATTGTTTTTTAGAAATTTAGGGTTGGCTTAGATATATTGGGAAGAAAGCCCAAAACCCTATTTATAGGAACAACTCAAAAATTAGCTAATTGAGCTAAAACATTACCAACGTTTTAGTTCAAAATGTGATTTAGGGTTTCAACTTTCTGACAGCTCAGCTAAATGATCAAAACATTATAACAATTTTATAACGTTTTGTACTGTAAAATCTTGATAAAAAATAGAAATTTTTGAACCTCAAATTTAATTAAAACGTTACAACTTTTGTCAAACGTCACAACGATGATTTTCTAAATCGTTGTAACTATTGACAAATGTTATGACGTTTGTAACTTGTTTTTGAATTTGATACAACTGTACTTAACGTTCTGACATTCATAAAACATTACAATGATTTGTAAAACGTTATAACATTTCAATTTGATTATGTACAGCTATGCTTCAGCAGTTCTGATAATCTTGAAACGTTACCAATGTTTTAGATTCCTTCTGCGTTTGATCAAGTTGTGCTGAAAACGTTACAATGTTTTACCAACGTTTAGTAACATTTGTCTCTGTTTAAACAGCCTCAAACTTACTTTACTAAGATTCTGATTTTACAATTTGTATTCTTGGTAAGAGTCTTCATAATTTTTTCAGTCCAAGTATTCCATAATGCAATTTCATTTGACTTGAACCTACATATCTTTCAAAAATAGAAGAAATTGTAAAATTTAATAATTGTATATTTTTACAAATTAGTCAAATAAATGAAAAAGATTATTGCATTAACAACAAATTCTAGACTTTGCCTTAGAAATCCAGTAGCTTCGTGAGCTTTCTGAATTCATGTTTGTTTAAAAATCGGAATTTTCATTTGCATTTTTTGTTGAATTTCTTCACCATGCAAATTAATTTATTTTTATTAAAAATAAGTTCATTGTTGTCAATCAACAAATTAATTGTTTTTTTTTCAAATTTAATTTTTTTATTGTATGCCTCCTAATTATTTTCAATACAAATTAATTGTATGATTTCTAGTTTTTTTTTTTATTAATGCTGCCCAATTCAAGTTTTAAAATGATATAGGCATAAATCATCACTAATTAAAAATCTAAAATGCAAAAAAAAGGAATCAATGATTTGGTTCATTTTTGTTTAATTTTTTTAATCATTGTACATACCTGTATAATTTGTAAGGATTCTTTTAAGGGGAGGGATTCACTTAAACCTTTTTTTTGTGACATCAAATTATATTCTATATTTTTAAAGTTTCAAAGCTCAAACAGTCAATCCAAACCATACAACATGATGAATATGTTAAAATGTGCTTGCTAATCAAATTTTATATATATAAATATATATATATTTTTTTTTACTATTTATTAAGATTTTACAAAATCGTTATTTTTAGATCATTGAATTTTGTATTTATCTTAATAAATAGCAAAAAAAAAAAAAAAATTGATCTGCAAATATATTTTAATATATACATCATATTGAACGGTTTGAATCGACTATTTAAACTTTAAAAATGTAAGATATAATTATGTGTCACAAAAAAAGAGTGTGAGTTAATCCCTCATCTTTTTGTAAATATGCCAAAGGAAGCTGAATAATAACTGGGTTCATTCTATGCTATTTTTAATTAATTTCTAAAACCAAAAAATTCTGACAAGCATATATATATATATATATATATAGAGTAAGGCTTGTGTGCTATGAATAGCATAGAGGCCTCTATGCTACGGCTCAATATTCGAGTTTTCAAAATCCAAACGGTCAATCCGAACCGTTCATCTTATTCTCCATATTAATATCTGCTTGGAGACAAAATTTTACATTTTTCTGAATTTTTTTACTATTTGTTAAGTATTTTACAAAATTGTCGATCCAACGGTGGCTGCACAAAACAGTAAAACCGTTGAATTAGCGATTTTCAAAATGGCTTAATAAATAGTAAAAAAATTCAGAAAATTATAAAATTTGGTCTCCAAGCAGATATTAATATGGAAAATAAGATGAACGGTTCGGATCGACCGTTTGGATTTTGAAAACTCAAATATTGAGCCGTAGCATAGAGGCCTCTATGCTATCCATAGCACCCAAGCCTTACTATATATATATATATATATATATTGGAAAGTGCACCGTGTGTCGATCCCTTGAGGAATCACCTCGAAAGATCAAAATATGAAACTGCACCATGTGTCAAGCACGCGTGCGGTCCAGCCCTTGAGGCATCACCTCAAAAGTTCAAAAGATGAAAATTATTTAATTGCCTACGCGCCACTTGACAACAACAAAAACAAAAGAAAAATGAAAATGTTAAATGATTACTAGCATTTTTCATTGCTCCCCAAAATGTTAGCTATGATGAAACACTGAAAAGGGAATCTTTTACAATTAGTGGATCCAACCGTTCTTTTTAACTTGGCACGAATCTCAAAGCCCAATAATACGGCTCACTATGCTAGTCCGAATTCCAAACCAATTGAGATTTAATCTCAAACCGTAAAATGAAAGTGATCCTCTATGGTACCTGGGAGGATATGAATCTGAATTTTACAACCTTCTCGAGGAATGGAGCCGCATACAGAGTTTGCCCCGGAATTTAAAAAATGAGATGAATAGAAACGAAGAAAAAAATATTCTATGTTATTTTAATGACCAAGTAAATAGGAAATAGGTGCAAGTATATATTTATTTTTGTAAAGGTTCAAAAAATAATGAAATATTAATGTATTAACATTAACTTATAAATTTGTATTTTTTTTTTACCGTTTGATTTAATTGGTACTAAATTAATTAAAATTTATATAACTTTATATGCAAATGAATTACTCGTGAAATAAATCGATTTCAATATTTAAATTCATAGTTTGAAGTCTTTATAATAAATTTTTAAAAATAGAATGTCTATATATTATTGATAGCATACTAGCCAATAATTTAATGCAAATTAAAAATTACAATAATTCGGATGGGCATGTGAGCAATTATATGCTATGAAATAGAATGATGATCTTGGTCTACCTAATAACTTGGTTATCAGCCATTCTTAAATGCCTTAATTCTAGAATTTATATCCTCTGCATTAACTCAAAAAAGAATTTTTTGAGTTAATGAATATTGATCATATGATCTGCTTTATGATTCGTGCAGACTAAATACGCACTAATATTAAAGGGCTCCCTATAACATAAGTTGAGACCAGATTGGTTCCGTTTAAAATCAGACGGTTGAGATTCATTAACACAAAAGATTCCCTTTTGAGTTAATGCAGAGGATATGCATTCTTAATTCTAGGAGTGCAAACGGATCGGATAGTGGTAAAATCATATCCGTATTCATTTTAGTTTTCAAATACGGATCAGATATTAAACGGATACATATGGATATGAATCAGATATCGGATATCCGTAAATATATACATATACATTTTCATAATTTATGATAATCTATATGGTAGTATCTATTATTTGGATACGGATAATTAAAATTCAAAACTATATCCGTATCCATACCCATACAGATATTCAGATATCAGATATCCGTATTTAATTTTTAGATACGAATATGAATACGGTCATATAATATCCAACCCGTTTGCACCCCTACTTAATTTATTAATGGCCTTAATAAGTGCAAATAAGTGGCAGGAGCACCATGGTAATTAATGAGAGTGACAACATAACCAATGATAAATTAATCTCTGCATTAATTTTGAATTTTAGGGCAATTTCTAAGGTATTGCATGGTTTGTAGTGATAAAATAACTCATCAAATTTATCAAATGAATTTAATTTAACTTAGTTCTATTTTTATAACATGACACTACACTTATTTCTTCTTAACAACACATACATACTTTACAGTTTACATGTGTAAGTAACACATTTATTTAATAAAAATAATTTCGAGAATTAAGATATTTTCAACTACTAATAACACATTATTTGAAAGAAATAAAACATTCCAACATAAAATCACTAAATTTATTTTGTGATAACAACTAATTCATATATGAACATGTCATACTAATTGAAAAAATTACATCAGTAAGTAAAATAAAATATGATATGTAAATAATAGAAGAATAAATCAATTTCAAAGTATAAAAATTATATATACATAATATTAAATGTATATCCAAGCACAAATAAAACTACAATATAAGATTTATAAAACTTATTATCACACGTCAAGCAATGTAAAAATAAATATTTACTGGAATAAACATAATAATTAGAAATAATCGGTGGATTAACAGAAAAAAAAAGACCTCCAATTAGTGTATTCATAAGTGGTCATTAACTATTATTAAATGTACATTTAATCAGCCATTAAGATTGTTTTTTACAACACTGGTTCTAACAACTCACCTAATTAAGTCCCATGAACAGAAAATTCATATTGAAGAGGTAGAATGAATGTCAGTGGAGGTTCACTATGTAGACTTTTGACTTTTGAGTTGCATGAAGTCAAAATGTTACTGTCAATATTTTTATCCTGATGTTGGGCTCCGTTAACAAGCCACCAAAAAGGTCTAAACGTTATTTTGTTATAATGTATTTTCTAATTAATAATCATTAACATAAAATTAATGGAGATTTCTCTTCGGATCACAGCCAATGAACTTTCTATAAACCCTTTATCCAGAAGGAGAGCTCACAATTACTAACTATAGAATGAATTATATTATAAGTAGGATTGAAATGCATCATTGGTTTTGTGTTCCAACTATATCTCACATGTCTATTTCTGTTTTTAAAATTTAAACAGTCAATCTTAACCGCCTAATATGATATCCATATTAAAATGTATTTATTGACCAAATTATATATATTTGAAAAAAAATTACTATTTTTTTAGATAGGTGCAAAATCACTGTTTTTGGATGGTCCAGAATGAGCGATTTTATATCTATCTAAAAAAAATGTAAAATAGTTTCAAAAAAATATAAAATTTGGTCTCTCAATACATTTCAATATGAAGATCATATTGAATGGTTCAGATCGACTGTTTAAACTTTAAAAATAAAAATAGATATATAGGTTATGGTTAGAACACAAAACCAATAAGTGGCTCAAGCAGATAACTCTTACTATTAATTATGACAAAATATTCCATCCATCCCCACTAAAAACAAATAACTTTTTCCGTTTTTTCTTTCTTTAATTTAATTTAAAATTTTATTTGAGCTTATTATTAATTCATTATTCTTCTCTTCGAATGAACACATATTTATTATGAAACTACGACCAATATGCTCTTATATTCTTAATTTTTATTAGCTGAAGAACCAGTATTAATTTGATATAGTGGCAAAAGACAATATCTTTCATGTGAGAGGTACCGAAATCCGGATGAAGAGTTCTTTATGAATATTAAAATTTTGAAGACTATATACCTCCATTTTTCTTTGAAAGGAGAATAAAACCTTCCGTTTAAGGAGGATAATTAATCATGTTTTTGACACTGTATTGCAATCCAAATTACCACTTAAAATTAAAATATATTTGTGGTTGGTTAAGAGGAAAAAAAATCCTTACTAAAGATGTTTTACTTAAAAAGGCTATCAAGGCCCTGATTCTTGTGTTTTTTGTTTACCTCTTTTGTTCCTTGTTCTATGAAACTTGGAACTAAAAAATTTCAATGGAGGATTACTTATGAATATTTAAATTTAGAAGCTAAGGCCTACATGTTCATCTTTCTCTTAAAAAAGAATTTGGAACTGGATAACTGTTTATAATTACTTTCAGTTTACAGGGCAAAACTCAATAATGAAAGATTTGTGAATTGTGGGTTTGTTCGTATCTGATGCTTTCATCTATGAACTTATATATTATGGGCCTTATACAAATGTTTTGGGCCTGGACTTGGCCTGTAAATAGTTTTTATAACGCTGAATTTTTAGAAGCAACACAACACAGGAATACTTCAATTCTCTTCCGCTCTGTCTCTTCTCTTCTCTCCCGTCATTTTCTTCTCAGCCTCCGACCCGTCGCCGTCGCCACTTGCTCCACCTTGCGACGGCCTCTCTTTCTTAATGTTTTCTTTGTTAATATTCCAGCTAGAAGGGAGGAAAGCAGTAGTCCAGTGGTGCGCTCAAAGCAATCAGGTTGGTACATTTTCAAGAGTTTTAGGTTTTTCAGAAAAATTTGATTTCTATGTTCGGTCGTTCATAAAATAGATTTCTGGGTTTGGGAGAAAATCGGCTCATCCCATTGTCATGTGTTATTGGGTTGAAACCTAAACCAGTTAACCTATTTGTTGAAAATTCAATGCCTTCTAAGTTTCTCCTTTCTAGCGCAACTCAATTATAAGAGTGTTTTAGGCTCATGTGTTCTTTTGCAAATCATGTCATCAGGAATAAAAATCCAATTCCTTCTCAATTTCACCTTTCTTGCATATCCTAGAAACCCCAATGCCTTCTCAGTTTCACCTTTCTTGCACAACCCATTTATAAGAGCAATGCAGGTCACAATATCGAGCTCCTGACATTTGGAAATGATGACATACCAAAAATACAATGCTTTTTCAATTTCATCTTCCTTGCACATCACAGCTATCAGAATGTTGTATGTCACATATGGCTGATGCAATTTTGAAATCATGATTTCCTAGAAATCAAATGCTCTCTGGACTTCACAATTTTTGCACAACACAATTATAAGAGTGTTGCAGTTCAAAATATTAAGCTTATGACCTTTGGCAATCATGTCATGATAAGAGTTTGTAGGCCATGATATTAAGCTCAATCCCTTTGAAAATCATAACATCTAGAAAATCTAATTCCTTCTCTGTTTCAACTTTCTTGCACAGTGCATTATTAGAGTGTTGTCAGTCATGATATTGACCTCTTGTTCTTTGGAAATCATGACCTTCTCAGTTACACCCTTCTTGCACAGTTCGATTACAAGTGTTATACGCCACAACATTATGCTCACCTTTACAATATCATTACTTCTAGTAAAACCTGAGGTAGTAAAATTTTTAGTATTTGGCATTGTAATTGGATTAATGTTTTCTACTTTTAACCATAATTTTTTAGCCAAATCCTCGAGGATTGTAGTATGTACTGCTACATGCAGATCATACTCTGTATTTCCTCATGCAGATCTTACTCCATATTTTCTAAATTGACGGAAGAAGTCAACATCTAACTTAAAAGTACTCACATCTTTAGAGCATGAATATTGACATATGCAGCACTAATCATTGTTTTTTTAAACTGAAGTTCCTTTAATGTACAAGTTGCAGGTACATATTTCTTAGAAAAAGGTTTGCGTTGCAGGCAATTATTCGATACGATCTATTATATGTTAAAACTATGTTTATACGGTCTATTTTTATAAATTTCTTCACATTTTCGTGGGAATTGTATTTCTAATCAGGGAGGACTGAGGAGGAGGCAACAAAGGCAGCGCCACAGCGGTTAGGTCCTGCTCCACTTAGAATAGCGGCGTCTCTCTTCTATTCCCTTCTTCCTCGTCTGGCGTAAATTTAAAATTGGAATTAGTGTCGTTATTCCGAGTAGTATTGGAATAGCGAGGGGATCGCAGTTTCAGGAACCGAAGGTGTAGTTTGAGAAACCCATAACAAATTGCCAAGAAGGGTTTGTTGGGTTCTGACTTCTGAGACAAAATTGTATATCGTTCGGGGCATGTCCAGAAGGAAAACAAAGAGAGAGATTGATTAAAAGAGGGAAAATTACAAGAAAAGAATGACGCAATTGCTCCCCGACAATAAATCAGTTGATTCTACTTGTGAGCTTTATATAATTTCAGTACTGGATTGTTTTCTGTTTTTGTTACTTCTCAATTTTTATTTCCATTCACATTATCTTGAGCAACAATAACATTTTTGTCAGTGATTTCCAAGCAAAGAATTCTGATACCAAACCGGCATGGTGAGAAGCTGGTGGGAGTGTTGGATCAAGTTCAATCTAAGAATCTCGTGATACTGTGCCATGGATTTCAAGCTTCTAAGGTTTATTTAATCGGTTTTCAAAATTCAGTGCCAATTAGTTCATTATGACAATTTGTTAATGTTCTAAGCTTGATTGCGAAGCTTTAATGTAATTAAATTCTGGTAATTCAGGATGATAGCATATTAGTTAGCATTGCTGATGCCCTGATAAAGGAAGAGATATGCGCTTTTCGTTTTGATTTTGCAGGAAATGGGTAAAAAAATTTCATTCATTCCCTTTTTTTCTTTTCTTAAAGTATTCCTGTGGATAATTTATGTCTCCTGGTGTGTGATTTTTTGTGCTATTAATTGATTAAATTTAATTTAGGGAAAGTGAAGGTATTTTTCAATATGGACATTACTGGAGAGAAGTTGATGATTTGCACGCTGTTGTTTCTTATTTTTCGAACCAGAAGTATAATATAATTGCAATTGTTGGACATAGCAAAGGTTTTACTCTTATTATATTAATAAATTTTAGGTATATTTTAGTGTTTCTTTTATTATCTTTGATATGCACAAAAGGGATTAGTGAAGTGCCTCTTTGTTGGGTCTAATGCCAGTTGCTGCCAGTAGAGGCACTAACTGCAAACCAGTTCATATATTCTGTTAATATCATGGTTAAAGTAAATTTATATATAAATTTCCCCGTTTCATGAATTGCATCTAGAAATACTGCATCTACATTTTTTAACATATTGGTATATTATGGGATATTTTAGGAGGAAATGCGGCACTTCTCTATGCTTCAAAGTACCACAATATTCCTTTAATCGTGAATATGTCTGGACGATTTGGATTAAATCATGGAATACAAGGCCGTCTTGGTAAAGGGTTTATGCAAAGAATTAGAAAACATGGTTTTATTGACGTCAAGGATAAATTCGGTATATCCTCTCCTCCAAATGATTCAGGTTTTATATTTCTGTTTTAGTAACAATATCATCTGAAAAATTGTTCAATTTGGTCTGGTGCAGGTAATTTTGAATACCGAGTGACACTTGATAGTTTAATGGATCGTCTCAACACCAACATGCATGCAGCTAGCTGTTCGATTCCCAAAGAAATCAGGTTAAAAATAAAATGCATTTACTAATGTTTACAGACACGTGCGTGTAAAATTAATTTCTGGTTAACAATGCTATTTTCATTATTCCTAATATTTTACTTTTTTTATTTGTCCATAGGGTATTAACAATCCATGGCTCTAAAGATCAGACTGTCCCGGTACAAGATGCTTATGAGTTTGCAAAATTCATACCGAATCACAAATTTCATGTAATTGAAGGTGCAAACCATCGTTACACAGAATATATAGAAAACTTGGTAGTCCTTGTATTGCAATTTATAAAAAGAAGTCAGATTCCTTCACCTAAAGGGGAAAAAGAAAAGTTAATGTCAAGACTGTGATCTTTGAGAAGACTGTTGTAGTTTAATAAATTAATTTCACTGTCAGTTTGGATAAATTTATCTTTTAAGAAATTAGTCCTGTGTAATTTCAATGATAAATTTCTTTTCTGCTTAGCCCTTGAATGGCAACTTTTTTTTGAACAAATTTATATGAGAAAAGGTATTTAAGAATTTAAATTGAAAATTACTAAAATGAGAAAGATCAGACTTTAAAAGTATGGCAAGGTATAACTCTGGCCGGAGTTTTAAAGTCCGGCCAGTCTGATCTCCGGTACATGTTTAAAGTGAGCACACGGTTGAAAAATCTAAGTTTGAAGATGGAGACCGCAGTTTGAGAGTTTTGTCCTTCTTTGTTTTTAATTATCAATTTTTATTTTTCTCAAACACCAAATTTCACCTTGATATGAACTGAATTATGTCAGAATATGAAGTTTTTCTACCTGTTTTCTTATTAAGCCTTCCCTATTGAGCTTGTCTTGTAGATGTTTGATAGGAAAAAAGCAAGTTTTTTCTTCTTCAAATTTCTTAGGAAAAAGGAACAAAAAATAATAGCAAGATTGCATTTTGTTTTTTGGGGAAAAAAAAAAGATAGGGGTCAAGAGAATATTGTATAAATTTCTGAAATCCTGCTTTTGAAAAACACAAATACTTAGGATCCCGAGTAGGGCTGCTCATGAGCTGAGTTCACTACTAGATTTCTGACTTTTTCCAAGGGTCCGAAAAGGGCTTGTACCAACGGGATTCGGTTGGAAAAAGCCCAAAAAAGGTAATTTCCAATGGTTAGCGTTGGAAAAACTACCGTCGCAACAAGCTTCCTTGGAAATAGCCCAAAAATTGTTCATTTCCAAGGGCTACTCTTGGAAATAGTTTTATCTAACTTTTTCCAACCGAATCCTCTTGGAAAAATGACGCTTGGAAATAGTTTGACACCCGGCCCATGTATGCATTATTTCCAAGAGCATCATGCGGGGCCCACTTGATTATTTCCAAGGGCGTCGAACCTGGGACCCACTGAGTATTTCCAAGGATAGTTAAGGTGGGGCCCACTTGATTATTTCCAAGGACTCGAACTTGGGACCCACTGAGTATTTCCAAGGATGGTTAAGGTGGGGCCCACTGGAGTATTTTCAAGGGTACGAACCTGGGTCCCACCAGAGGATTTCCAAGTTGTTTTTCGTTATTCCATGGGAATGCTCATGGAAATGTATGTTTTACTGGTACTGTAAAAGTTCACCCCCATGCTGCAATCAACCCTGTACCGACCTGGTGCTATTATATATCCCCAATTCCCATTTAAGCAAATAATTACAAACACAAATACAAACACATATAAATAGAAAGCATATAATTGAACCTGTGATATTCATCATACATTGTACCAAAATATGTGTAAAACACATTACAAAAACAAGCCTATATTGCACTTGTGAATATATACCAAAATATACCACCCACTATTAACTAAATGCAACTTATTTTGTAACTAAAAGTAACAATAACTTAAAAAGTTACAAAATAAGTTACACCATGCTGATCATTTGTAAGAAGTAAGATACCTATTAAATCCTAAAAGGCGCACTTTTCCACACTAATAGGGTCGGTTCACATTGAAGTTGGGCTCATGACCGAACCATTGTTCCATCCCGGCTCCATCTGTGGCATGTTCATCGTTTCGAGCTTGATTTAATAGTGTTGTGAAAGGCCCTCCCTGATTTGGTGGTGTAAGACATGGCATGCCCTAAGTATATAAACACAAGAAAATATGTTATTGTATATGAAAATAAATTTTGCATGCCCTGTCTAATATCGAATACATTTGAGGCATGCCTTGTCTAATTTTATAATAGTTATTGGTAGGTTTTGGTACAGTGACATTAATAACAATAGAAAGAGAAAACCTCAATTAGATGCTTGTTTCTACAAGAAAAATAAATGTACCCTTGTAGAGCTCTTTACCTGTAAGGTCCCCGGCTGAATGTGTGAAGCTCCTTCATGAGATGGTAGAGAGCTGGAACCGGGACCCTAAGCATTGAAAATGCAAGTAAATGTGTTATAATTTGGTCATGAAAATCGTAGGGTATGATTTGTAAATTCTTAAGTAACAAGTGTAACCTGAAAAGTAGTTAAATTCCCAGTCATGGTTTGCTGAGTTACAGTAGCATGTAGTTGAGCCTAAGTTAAACAATGCACAAAATTTTTGTTTAGTATAGTATTCCACTATGCCACCATATCTCAGTACATAACAAAGGGAAGTTAAATGTTGAATGCAATTTTCAACACAATATTCACTTACAATAAACTGTGTATAAAATTGTATGTTAGTCAAAAGAATAATAAAAATATAATTGTTGTGAAACTACGTCAATCACGAGGTCAGCCCTTAATTTTCTTCACAACACAGGTATCAGATCGATGATATGATGAATTTAAGTAGCAACTTCTAACCAAATTGTCATTTTAGAATCTATCAATAAGTCAATCAACTTTAAAACCCTAAATTAGCCTTAAAGTTTATATTAATTACCTCTTCAGTGGGCATATGTGACCCCATCATGGTGAATAATTTTTTGATGTAGAAATCATATTGTGCTAGTTCATTTTTTCGCTCGATCCTTTCCTCGGCCTGACGACGATTACTTTCAGCCAAGAGCCCTTGTAATTCAGCGCGAGATAAGTCTGTCTCCTCTCCAGCATTTGTCAAGCCCGAAGCACTATATGGTTCGTGGTTAAGCCTATTTCTAGTTTTCTCCTTTTGCACCTTATTGTCAAGCATGCATCCAAATCCTTTTACTCTACCACGGCTTGACCCGCCAACAGCTGAGAAGAACATAGTGCTCTCGTCCATGCTGGAATTGCCGTCATCAGCCATCATGTTGTTCACTTTTTCCTATGATTTGCGACATACAATAAACATGGATTCTTGTTAAATTCTGTTAAAAATATCTACTATGTTACCTCAATTATTACCCAAATATATAACTCATAGATGACATACAAAGTGAGAAGAATATACAATCCAATTAAGGCAAAATATTTATTTACAATGCAATTGCAAATACAAAATAAAGTACTCCATAAATTCAACTTTTCACAAATTGCAAATATTTATTTACTTGAGGCAATCCAATTTAATATGTCTACTATTTTGTGAACTACCGTGATTGTGGTAACTTTATGTACATTAGAATAGCATGTCCTGAACTGAACTAATTGTGGTAAATGACTTTGAGCAGCCATAGATGTAAAATTGACCATAGGCAACAATATTTATACACCGTAAACCATTTGTAAGGGTACATTTATGTGTCAAATTATGTTTTGAGGTATGAAATTTCAGTGAATAAATGTACAGATTACCACTTACATAGACTGCTTGTGTGTTATCATTTGTAAACTTCAAGGAGTCGATTTCCAGAGCTTCAAGCTGTGTGTTAGCCTCGTTCCTACTTGGATCAATTACCCCATTAGCATCATGCTCTCCTGCTGGTCCAGACTCCAACGTCGCAGCTGCAGCAGCAACAGCGGCGGCAGCATTGGCAGCTTCCATTTTGGCAACAATTGGTGATTTGCCATTTTCTTTAGCACAATGAAGATGGATGTAAAGTGCCCTCATTGGTGGCTCTTTTCCGTTGTTTAGTTTTGTCTCCACATGAAAAGGAATAAACAAACCATCAGTCGTTATTCAGTTGTATCCTTAATTACCAAAGAAAAAAATTGCATAGTTGTTCATGAAGCTTACCAGTTTTTGGAAGTGCTGGTGTGCGCTTGCAGATCCACCATGGTGAGAGATTTTGCGTCCAGTCTTTGTGCGGTTATGCTTGTTTGTTTGACTCACTGCTTTGAAGTCCTCTGTTGCAAAGATATCACAAAGACTGTGCCAGTGGGGATGGTCAAGGCACCAATGTGGAACGGGATCCTTCCATGCCTGTATGTTCATTTCAAATTTCTTGAAACGGTAGTCCCTCGCTTCATACAGTGACTCGGTGTATCTTTTTGCCGCTATGGCATCAAACACATTACGACAACGGTCTTTATTTTCACCTTCTCTGTACCTAAATTTCTTCTGTAAAAAGTAAATATGTACTGCTTATTGGTTTGCAAACTGAGACAGTTCCATTATAAGCATATTACAAATTGACCCAAACTGACACATGTCCATAATTGCAGTTATTTGTAATTTTTGTCCCATTCAATGTATACATTGGTAATAGCAGGAGTATGTAAAAGGTGTGATTTGTTTTTTACAAGTAGGAATTGAGTTTTTTTTTTTTTTAATTCCAAGAATACAAATATTTTAAGAGAAAGGGTACCAGAAATAAGAACTCGATATTATCATTCGTCTTTTTAGGGAAGGCATGGTAACTTCTCAATGGTCCGGGCATGTGGTTCAGCGCTAGTCTATTAATAGAAAAGTGAAGTATCAAGTATCAATTATTGTGTAAATAGAACAACTAGAGGCCAAAATGATTATTTACAAAATTTAAAGGTTCAACGTGGATGTTTTGCAAAATGGACAAACCTGACATTGTTTTACCCACCAAGTGATATTTGTAAAATGAAATGTCACAAGAAAATAAGGAGTACTTTCAGTTGGAGCAATACTTCCAGTTGTGCAAGGACCCATGCACTATTACCTCTGGTTAGCAAACATACCTGTATTACACACAAGAACTGGCACAGCTGACCTAAATCATTCATAGTAATTGGTCTTTACAACTGGTGGTTATCAGAGAAAGGAATTGGAGTATTTTTCATAAAAGGGTTAGCTGACCTAAATTGTGCTGACCCTTTTACTTGACCTAAATTGTGCTGACCCTTTTACTTGACCTAAATTGTGCTTGACCTACATCATGCCAGTTCTAATAAAAATACACTTAGGTAAAAGGGTTAGCTGACCTAAATCGTGCACAATTATTTGTAATGAAACAATTAGATAAGAGTCATTAGTCACAATGGTATCACAGTGGCTATTTATATTCATATATATGCACATTCTAACAAAAAATAAAATTTTGATATGATGCAATCTTAAAATATGTTGTAACTAAAGAACATTTAGCGTCAAATAGTGTGAAAATTAGGAAGAGTGACTTGGTTATTGCTGCTGTTATTTCCTGTGGGTTCTCTTCGCAAGTGAACGCACGATCTCCAATTGGCCAGATTATGGGTCGGTCTTCCAATATCTCAGTTGATTTTCTGATGTTGCCAGGGCCTCGTCCCTTCTTCCGAGGGGGTTCGCTTGTTACATTATCACCTTCTGCGCCAGCATTTGAAGCCTCAGCAACCTAGAGTGGTGGAAAAGAAGTTTTACGGCTTCTCTTCGCTCTCTTTGAAGAAGTTGCTCTTGTTAGACCAGTCTTTCTGGGAGCCATCTATGTGGAGATTAAAAAGAGGCAGTTAAGTGTAAAAAAATTATGATTACGAAAAGAACAATAGAACCCTAAGAGAAATAAAATTGCGTAAAAAAAATTAAGTTAACACAAGAAATCCCTGACTTAACCTTAATCGTACCTTGAGTGAACTAGAATCAAACACCAATGTTGATCGTTTGAGAGGTTGATTAGCAAACCCTAGATGGGTGGCCGTCGTATTTAACCTACAGCCGTCGTCTCCGATTGAAGACAAATGTCGTCTCCCTAGATCGTTTTAGAGAGTGAGGTGTTGATATGTGATAATGGCAGAAGACTCGTGCACTACCTGGTCCGAATATAAGTATAGGGCGCACAATTAGGGAAATACATGGCGACATAACTTGGGTGTTTTGGGGGGAAAGACGAAATCCTCTCGCAGGGATGGGGGGAAATGAAAATGTATTGGCTGAAGACAAATCCTCCCTGGTATTGTAAAAGTTTATCCTTGCTTTACGATTTTAGATTGACCTACATATGCTTTGAGATTCTGGTTAACCTAGGGGAAGTATGATTGGGTAATTTGAGATTGTTGCTAAGTTATAAAAAATGGTTCAGATGAACTACTTGTAGAAAGGTGATTAGTAAGGTACCGGTGAGATTTTAATTCCGCATGAGTGAAATGTTGGTGGAATTAACATAGTGGATTCAGCATCGTGTAGCACAGAGAACTCTCAAGTACAATTCAAAATAAACCTCTAGTGCGCTGTATATAGTTTTAACTGATATGCCCGTATGAAAACTTTAATAGGCTGTCATATTGATGAATTGCAACGTATGGAGCCTTTAAATAATATAATGCTCATGGAATTAAGTAATTACAAGCTGAACCAACCTTAAAATTTATGGAAATGGTCTAATTAAAATGATATTGTAAATTTTAATTAATATTAATAATAGAACAATTTTAAAGCATTATAAAAAAAATTTAACCAATTAAATTTGTATAGTTGTAAATGCATGTCGCATCAACGGCTTGTGCATTACATGATCAACCATAGAACATCAACTCTCGTTGGATTACGTAGTGAAGGAACAAAGACAAACGTCGTCGGTAGGTCGATCGGAACCGTTCAAACTAAATAGTGATGCATATAAGTCAATGTCGGTGAGTTCGAGCTAATTTGATGTTTATTTGCACATCCATCTAAGCGATGGAATATAATGACATCGTAGGGCTACAAATATTATACATCGGATCGAAGGCTATGACTATTAGAACTTCAAAAAATTTAGTTGTTAAGGTTCCTGGTAATATCTTGATCATTTTAAAAAAAAAAATTAGATGTGATTTCGTGGCATATCGATCGTTGATTGCTCGTACGGAAATCAACGGTCCACAACTATTGGCTCAATTCAAAGAGTCTAAAAATGATAAATTTGTATAAAAATGACAAATATTGTTATGATATGTAAATATAAGATGTTAAAATCAAAATTTTCATTTTTACAAATTTTTTCATATTTATTTCTGTAAACTTTTTACTATCAGATGGCTTGATTATGTCTAAGCCGTGTGATATGTGATGAAGGGTGCCCAATTATCAATGGATCCCTCTGTTTCAGAAGCCGCATCTGAATTGTTCAAAATCTATGAGGTAAAATAAAAATGATGATTATATCCGTAACAAGGTGAGGCGTTGGATTCTTTAATATTCGTGCTCGATTCTAATCCGAAGGTCACAAGCTAAGAACACCGATCATGTTACCTTAGACCAACAACAGGCACGTTGGTGAGATATGTAAATGCTATTAACTTATGCGCACTTTTTTGGAGTCTGTTCTGTTGTTCATCCAAAGGAATAACATGAATGTATAGTTAATATCAAAACCGTCAGAAGTGGTTACGATTTGCATTTTAGAAACTTATGTCATTGAGATTCGCGCTATTTAAAATTAGAAGGGTTGGGATTAAGTTGCATCTTCACCCGATATTCACCCTGTGTATTGTCACCGTTATCCAGCGCACTCAGAACTCGTAAGAGGCGCAGGACTTATAAATTTTTTAAAAAAACGGAAGCAGTCTAAATGGCACCAATACCTCCTCTTCACCCCTTCTCCCCTCCTCAGAACACCCGATCGTCTCCGATCGTCTCCCTTTGCATTGTTCCCTCTTACACCGCATCAAAAGGTTACCCGATCATCTCCCTTTGCCAGTCAGCCCTAGCGCCGCTATAGTCCCCTCTTCTCAGTCCACGGCATTGTTCCCTCTTCTCAATCTATCTCTCCTGGAGTTAAACCCTGGCGCCGCCATCTGGACCCCGTCGTCCGTGTAAGTAATCGTTTGAAAAATACAGTTTTTGCAACACTATCTTTTGGTTGATTGTCCATTTGGTTTGGGAATTTTTCAATTTAGGGTTTAAGCCGAAATAAATGTAATCAACTATTGTAGGATCTTGGGTGTTCTCTTAACAAATTAGTGTTACAATGTAGGGTTTATGCTATTTCAGAATATCACCAGTTGCTTTGATGGTATTTGTAAATAATGTTTTTTTCAGGGACCTTTCTGAAAAATAGTTGTGCCTTTGTCAGAAAGTAGCTTTCTTGATAGTTGTAGTGCTCTAATAGTAAGGTTTAGTTATGAACATCGAATAACATTTCCTGGGTTCTTAATTTTGATTTGCTTGCTGTTGTAAAGTTTAGTAAGGGTCTGATCCGAATGAAAGTGTCTAATCAGAAGGGTTTAGTAACCTTGAAGGTTTAAGGTTTAAGGTTTAGTTCTAAATTTGAATATGACTGCCATATTATTTTCTAACTTAACAACAGATGTGTTTCACAAAATTGCCACTTAACCATAGAAACATATAAAAGATGTGTAAAATCATTTTATTTCTAAAAGATGTGTAATACAAAATTTTCTAACTTAACAAAGCATTTTATTTCTAAAAGATGTGTAATTCAAGAAACATTTAAAAGCATGTAAGGGTTGATGCAAGCTAGGTTAATTGGTTGGGTAAACTTGTTAATTTGTTACAGTTGCTTACCAAATTAACGTATGTGTTAAACTTCGCAGGCAACATGGGTAAGGTGTCTCATGCACATCAGGAGTTGCTAGTTGCTGCCCAAATATCGCCTCGGTCCAAGGTAGCAGACAACCCAATCCCTGCTAGTGAACAATTGACCAAGCCCCCACTGACAACCCAATCCCTGCCTAAGTCTACTTCCGGGTACGTGTTAACACGTTCGGGTGCCAAGATATGGAAGGGCCCACGTCCCGGTAAGAGTAAAGATAGAAGTGTCCAGACAAAGAAATCTCCGGGAGACTTACCTGTCATCCACGGGGGCCCTCGCCAGTCATCGGTTCAGACAGAGATATCCCCTGAGATCCCAGTCTCATCAATCATATGTTTCAGTTTATCACAATTATAACTTGCTTGCTGTTGTAATTTGCTTAATTGTGACAAATCAAAGGGAGATATAAAATATACAGATATGGTTCTGTCTCTAGGAACAAAACATTTCCAACAGCTATCCCTTGGAAATAGTATAAACTGAATCAATAAAACATTTCCAATGGCATTTTCTGAAGTATTTTCATGAACATTCACAATAAAATAATATAAATAGACTAACCAAAAAATTTCCAAGGGCCAACGCTTGGAAATAATATGACCAACTATAAAATAATATAAACTGAACCAATAAAACATTTCCAATGGCATTTTCTGAATTATTTCCATGAACATTCCCAATAAAATAATAAAAACAAACTAAGCACAAAATTTCCAAGGGATAACGGTAGGAAATAATATGCCCAGCCATAAAATAATATAAATTTGATCAAAAAAATATTTCCATGAGCATTTGCCCTAGTATTTCCATGAGCCTTCAATATAATACAATATTTGATCTGTTTTGTGGGTCGCAGGTCATGCCAAACTTTTTTCAAGAATGTAATTGATACACTTCTATGGGCACACATGAAGTATTTCCATGCGTTTATTTTTCCAAGGGTTTGCCTTTGGAAATGGTTTACAGTGTCAGAACTGTGTCAGAAAAGCTCATTTTAATTCCAAGGGCCCTTCATGCTCTTGCAAATAACTTTTTGGACTCTTGGAAAAAGTCAAAAATCTAGTAGTGGTTGAGTCTGAGTAGAGGATAACTTGGATTTGACTCGCGAACTCATGAACGGAGTTGAGTCTGAGTTGCTAATCCAGTTCCGAGTCATAAACTCTAATTTGGAATCAACTCATGAGCAACTCAAGTCGAGACAAGTCGACTCATGACTGATAATGTAGTACATAGTGAGACAATCTAATTTAATTATAACAAAAGAAATATTACATAGTTTACCAAAATAATACATAATTAAAGACAGTACATAATGAGACAGAAGCCAATACATAATTAAAAATTACGAAAATACTAAGATAGTACATAATTAAAAATTACCAAACAAATAAGGTTTAGTTGTTTGAGAAGCGGCGATATTTTTTTAGTTTCATGCTGCAATACAGTAGATTGTAGAAAACATGTATAAGGTTTGGGAACGCAAAAAATTAGAAATATATGAAGTAGAATTTGGTATGAGTCCAATTGAGTTGATTCCGAACCGAGTTGGAAGTAATTTGGATTCGACTCATAAATCAACCGAGTCAGTTAATTAGAGTTAGCTTTGACTCGAGTTAGTTTCAACTCGAATTATTAGTGAGTTAAATCTGAATTAATTCCGAACTGATTTTCAAGTCATGAGCTTTTTGTGCATCCCTAATCTTGAGTGTAAATTTCAGCTTTTGAAGACATGTCTCATGTCAAGAATGCATATGCAGGAAGTCAGGAACGAGATGATATATTTCACTGTGGGCAACTATCTAAATTTGATCTGTCTCGATATAACCATTTGATTTTGCTATTTGTCTGTATTTTAGCTTTCATATTTCTCGTTTTTTTCAAGGAAGTTTCTATATTTCTCGTCGAATATTAAAACGGGAACTATTTTGTCTAGCAATCAAATCTCTCCGTGATATACATGTCAAAATTTCACGGGGGATTCCATCTAAACACTGAATTACACTCTGTATTTTTTAAAAATTTTAAAATTTAAACAGTCGATTCAAACTGTTCAACATAATAGATATATTAAAATGTACTTGAAGATCAAATTTTATATATATATTTTTTTTACTATTTATTAAATATTATACAAAATTATTGTTTTCAGACCATTGAATTTTTGTACTCATCTTAATAAATAGTAAAAAAAATCAAAAAAATGTAAAATTTGACCTGCAAGCACATTTTAATATATCCATCATATTGAACGGTTTGAATTAATTGTTTGAACTTTAAAAATATAGAATATATCCCGATGTCACTAAAAAAGAGTGTAACAAGTGAATCCCTCCTCATTAATGAAATATCAAACTAATTCTAGCAAGATAAATTAAGTCTGATTTTTATAAGTGAATCCCTCCTCATTTAACTAATTATTTTCAAAGATAATTAAGTCTGTTTTTTTTTCCTGTAGTAAGGTTAGATAGCTTCAGTTAAGAACATTGCAAAATATTGCAATTAAAAGCTATCATACCCTGATTTTATTAAATAAGCAAATTCTAACATTCCATTGACGTTTGCAACATTAGCATCCTGCCTATATTTTGAAATTTAATTGAGATTTTTCTATTTTTTTCTATATAAAAGAAAAGAAAAAATCGGTTATGTATCAAAGGATCTACCTAATTTTCAGTAGTGAAGTAGAAAAAGAAAATCAAACATACTTGACTATAAGACACATTTATTTTCGCAAAGTCAGATAGGAAAAAAAAATAACCAAGAGCTTTTTCTTTTAGCTTGGATATTTATATTAGGAAAAAAAAATATAATAAATGAATAAAAAAATTTAACAAAAAATATCATTCAGTTAAAAAAAAAATAACTTTCTTCAATGGCAGTTCAATAAAAAGTACTAATATGAACTTCCAAAGAGCAACCAAATATAATGAACATGATCATGTGTATAGGTACCATTGCAAATTATGCAACTATAAAATCACAATGTTGACCAAATAATAAAATTATATTTACACCTTTAATTTTGTTAACGCCATAATCAAAGAATAAACCAAATTTCTCTCCAGGATCAAAAATAAAACACCAACACAACAACTGGAAATTAAACCTGATCTATCAGGTCCTTGCTACATGCACATGGTGAAACACAAGCAGCCATTGGCACATTTTCATGGGACATACTAATCACTGGTTCAACTGACTTGCGGGCCCGCCTTGTCGGTCTATTTGGGCAGATTTTAATTTCACTAGCCTTCCTCTTCGCTGTGCCAAGAAAACCCAGAGCAAGTGATTCCAATGCTTTAGTTGTCAGTGGTCGATTTCTTGTACCATGTCTCCGGCTATTATTCGAACTAGTCCCCTCATTTTCATTATTTTCATCACTAGTTGATGTTAGATCAGGCAGGTTTATTAGATCAATAGAAGGTTGGTATGCTTGGGATATTCGTTTTGCCTCTAAACTGAGTTCATCGGTATAAGGGGGAATACTTTGGTCATTTTTACGGGTTTCTGTTTTGAACTTGGACAACCCCAGCTTTCTTCTTTTGCTCAGTGTTGTTGCATCATTGACATATTCTCTTTTCTTAGACTTCAATTTTGCATCCTCTAAAGCATTTTTCTCACCTAAATTTATCTCGCCCGACTCATTTAGACTGTCAACCGGGCCCAAGCACTCAGGTGCTGATCTGTCAACTTCTGGTCTGTCGAGAAGATCACGTGCAGTAGTGGAAGTGTCAAGAGGTAAACTCCTAAGAGATCTAATTTTGCAATGTGCTCCTTCCCCTTCAACTATACTAGTGTCTATAACAGTAAACTTCATGAGATTCGATTTGCTGTTTTGAAACTTGGGACGAATGCAGCTACTACTACTACTTGTGTTATTATTTTTATCATCATTTGCACCATTGTTTGGGACAGAGATCAAACTGGGGTCAGAGGTGACTTTTGATAATAAATCGGTCACGGAATCGAAATAGTGAATTCCCTTTACAAGATCTCCTCTGGGAAAACTGTCAATGCCTGGAATGAGAAATGTTAATGCGTGATCTTTTGGCTGCACAGAGATCCAGCCCTTGACCAGTAACCGTGGCCACACCGCCTCCCAAAATAAATCATTTGACCTAAAAGACGAAACAAATGAAGAGAGATCGATTTGATTAAGTTTTTGTCTAAGAATGAGACATAGCTATACCTAACAAGTAATATAACAAAAAATTGACTTGAGTGAGCCATAGAGTAAAACAAGTTTGTACTTCACATCATATTTTCATTTTGAAAATCCAAATAACTGATTCAAATCTTCCAACATGTTCTTTATATTGAAATGTGCTTGGAGACTAAATTTTATATTTTTTAGAATTTTTTTACTATTTATTAAGCCACTTTGAAAATCATTGTTTTAATATGAACAATAAAAAAACATTAAAAATTTCTGGACCACCAGATCAGTAATTTTTAAAGTGGCTTAATAAATAATAAAAAAATCCAAAAAATATAAAATTTGGTCTCCAAGCACATTTCAATATGGTGATCGTGTTGAGCAGTTTAAATCGGTTGTTTGGATTTTCAAAATGAAAATATAGTGCCATGGAGCAAAAACTTGTTTTACTCCATGGCTCATTTTAGCCCAACTCATATAACAAATACTATAGCATTTTGGTTTATCTTTTAGTTAAAACGGTTAAACTACACTCTCAATCATGAAGAAAAATACTAATACCAAATAACCAAGAAAATAATTTTGTATATTCAAGAAAAATCTGTAAAATATATTCCAGACCCTGCAAAGAGTTTTCTTTGAATCAACAATGACAAACACCTCTCTCTATCATCCCTCTAAACGGCAAATAGTAGGAAGTGACAAGGAAAAGGTAAATCTGGAGAGTTCATTTGAAAAAGTGAACAAAAGTTGAGGGGCCAAATTGAAAACTTTTAGCTCAAATTACCTTGATTTTCCAAGCCTAAAACCGCCAGTGAGAAACCTGACAACCTCCTCCGAGCAAAGAGATGACCATTCCTTCCCTACCGGCATCTCCAAATGGGTTTGGGTTTGGTTTCTGCCTCTAGTTGGGTCGGATCTAATTTTTGTCAGGTCATGCTTTCCTTTACCAATGCTGATAGCTTGGACAAGTGTGTGGGCCCCAGCAACCCCCTTAAGTGCAAAAATGAAATCTTCAAAAGAGGACCTATCCTCATTATATGACTTAAAAACCTGAAGACTTAGAAAAAAGCCAAGTTAATTAACAACAGAAATTGAGTACACCTTTATCTTTCTATCTTTTAAAAAAAAAAAAAAAACTGAGAATCTGTAAATTGAAAAGGAATGTTGGTTTCAACCAAGGATAACAATACAGGTTCAGGTCAGATAACAGTACTTCAAAAGTGCCAAAACAAAGGATGTATTAAACAAATATCGCACATGTTACAATCCCAGTTTGGTCCAGTACTGTGTTCTACTGGGATTTACTGGTAGTATCAGACTCAATAATGGATTCTAAAGGAAGCAAAAGAAAAAAAAAAAAAAAACTAAGAAAGGAACAAAACTAGGAAAATCTAGTTTAGTATGACATTAGTAGCACCATTAGCAGTGATTATTGTAACGATAATGATAATAAATATGAAAACATATATATATAAAGAGAGAGAGAGAGATTGGCTGATATCAAAACGTTTGTTCCAGAGCCATGGTGCAACCAATTGGTTTTCTAATTTTCAAAGTCTAAACAGTCGATCCAAACCGTTAGATGTGCTTGGGACCAAATTTTACTGTTTTTGGAATGTTTTTACTATTTATTAAGCCAGTTTTAAAATCGTTGATTTTGATAAAAAGTGAAAAAAATTTTGGATCATTGAAAACAACAATTTAAAACTGGCCTAATAAAATAGTAAACAAATTCTAAAAAATGTAAAATTTGGTCTTCAAGCACACTTTAATATAGATTGAATGTTGAATGGTTTGGATCGACTGTTTGTTTAAAATTTGAATTTTGAAAATGTAAAAACTGAAACGTTTGTTACACAGCTAGGAACAAACATTTTGATATTAGCCAATCTCTCTCTCTCTCTATATATATATATATCTATCTATATATATAAGACATGCAAGAAGAATAGTACCTCTTGTAATGCATCACGAGACTCCTGGCACATCAACTCTATAAGGCGAGACAGGATCTGGTCCTGCCGCCAGCCTTGAAAAATGCGGGGCCCAAGCACACAATTTTTTATCTTGTACTTCTTATACGGATCTGATTTGTAAAAATCCCCATAGTAGTATGACAGCACATCCCCCAGTGTCTTGCTATCTCCCTCCAGAAACCGACGCACCAGGTTCAGCCTCTTTCCAAATACGTACAATCCAAGAAGAAACATCTCTTTCTCAGACTCACCCCAAACAGATGGGTTGTGCATGCCGGGAAGGGGGATGTGTTCTACCTCACTTCCATGTGGGGCCCAGATGAATGGGATGCCTGGTGCCATTTTGACTTGGGTTTGGTAGACTGTTGTTGTGTCGGGTACTTGTACTTGATATTCATCTCCTACACGGGGTAATGCACTTGGTTCGCCACTGATTCCTTTGTTACAACTAATATTTTGTGAAATAGGAAGTTGCTCAGTCTGTATTTCTTTTGTCGGTTCATCGTGACTTTCTAGTTTGTGACTTTCTAGTTCTGGAGATTCCATCTAATAGGCCCAAAAAAAAAAATGTATTTTATTAAGTCCAATTTTTTTTTCTTTTTGATAACATGCTGGATCTATCTAAAACTGATTAACTAGTTCATGCTTTAGAAATTCTTCCAAAGACAGGTGCTGTGCAAGGTTAGGGATGGAAAGAATATGTCTGATCAATACCGGGACATACCAGTTGCGGTACAGGAATCCATTTTACTTCCGTTAGTTCGATAAACTGGAAACAGATGAATTGATATTTTAGTCAAATAGACTCCCTCAATTACATATAAGATGTGAACCTAAGGCCAAACTGAATTTGCAAATTGGACCTCACATTATTGCAAAATTTGCAAATAAAAAAAAAGACCCATATAAATTCAATGGGAAATGCCATTATCACCTTTAGGTTTTTAACAGCATTTTTTTATCAGTTTTAGAATGCTGTTACAATGGGAAGTTGACAAATTTATTAAAATTCTTTGGTATATTGATACTCTCTTTTTTATAAGGATGCATAAGCTTATTGATCTACAATATGAACTGTGTGTTATATTGATACTCTTCTTTGTTTTTGCAACTATGTGAAAATTAAGGGCAAAAATGGCAGATCAAAGGCCTGAAATAAAGCCAAAGTGAGGACTATTTTGCAAATATTCTCCAATAAGGAAAGCTCAAACAATCAATCAGAGCTCTCAAATTAACATTACATGCATTCTACAACTGGATAAGCAAGTTCAGAACTTAAGATCCAATTACCTTTATGTAAAATATAAATCCAATTTGATACATCTGATTCCCTAAATAATACTTTCTAACTAATTAATTGAAGATTCACAACAACCTCCTGATTGCTCCCATAAATTTTTAAACAAGATCAGATATCCAATAAACCGTGCAAATCATAATCAAAGAGTTATGGATCAATTACCACATTCCCTTCAAAAGCAAGCACAGGTAACACGCATCACCAATTGAACTAAAGATAAATTCGCGCTAATACATAACAAGATTATAGGATAGAGAGAGTGATGAATTGATATAGTTACCTCAAGTCATGCACCAGAGATTCCTAGAATGGAGATGGAGCCGATTTAAAGGAGAGAAATTGAAATGCGAGATAAAGAGAGAAATCGAGCTTTCTTTCTTTCTTTTTTTCTTTTTTTCTTTTTTGTCGCGAGAGATACAGAGAATAAATAGTGGAGAGAACAATAAAAAGACAACGTTAAATACAAGATCCATGAGGGTCAAAGTAAACCGAATCCGATATCTTATTGGATCGGGTACGATCGCAGCATACATCTGGAATTTGGTGATCTCTACCGTTGGATCAATAAAAATGCGGATCGGATTAAAGAAGAGGTGTTGTTTACCCATTTAAGCAATGGATAAACAGAAATTAGAATAAGATGTATATTTTGCGTGTGTAGACTTACTTAGGGGCGGATCCAGGATTTTCGTCAGGAGACAAAAAAATATTAAATCGAGTTTAAATAGATTATCAGATTTAAACACATTAACTAATTGGATACTCGATAAAAAAAAAAATGTTTTAACTTATATTTTTCAATGCTCTAACTTATAATTTATGATGCTTTAACTTATAATTCTAATTAGTAATCATAATTCAAAAAAATATATTTTAATTTTAACACTAAATTTAATCTAAATTACAAATCAAACATTCAAAAAGAAATAAGAAAATTTCAGAGAAAAGCAAAATTGATTGGTACCGATAGATCATCACTAAAACTCGAAATCCAAGAAAGCGGTTGCCCCCTGTTCTACTATAGATCCGCTCTTGGACCTATCAATTATTGGATGTGAAATATATTTGTTGGAATTAATTCCACAATATATACTTGAAAGTTGAAAATAAAAATAAAAAAGTTCTTTGATGAAAAATTTGGAATTGATTCTTGGAGAAGAGGATTTCTATTTGGGATTACCGATGCATATAGAGGTGATTCAAGCTGTTCATTATTCTAAATAACAATCTCATTAAAAATATATATATTTCTTAATTTTTTATTAAAAAAATCATTTGTTGTTAGTGGTCTAGTAATTTAAAAGCAATATTTTTTTTGTTGGCTCAGGAGCGTCTGACAACCATCACCTATTACTATTCTGGAGTCCTTGATGCTAAATTATAAATTAACCAAATATTTAGAAGGGTAAATTAAATTAATGATCTCCTACAACTGGGGGTGAAAATGGAGCAGATACAGAGCGGATAGTGGTAAAATCATATTCATATTTTTTTTAAAATTTTCATATATCAGGCGGATACAAATACAGATCCAAATCAGATCGGATATTTATTAAAATAATATAAATAAATATTAAAAAATATTCAACTTCATAATATTTATCTAATGATAATAATGTATAACATAAATCTTCATAATATATATTAAAATATATAGTATATATATACTATTCGAATATGAATAATTAAAATAAAAAATTATATCAGTATCTTTATCCACACAGATATTCGAATATTGGATATCCACATCTAAATTTTTGAATACGAATCAGATATCATCCATACTGTTTTCACCCCTACTTACAACACATGAATCAAGAGATTTAGAATTAAACTTTAATTCTCATTAAGAAGTTTGTGTTCGGCGAATATTAAGTGTAAAATAAAAGGAAATTTCATATGAGAATCTACGTACAATCCAAAGGAATGTTGTAGAGGAAGGAAAGGAAATATAGCTCATTAAAGAAAAGGAATGCGAGAGGAGGCGAAGGCCAGCAGACTAAATCTGACCGAGGTTGTTTTTCTGCTCCATTAGAAGAAAATCAGAGAAGAAGTGGAGGAGAACAAAGGGAAAATAAGAGAAATTCGTGTATAAACTCTTTTAAATTTGTCACACCCAAATTAAGGTGTAGACAGAGTAAATAGAAATCTGTTATCTTCCTTTCTTTTTCATTCGTGCTCTCTACTCTATATTTTCTGAAACACAGCCCTAATAACTAAGTGATTGACAATCTGAACTTTTCAATATTCTTATCTTATAATCTTTTTCTACTATTTAATTTAATTTGTATCAAGATTATCAATAAAACAATTAAGAAATATTTTCTTTTTTAGTTAAAACCATCAACTAAGAAACTATGAAGCGTTTCATGCAATGGATAGCAAAAGTAAATCATAAAAAAATTAAAAAAAAATTAAAAAGTTAAATTTGTAGTATTTTTATCGTAATAAAAATGTCATTAAATATGGAACAAATGAATTCCTCTCATCTGTATCATTAGAGAATTTCAATTCTCCCCAATTTTTTTAATTAGATGTAAATGACCAAAGTGCCCTCTCTTATTATTTTTGCACTGTAAATTTGTTTACTAAAGCAATTTATTTCCATGCTGTTCAAATGTAATAAATCTCTGGCTTCTTTAAGTAAATCGTAATTAAATTTTCAACGGTCGATTTGAGCTGGAAAATTAGAAATTAATTAACCATTACAAGGTGGCTAATTAAGAAAGTAAGTTTAATAACATTTTACGTTTGAAATTTTAAATTCAGATTTTGTTCATTGTTTCATTTTGCTATGATTTAATGTACGTATAACAAAAGAACAAAAATAATAATTTATTTGATTTTATTCTATTTGTATTATATTCAATAAGACAGGTATAAATAAGAATTTATTTCATTTACGTACTGAGTAAAGATACAGGTAAAAAATATTTTTGTTTGATTAACGGGTATGGATACGGATAAAGAATTATTTTATACATGTTATCCTACATAGTAATAGTAATAGATAAATATAAAATGACACATTTATATTCGTACATATAACAGTATAAAATTTGTTACTATATTGAGATTGATGTGCATAACATTTTATATATTTTTTGCTGAGTAGGTTCGACTCAATGAGAAAAACAAAATGATTCGATGCTAATTCAGTTCAATTTTAAAATAAAAAACTCGATTCGACTTGTATAAACACTTAGCTTAGCTCGTAAGCCAGCTCATATTTCATAACGTTGATAAGTTCTTTTTTATTTACTCTTTCTCTTTTTCTCTTTTTCATTCTACGTACGGTCACGTTTTGCTGTCTTGTCTTCTTTTATTTATTTTTTATCTCTTATTTTTTTTTAAATGGTCGGAAACTACATGGAGTATATTGACCCTTATTTAAATTATTCAACCATTATTTTTTGTATTTTTTGGTGGTTAGTTTAGACTTTAGACCAAAGAAAAAAGAACATATAGCTAATTATGAAATTTTGATTTTGGAGATTTGTGGGGTTAATGCTGCTGAGATGAAATTATGTGAAAATCTCTCTGCATTACCTCACCATTTTGAGTTTGAATCTGGACGGTCCGATCAGGATTTGGGTCAATCCTATTCAAGCATGTAATGTACGAAACTCTTTAAGATTCGTGCCAAAATATAATGGACGGATACGATTCAAACTCAAACGGTGAGGTGCTTCAGATGATGCTGGTTCTGCTGCCCCTCTTTTATGAGCTTTTATTTGTGGTCCCCACAAATCTGACTCAGATTGCCGGCTGACATGCATATATGTGATAATTAATGCATGCAATATATAAACTTAGGAAAATAAATAAAAATATGAGCTAACTCGCGAGTCAAGCCGAGCCGAATTGAGTCAAATATTTATATGAGCTGAGCTGAGCCAAGTCGAGTTTGGGCTTTCAGTTTCAAGTCCGATTCATTATGAAATATTGAGCCGCTCAACTCATTGATTCCTGAGCCAGCTATACTCATTAGCAGCCCTAACTGAGTGCTTTATGCCTAAACTAATTTATGCAACATTTTATAAAATTTATACTTAGTAATTTATGACAAAATTTATTTATATAATATTTTATACAGTTTTATTTGATTAATAATTAATATTTTAAATAATGAGATCAATAATTGTAACTTCTATATTTACTGATATTATGTGTTTAATATATTTATTTGCTTTTTTATTTTAGGTTAGATAATATAAACTATTAATTTATTCAATAATTACAACATCCACTACTGAAATTCTATGTTGCATAGATACGGATACAAGTATTGTATCAAATATGATATGAGTATACAACAATTTTCAACATTATATGAGTATTGGGCAATACGATGCATATCGGATACGGATACAGAATCATATATAAAGTATCAGGGTAACATAGCTGAAAACACATTTATCTTTGACAATCATAATTGATTTTATGATAATTAAAAAGGCTTATAAATTTGGTAATTTTCGTTAAACATTATCATCATGGTGTTTTTCGATCAACGTAAATTCATATACAGATTTGAATAGGGTTTTGAATTTCATTCTTGCTTTGCATTGTTCAGTTTAATTTTTTTTTTCCTCTTTTCTCCTTTTTCTTCATGTAAATTTCGTTTAATAAAATCCTTTGGTAGACATTTCGCCTACTTAAAAAAAATTCAGAGGGATAAACAAACTCATAAACAGCATAAAACAAACAAATGCATAAACAGCATAACAGCATAAATTATTTCAGAAACACCACAATAACTGAATAAAATCACATGAAATCCAAATGAAATTACAAGGTTGGTTTTATTTCTCCTTAATTCTAGGCTGTTGGAAATACCTAAATTTCACAATCACAAGCACTAGCAATTTATTCTGATAGAGTGAGAGGCCAAGACAAGGTCACACAATCAGGAAAAACCGAAAAGTGCTCAAATCTATGGCTCAAAAACCATATTCTCTGCCTCCTTTCTGATCGAGTCAAAGAGCACGGATGAAAGATAACGCTCACCAAAGCTTGGGAAAACAACCTGAATGAAACATAGCATGTGCTTGAATTGAATCAGTGCTGAATTGGGAAGTGTAATTTTGAACTTTTATTATTTTTCTTATTTTGCTTCTCCTTTTCTATCAGTATAGTTAATAGTTCTTATCAGGCATAGATTTGTATGTTGAGTGCTATTATTGTACTATTAAACTGACCAACTAAATTTGGTTGAGAACCATATAGTTTGTTTCATTGCACAAGGAATTTCACTTCATTATATATTTATTTATTTCCTTTTTCCACTAAAATTAATGTTTAGTTCAAGTTCTAACATGTAGTTCCAAAAAAATCATATTGAAATTCTGTACTAGCAAAAAGATATAGCATGTAGTTTACTAGGAAGTATTTTAATTGTTAAGTCAAAAGGCATGTATACTAAACCAAAGCACTAGTAATGTAGAAAGAAAGAAAGAAGAAAAGATGCTTACAACAATGAGCTTTCCATCATTCTCTGGCCTCTGAGCAACTCTAATCGCTGCAACTGCAGCTGCCCCAGATGATATCCCAACCTAATATGAAAATTTAGTTCATCAAATTAAAAGATCAAGCTTATCCATGTGACAACTTTATCACTGAAACTGTGATAAAGTCTAGTGTCATCGCAAATATATTGGAGGTACTATGCATAGCGCAAATTGTGGTCCATACTATGGATCAATATCTCCATGTTCAAAGTCCAAACAATTGATGAGATCAATATGATCTTCATATGAAATTGTATTAATAGATCAAATTTCACAATTTTTTACAATTTTTTTAGATAGGTAGAAAATGACTTGATCTAAAGATTATAGACCATTCAAAAGTAGTGATTTTTCTACCTATAAAAAAAAATAGTAAAAAAACATTTCATTTGGAAATCATGTTGAACGGTTTAGATCGACCATTTGGAATTTGGAAACGAAAATATTGATTCGTAGTACGGACCAATCTGCGCTATGCATAGTTCCATAGCCTCACTCAAGATAGTTAATAAAATAAAAGAGGTTATATATCATGTTAAACAACTAATTGTGAAATAATCCTGCTGTTCAAGCATTCAAATATAATTATTTTTTATCAGTTTTACTCTTACAAAATGTTATTAAACCAAGTGCATTGCAACTTACCAACAACCCTTCCTGTAAGGCAAGAACCTTTGCCATCTCAATTGACTCTTCACTTGAGACCTAATCAACACCACATATGTATAATTGCATTAGTCTTGGATCACAGCACAAAATCAGTCAGAACCAGTATCTATATTCTGGTACCTGTATAGTACAGCTACAGACCTAATATATATCCTTTGTTACAATTACTGTCTAGGATTGTAAGATATTCTCTACACCAGTCAAATAGTTACTAGTACAGGATTTGAAGTTTGAGTTTGCTTTAGGTTCTATCAAGGGATCAAAATATGTGTTCTGGTGAAATGAGAATAAAATTCACTTAAGAGGCTGCACAAGTGAATTTCCTCATTGCTTACTTGTAGAACTTCATCTAAGATGTCAACTTCCAAAACACCAGGAACGAAACCAGCACCTATCCCTTGGATCTTATGTGGTCCTAAAGCACGTGAAGAAAACATCATATCAAAATAAGATTGCAAGGGGGGCACAAAATAAAAGGGAGATAGTTCATACCCTCTGAGGTAACAGAACATTTCTGTTTAGATCCAGAACCGTGGCTCTAAACAGAAATATTATGTTACCTTAAGGTGATATGAATTCAGGGGAGGGGGGAATACCAACCTGGTTTTCCTCCAGACAAAACAGCACTCTCTGTCGGTTCTACTCCATACAGCTTCGCCAAATGATCAAAATTTCAGTTGAAAACAAAATGTCAAGTAAAGTAGGATGTTTAAGGAATACAGAATAAGGTAGTCTTGTGATTGTACCTTAATATTGGGGTTCTTCTCCTTGAGGTACTTCCCAGTACCTGTGATGGTACCACCAGTTCCGATGCCAGATACAAGGATATCTATTTTACCAGCTGTTCCTTGCCAGATCTCAGGCCCAGTTGTTTCATAGTGTACCTACAAAATACATGACCATATATCATCAAAAAGAACAAACATAATACTACTACTCTTATCATAAATAAAAATACTTTTTTGTAATTTGCAAGAAACTTCCACTTTTAAATTTCAAATGAACAAGAATCAGGAGGATTCCTAAATTATTTTCAGTAGTTAGATTTTGTTCTTAGAAAAATTCGCCCCTTTAATTTTCGAGTCACAAAATCATTCTTTGTTCAATTTACAAGCTAGAGTTAGGGTCATAGAGAGATGAAAGAAAGTATAAGAGCAAAGAAGGAACTTGATCTAGATCGAGAAAACCATTTTTATTGCCCCCAATATGTGATCTACCTCGGTAAAATACATGTAAAAGTTTTAAAAGGTCCGGCAAATATTCCATTGTTTATTTTGTTTGGTACACTATTAACCAAACCAAGATACTGGACAACTCCAGTCAAAAGGAAGCAGAATGGTGTGCTGGCACACAGATTCCCAGATACAGTAACAATCAACCCTAGTGCTTAACAGAAGTTTTGCTATATTTGTATCTGTACAATCAATGTTTGAATGTAATACAGAAAACAGAAAACAAATTTACATAATTCTTCTTCTCTATTATGTTTGAATGTGAAACAACAGGTCCGTTTGCAAGTTCTTGTGCAGTTTATGCAAAAGAAATTACTTGCTTAACCTCACAGTACCTTAGGGTTTGCAGCGTTTTCGAATTGTTGAAGAACGTAAGAATTGGGGATCTTGGATGCCAACTCCTCAGCCTTTTGTATAGCACCTTTCATGCCGAGAGTGGGGTCCGTCAGCACCAGCTCAGCACCAAATGCCTTGAGAAGGATGCGTCTCTCTAGACTCATCGATGCTGGCATCGTCAGTTTCAGTTTGTATCCTTTCGCCGCTGCCATGAAGGCCAGTCCTATGCCCGTGTTACCACTTGTCGGCTCAATCAACACACTCTTTAAAGTGAAGGAAAAACATTAATTTATTAGTGATTTTTTGCACAGAAATTGTAAACAACAACAGAGATTTCTCATTATAACTAATGTTCAGTATTTGTCAGGCTTCATTCCAAATAATACCAACTATTAGAAAAGTGCAATTGCAAAAGTATGACACCGATCAAATGTTGACAGCTTGACCCCTTATTCTATGAACTCTTTTCTTATAAGAATAAGCCAAAATTGAACTCAAACTACGCATATAATGGTTGGTACACTAACTGCACGGCTCGGATTCCATGTAAAAGTCGGGGAACAATTGTGGATTTCCCAACAGATGTTAAGTTGGTAGCAAACATGAAAAGTTTTGGTGCAAATGGAATAAAATGTTAGGTTTTTAACCTGGCCTGGAGTGATCAGACCCTTTTCCTCAGCATCTGCAATCATACTATAACCAATCCTGCAATTACATTTTGTCAAATTAAAATTTTTTTTTTTTGCATCTTCTCATTCAAAAAATTAACTCCGAGTAATTAAGATATTGAGAAGTTCATTTTCAACCCTTTAAAAAAATTGAAAAAAAAAATATATATATATATAGAGAGAGAGAGATAGGCTAATGTGCTTTCGGTAGCATATGGACCGAAATACACATGGTCCAAATTTGAAATTTCAAAATCCAAATAGTCAATCTGAACCGTTCATCTTGTTCTCCATATTAATATGTACTTGGAGACCAAATTTTATATTTTTCTGAATTTTTTTACTATTTATTAAGCCACTTTGAAAATTGCTGATCCAACGGTGGCTTAATAAAACAGTAAAACCGTTGGATCAGTTATTTTCAAAGTGGCTTAATAAATAAAAAAAAAATTCAGAAAAATGTAAAATTTGATTCCAAGCACATATTAATATGGAGAACAAGATTAACGGTTCGGATCGACTTTTTGAATTTTGAAATTTCAAATTTAGACCGTGTATATTTTGGCCCATGTGCTACCGAAAGCACATTAGCCTATCTCTCTATATATATATATCCTATAAGCCATGAAGCCCCATCATACTTGCTATCTCCTTTCAACTTGTAATATTTTGTAAAACATTGCTTTTATTTAATGAAATTGCTGGTTAACCTTTGGAAAAACAAAGGAAATTGCCCAAAAGAAGCACAGATAATATAAAATTAGCACCTATCCTTAACACTAGAGCATGGCTCCATGCACTCGAGCTTTGCTGCAATGCGGGCCCCGCATCCAGTCACCACCTTGTTCAAGTACACCAATGGTGTTTTCCCAATCAACTACAACATTTTCATAATATTAGCTCATAATATCTCAGTCACAAATTGAAATTGGGGAAGTTGTTAAAAAAAAAAAAAAATTTACCTCAGTGACATTCTTAGCGATTCCAATTTCCAACTCAGTCATTACTATGATTCTGTGAAAACAAATTAGTTTAAGCTGTGAATTAGGGTTTATCTGACAACTAAATAAATTAAGATCAGAGCTCAATTATTAAAGCTAAAAAATGAAAAGGAAGATATAAAGCACTCAATTATTAAAGCTACCACAATATACAAAAAAAAAAACCCGTAGGAAATCCTACAAAGCTAATCAAAAAGGGAAAAAAATTATTACTTACCAGAGAGAAGGCAAATCAAATTTGAAGAGAAAGGCGAGATCTCTTCGCTTGGGTTGTATACTTGTGGTTCAGTCCAAAAGTGGAAGTGGGTATATGACAAAGTAGGCCAGGAGCAAGTTTGGTGAAGTTTATATTATATTATATATTAGATAAGCAGATATGCAGCTACATCTATTACATGCAATTACCATCATCTATCTATTGTTATAACCAATAGTGACGAACGAATAGTTTGAGTTCGGTTTGGCGAGAATAAAATTTAATGATTCGGTACAACAAAGAAGTGAAAAAAAACCTCAATTTTTTTTTCGTATTTTCCTCATGAATAATTTGTGATTCGCATTTTATTCGCAAATAAAACATATTATATGTTTTTACGTTTTATTCGGAGTTCGGTTCAGAAATGTCAAAAATAAAATGTGAACTATTCACGAATTTATCGCATATATTGTTACTATGGTTATAATCATTGTTGTTAATAATGATATGCGCTCGTTGAACCATAATAAAAAATAATCGATCGATTAGTGAGGAAAATCCGTAACGGTTTGGTTACTACTAACGACTAATCGACCGATTAATCGACCTAAACGGATGTGTTTTACAACACTGGTTATTACAATTGGATTTTGTTTAAAGGCTTTGAACAAATTTTATTTAAAGTCGGATCTAAATTATTTAATTTGTAATGAGACTTGTACAAAAGAATTTAGAACTAAATAAATTTAAATAGTTGCATCAATTTAAATTGTTCGCGCAAACTTTGACAAAAATCAAACACTTTGGATCAAGTTTAAAATTCTAATTATTGAAATCATTTGTTTAGTGTAAATACGAAACTCTCTCTAAAAAAAAATTTGTCTTAGTAAATTGCAATAGACGTGATCATCATCAACCAATTTCTTTAATAAGAAAAAAATAAACTAAAATTAAATAACAATGCAAAAATATTTCTTTAAAAATCAGTATTTTACTATTTTGTGAAAAAAATGAAGTTGTGATTCACAATAAAAAGAAGTAAATTTCAGTGTTTTTTTTTTTAAACTATTGTATATAGATTGCGCATCGTTTTTATTTTTTTCTTATAAAACCGAACTTTGCTTTTATATCATTTATACGCCATTAAAAAGTACGCATCAAAGAGAGAGACTCGAATCATTTCTCAATTCTTTAAAACCAATGCCATCACTTTTTAAAGTTAATCTTACGAAATTCGTCACGCATCTGAGCTGATGATTAATTCTGATTAGGTCTTGCTCCTCTCCAAATTGAAAAGAACGCATTGATGGTCCCAACCAAATTTTGACCGTTTATTTCATATCTAGCGGTTCAGGCCTCCCTAAAACCATCAGAGAATTCCGATCGACTGGAGAGGATCCGACACAATTCTAATCTTGGTTTGATACTAAATTAGCTGGAATTCGTATTCTCTGAGATATCTCAAATTTTACGTGACTTTATGGAAAATCCCAACCGTTTAACTACGTTCTGCACGAATCTCAAAGCACACTCCGACATCACCCCCGAATAGGCACCGGACACGTCGGTCACGCAAAAGTTGAGATATCTCAGAGGATACGCACTCAATTAGCTGTGGGCTGTGGCAACGGCGTCGCCGAGCAGAAAATAGCAAGCATTTAGGATTTAAACTGGATCTTCTGTACCACCGAAGCATGTGGCAGTTCATGTAACGAGTTATCCGTCAATCTCCAAAAGAGAAAACAATTGATTAAAGGAAATAAAAATATACAGATATTGGAGAGTAAGGGTAAAACTAAGGTACTAATCAATTTTCATTTTTAGATAAATTTGAATTGTTTAACATGATTTACATATGTAAAATATTAAATTTACAATTTTTTTAGAATTTCTTTTACTATTTTTTAGATAGGTAAAAAATTACTATTTTGAATGGTCTATAATATTTAGATCAATTAGTTTTCTACCTATTTGGATAGTAAAAAGGTTCTAAAGTAAATTTTGATCTACAAGTAAATTTTAAAATGAAAAGCATGTTAAATAGTTCAAATTAATTGTTTGAATTAAAATAAAAAATTTCTATAATACTGATCAATATGCACTATACATAGTACCATAGCTGCACTAAAAATGTAGAACTACCTCTCCATCTTAAGTCCAAATCAGTGTTGTAAAAAACATCCGTTCGGCCAATTAATTGACTGATTAGTCATTGGCGGTAAACAAAGCTTCATGGATTTTTCTGATTAATTGGCTGATTATTTCCGATCATTCCCAGTTAATAGCTTGGCGGCATGCCGGTACCATGTCCTTTCGATAACCGCATACCATTATTTACAACACTGGTCAAAATACACACCTTTTGTCACAAAAGATCTCATAATTGGGTTGCATAGACTATGACCTCATCAATTGCAAAAACCAATTGCGCCATCAGATATTCAGATCTGGTTTCATCAATTGAAATTAAGAAATTAAAATATTATATTATGTTGTTTCAGGATGGATAACGGGTCCCATATAGCGACCACATATTTTAGGTAGCAAAGTGATAAGGTTATGGATAGGAAAAAAAAAAAACAATTTTGCTTTACATTGCTTCATAGTTCATACAATCGTTTTAACTCTATAAATGGAAAGGGAAGTTTGGCAAATACTTTTTTAACACTATTGCTTGAACCTAAGGTTTGTTTTAATTTTGGTTCTATACTTAGAAAACATTTATTTAATTGCAAAAATACATGATAAATGTTTGGTTTGAAATATTATTTTCCCCTCCCTTTTCAGAAAGCACAGATTAATTAGCAATGGCTATTTCTTTCTCCTTGCTAAGCAGATGCTACAGTTGCAACCATAAACAGCAAATCAACACAAACCATCCCAAGCTAAATTACAGTAATTCTCACCCAAATTTATCTTTGATTTCAATTCATATTACATGGCCATGTTGCAATAATTTTACTGGTAAACTAATTTTCTGAAATCCGTCGAGTAATTCCGTTGCCTCTTATTATGCGCAACAGAACAGACAAGAAACCTCGCTTGAAGGCTTGCCTAGCATCTCCACAAGGCGATTTTCTAAGCCGAAGAAATGTGCTTCTCTCCCCATTAACTATATATTACACAACCTTAATCAGAACAAATCCCCTCAAAGCAGAAGAAGATACTCAGAGAAAAGATGGAGAAAACAACGAGGAAGGCGGGGGTGTTATTGGTGCAATTAAGTCAATATTTGATCCAAATGAGAAAACAAAATCAGGAAAAGTGTTGCCAAAGGCGTACTTAAAAGCCGCAAGGGAGGTTGTAAAGACACTAAGAGAATCACTAGAGGAAGATACAAATGATATCACCAAGTTTCGGAGAAATGCCGATGCAGCTAAGGAATCGATCAGAGAATACTTGGGTGGTTGGAGGGGACAAAGCACTATTGCTGCTGAGGTAAACAAATTTGGTAATGTATATATATATCTTCTTGAAAATTTAGCATTTGCACAACACAGAGCAGATCAGACTCATTTGAAATTTGGTTTCCTAATCAGGAGTCATATGTTGCTCTGGAGAGAGCAATAAGATCACTCGCAGAATTCTACTCGAAAGCAGGGCCATCGGCATTGCTGTCAAACGAAGTCAGGTCGAGAATTTTGAATGACCTAAAGACTGCAGAGGAAAATCTGTAATAAATAGGCCATTTTTTTTCTTGCACGCCCCTTCGGTTTATCGTTTTTCTATTTTCTTTAGAAATGTATTTGGAATAATTGAGAGCAGACCAATATCAGTATGAAAATATCAGACACTGGAACCATTTTTTTCATTTTTTTTTAAGATTTTCAGATCAAGGGCAGTACACTACCATGTAGAATGAGATCTACATCATCCTTTTAAACTGACACGAATCTTAAAGCATATCCTTACAAATCAAATAGTCACTTAAATCTAAGGGTGCAAACGGGTTGGATATTATCTAACCGTATCCGAAAATTTAATACGGATATCTAATATCCGAATATCCGTGCGGATACAGATATGGATATAGTTTTGAATTTTAATTATCCATATCCGAATAGTAGATATATATTATATAGTTTAATATATATTATGAAAAAAATTATGTTATTCATTTTTATAAAAAGCGAATATCCGTATTCGTATCCGTCTGATATCCAATTCGTCTCTGTATCCGGAAAATAAAAACAGATACAGATATGATTTTACCACTGTCCGATCTATATCTGACCCGTTTGCACTCCTACCTAAATCATTTGATTTAGCTCAGCTAGGAGCTCATTCCACCACATGCGGTACCTAAAGAATATGCATTCAAACACAAATAGTGCCTTTCAACTAATAAACTTCTCGTCTAATGGTATTTGAAATCTAATTTGCCCCAATATGATGAGGTTCATGTCAGCTATTTACTGTGGAAGAGTCTGTAGTAAGGTCATCTCAGTTTGTAAACTGTTAGGCCTTTTACGCACCCGAGTCCAGTTAGGTTGCACCAAATTGTACCAGTTGTAATGTCAAAGGTATGTCAGTATGTGGCCACCAAAAACCGAGTCCGCATCATTTGCATTAACTCAAAAGAGCATCTTTTGAGTTTAATACCATATCAGTCATCCGATTGTAAACAGAACCCATCCGGCACCAGCTTAATACATAAAGGCTCTTTAATATTATTGCAGATTTAATTAGCACGAATCTTAAAGCTAATTGGACGGTGAAGATGCTTTTAACTCAAAAGATTACTTTTTGAGTTAATACAGAGGATACGAATTCCCAAAACCCAACCAGACAACTACGGAAGTGCAGCAGCGGAGTGGGACACAAAAGGGGAAAAAATAGGCACAGAACAAAACATCTCACATGACCATGAATCCAAAAGCGATCTCAAATTAGGAGAACAGCATCATTGAATAAATGCAACATAAAAGCAGAAATTGCCCTAGGTACAAAACCATATACAAAAAAGGGCAAGGCATCAAAAGATATACTTCTAAATAAAAATGCTGTTAGCACTATAAGAGAAGCACCATTTCTAAGACTATTAGTCTCTAAGCTTCTCACAGAGTCAACTACCCCTTAACATTGGAGAAACAAACACCTCTACCACTGCTGTCAGAAGCCATAAATGGTTTGCAATCCCACAAACTAAGGATTTTGGAAAATTCCTGAAAAATAACAGTCCAAAGAATTTGTAATATTAAATAAAATTTCCAAAAATGTATCAGCACTTTACTAACAGTTCAATGAAGCTATATTTAATAAAACCATACCTAATTAGCTGCACTTGCCAATGACTGCATCTGGAGATGCCAACTGAGGTCCTGTCAGGTGGCAGGCCCCATTCTCTGCACAGCCCTGTAGCCTGCCATTTTCTTCACACCCAAGCGGACCAATCTCGTCAGTACTATCCAAAACATCTGTTTGGTCAGGTGTACCCTTTACCAGAACTGAACCAGACTTGGGTTCAGCCAAACCCTCATCGGATTGGACAGCTGGCATCAGGTCAGACTCTAGTTCAGCCAGCCCGTCACTTGGCTTGCCGTCATCTGGTTCAGCAGAGCCACAACAGCACTTAACGGATTGCATCACATCAGAGTCAGGTTTGGTGGGGCCCGCAACATCACCTTCTCCGCTGGCTGTAGCATAAGACGATACTTCACCAGAATCATCAGGTTTTATTTCTGCGCATGCATCAACAAACTCATGTGGTATGTCACCATTTGAGAGTTGCTGATTCTTTGGAGATTCTAGAATTTTTTTGTTACCTGCATGAATAATTAATTGGTTAAATCAATGAATATTTTTACATTTTTCATAAGAAAGTTATTAAGATATATATGAACCTTCTATAGGGGATGTATCGCAATCTTCCCTTGAACTGATACCGAGCATAGGCTTCTCCAAGAGACCGGTACCAGGGAAAACAACAATGCTTTTGGATCTGAGCTCCTGCCTTTCCAAGCCCTCGAGAGGTCTGAATCCAAACACATTTGTCCAGGTCTCCACTAGCTCCGTTATAGCCGGTATGATTAATTTCTCAACTTTCAGGGAGCTCAGAGCCTTTGAAAACAAATTAATAAATTATAGGGTTATAATTGGTAAAAAAAAAAATTTATGGAAAGCGAAAGACAACTAATATAAAACTTGCAATACCGATTCAATTCCATCTAGGAGGCGACGGCACATCCCTTGGCGCCTGTACATGTACCGCGTCCCTATAAAGGGCATCTCAGCTAGCTTGTTACCATGTGCCCTGTAATAGCAATGATAAAATAAACAAAATCAAAAACCAAAAGAGAAAGGGTGAAGGGAGATGGAAAGCGTGGCGGCAGGGGGGAAGAGAGTATACCTAACAGAGGCTGCACATATTATTTCATCATCTCTCTCAAGGAGAAAAGTGTAGAAACCTCTAAAGTTCAATCGAACAAAATTTGATCTGCAAACACCCGAAATAAATAAGCATATCCTGTCTTATTCATCTTAGCCTAACCCAACTTGTTTGGGACTACGGCTTGGTTGTTGTTGTTGTTGTTGTCTATTCATTTTAGATCAGATATTTTGGACCTGAAAAGAAAAAAAAGAAATACAAAAATGACCAACATGTAAAATTTTTAACATACTTGCAACTGTAGACGACATTTTGAAGTAGGTCAATCCCGCTTCTCTGATCATCAATTGGTAAAAAGCACTCATCCATGACAGTCATAGCAACAGCAACTTTTGTGTTGCACTCAGCACGTACCTCCGGCGTGTGCACCGGGTCTATGGAAGACTCATCCTCAGTTATACGCCTTATTAACCTCCATGAGAAGCCTCTTTCCATTTTGTGATTCACTCCCAACATAGCCTCCAACCCCTCAAAAAGCTATCATTAAAAATTTATATATGTTAGCATGCTATACTTTTGCTCAGGCAACATTTCATAACTCATGTGTGTGAGTTCCATCCATTCAACCAAGGAAAAATTATTTTACGGTGCATTTAAAAGAAAACACAAAAAAGCTACACAGAAATGAAGACATAAGCATTACCGAGGTTACCGGGTTGGGATTGTAAAGATTCAAAAGAAAAATATTTTGTACCTTTTTGCAACTTTCACCACAGAAAGAAATCCCGCCATCCTGGCCAACAGATGCTCCGGTCTTCTCAGATGCACACAAAGAGTGAACTGAGAAAGAAATTTGAAATGAAAATTGATGATGGATGGTAAATAAAATAAAGACAAAACACAACCTTTTATCAGTGTTTACGGAGGTCCACAATTTTGCAATAATTACAAAATTTCTCCCAGCTAACATGACCACATGAGCACTAAGGTTTTAAACAATTTCCTTTTTTTTTTCTTCTGTTTTTGGCAAAAAAAAAAGGTCCATTTTGGCACTTAATTAGCTAATTAAGACCAAATTTTGAGACAACCACATGTTTTTCTTCTCTTAAATCAACATTTTTCTAATCATTAATTCTATCTCAATTCTTGCACCCCTAAAAACCCTAAAAAAAATCAAAAATCCATATAATAAACAACAATCTTTTTTGCAAATAAGGAAAACCAGTAAAAGCCCTAAATAAAATATAATTTAGTAACACGTACATTTGTCACTGCATTGGGTGCAAGAAAGCAGAGGAGAAGAGGAGAGCTTCTTGCAAAATGCACAGGAGCAGTAAGGGCAATGCCAGTCACCGGAAGGAAGCATCTCCATGCCAAGGCAGCTGAGATGAAACGTTGAGGGGCACTCATCACAGCACACCAGGTCGCCGCCATCCCCACAAACACCACAGGTGTCATCATTCTGGTCCACCCCATCAGCCTCAGCTGATGAAAAAAAACCCTTTGGCTCTGAGATGCTGCACTGTTTCTCCCAAGCCCGCACCAAGCATTGCAAGAAATTAAGACCCACCTCCTCCACAAAAACGTATGACAGGCATGAGGTACCATTCTCTGCGACCGTCGCATGAACCGCAAAATCAGAAACTGTAAAAGTCTTCGCACAACAATCACACTCAATCCCATCACGGCTGATCTTGCCCTCTGCTAATGGGTCGGGTTTGTTTGGGTCAATGTACTTAATCTTACCATTCTCTGACACCACCTCTAAGTCAATCATCCAGGAAACAACAGTGCGCTTCCATTCATACGGTATGTAGTCATTCTCACCACTTGCCTCCCCCTCCTTGTGGGACCCGCGTGCAAGCAAGGTAAGCCGTGCCTTCTTCTTTCGACCTCTTTTTGGATTCATCTCGTTAATACCACTACTTGCTGACTTTTCCCCTTCCTTTTTAATTTTCTTCTTGAGTTTTCCTTTCTTCTTGATTTTTTTGGACTTCACTCCAAGCCGCCATTTCCCTTTCTCTTTTGTCTTTCCTTTCAGTTTGTTTTTCTTCTTTTTTGCATCACATCTTTCCTTACAGACAGTTTTCTTAAGTATGTCAAGCAGTTCTTCCGGAATGGGTGTAAAATCAGCAACCTGTTTACCTTTTCCCTTTGACGGGCTCTGCAACGACTCCCTTTCTCGAAGAAAAGCATAATACGCCTTAGTGATAGACCAATGAGTGGTACCATCAGGTGATACATGTACCTGGTCCATATATTCTCTACCATACCGAGGCCTCAATTCAATTGTCCAGCCATGTTTTTTGAGCAAATCCTTTATCATATCCCTTACTATTTCCTTTGCAGCCCGTCTCGGTTTATCATCCAGTTCACTCATAGACTCAACTTTGATAACCTTCTCTTTATTTTTGGAGCCAAGTGGCCCTGCCTGTCTTTTCTTCTTCGTTTTTATCATTTTACCAAATTTGGCTTTTCCAGTTTTGTGTTTGGAGCCAGGCTGCCGACCCTGTCTTTTCTTCATTGCTGGCATCGCCACATCACTACCCAAAAAGTCCGAGTTGGAGCCTGAAGAGTCAAGCTCCTCACTCTCGACCTCAGGTTTCTTTGGTCGGTTCCGCTTTGTACCTGATGCAACTGAGAAATCCTTATGGACCTCAGTATTTGCTTGTTTCTTTCTGACTCTTTTTCTCACAGGGTTAAATTCCTCATCAGAGTCGTCTGTCAGATCAGAGCTCTTTCTCCTATCAGATCTCGTTTTCTTGCCCTTTTTTAGCTTGAAATTTTTCAAAAGTTTATTATCGTCTGTATCAGTCTGGTCTAAACCGGAACTTTCTTCCTCCATCTGCCCCTCCACAATTGGTGCACCTTCAATTTCAAAGGCATTTTCGTGATTAACCAACTGTTTTGCAGCAGATGACCTTGTAATTCTTCTTTCCACAGTCACAGACTCAACCTGGACTGGGGTGCTTCTTTTACCAGAGAAAAGTTTCTTTTTGGCCTTCTTTAGTACATTAAACTGCTCTGCCTCAACCGTTTTTCCCCCCTGTAAGTCAATGGACCCTGCTTCGACATTCATGGTTTCCATCTTAATTGCTCCTTTAGAGATCTCGCATGAAGCATCAACCTCTGCAGTTTCACGTCGACTATTTTCATTGCCGCTCTTGTCAGAGACAGCACAGGCTGTCACCTCATCTCCAATGACACCCTTTCCCTTTCCTACCAATTCTTCTTCAGAAGGAAAATCACTTCCTGCAACTCCATTTGCAGCATCATCACCTTCCTTCCTTTCACCAACACCAAGCTCCCCATTACCCAGATGCTCAGTTTCGCCAATTTTAGTTACTTTTTTACCACTTATTGAAGTCTCTTTATTTACCTTTTCATTTGCGACTTGCAGATCATCTCCGCATTTAACCCAATCCATGTCTTCCAACTCAGCATTTTTGAAGCCATTTCTAGCACCTCTTGCCTCAGTCTCTGCAAGTAGCCTCGCCACGTCAGACCTTAAGACCCTTCTCCTAGCCCCTCCATTCTCACTGGCAAATGCTCTCCAGTCTTTCCTCTTTCTCTTGCTTCCATTTGGGGTTATCTCATTTCGTTTTGACATGGAAACAGGATCTAATGGCACTTTGTCATCTATTGACTTTCCTTTATCATCTCCTTCAATCGATTTACTAGCATTGGGTTCATCACCTCCCTCTTCTCGATCAAACGTAGACATCAAAGAACCTTAATTTAAACAAAACAAAAAAAAGTAAGAAGTTACAAGAAAATAAAAAACTATTCCCAATACTTATCAGGTAAAAAACAAAAACACTAGATGAACAATGTAGTCGAAAAACCTTATGTCTAGTAAAATCGAGATTAAGGTTCTTAAAAGTTACAAAATAGATGATTCTAAGCAAAACGAAAAATTCAAAGCCGATCAGAATTACCTCTTTCTTAAAACTGGATTACGCCTAATGGATTTCCCACATCAAGCTACTTAATATTGCGAGATCAAACAAGGAAGGAAGTTGGGGAGAATGAGAATTCGGGCGACGAAGAAATCACTTTGATTTCCAATTTGAGAGAGATATTGGCGATTTGGGGGCAAAGAGGAGGAGACAAGGGGTTTGGGTTTTTTTTTCCTTTTCTTTTCTTTTCTTTGTTCTGGGAAGATATTTTTTAACTTCATGGCTTTTGGATTCGGATTCGATAAGTTTTACGGGTGCGCAAACGGGTTTAAACTATTAAGCTTTTCCTTGGACCCGGTCTACCACGAAGCAGTAGGACAAAGGTTAATATATGGACACGGTATTTTTTTGCTTTACGCAGCGCATGAGTCATTGGAAAGAGTTTTTGACTCTATTGTCTATGCACTTTATAAATAAAAATAGCTCCGCTAAATGTTGCGGGTAGGGGTGCCGTATTTAATCGTTTATTGGCATTTTTTTTTCTCCCGATGAAACAGGTTCATCCAAATTTCCACCTAAGAAATGCTTAGACTCATTCTTTTACCTATGCAACCCCTGTAAATTTCATTATTGAAATTTTATCCCCAAAATAGAAATACATAATTTTAGCCAATCAGAAATAAAGTCTTTATATAAATTCAATTTTAAAATATGACGAGCAAATTTTAGAGCTGAATTCACTCTCCAAAATTATATAGCCGATTATAAAAAGAAATCATATGACGGATTATATAAAAAAAAATAAAAAATCATGCAAACCTATATATAACGAAATTTTTATTTATATCATATATAAAAAAAAAACCAAAAAAACTATGTTTTGGGAGATTTCGAAAAATACCAGGACCTCTAAACCAATTTATTGCCCCATTCTTGGAGGACTGCAGCGACTCCCCCAAAAACCTAAAAATGCATTGTAATATTAAATGTATTTAGGTTTTTGAGGAGCCTCCAAAGCAATATGCCTCCCCCCTCCCCCCCACCCCCCCCCCCCCCCCCCCCCAATTCAAGAATGGAGCTGTATATTAACTTGGAGAATCTAGTATTTTTCAAAATCTCCATAATTTAAAATTTTTGGTTTATTTTTTATCGGGTATATATACAAGTGGTAGGAACAAAACGATAGAGTCAACATAAATGAGTTAGGCTGGTGTTATTTAGTTTCAAATAACACCAATGTCATATTAGCCTAACTCAACATAAATTGGGAAACAATTTGATAAAAACAGTGGGCTTCTGTAAAATTTGAAAAAGTGTGGGGTGAACAAGCAAATATACTTGATGACAATATCAACAGTTCAAAACTAGTCAAGGAGGGAAAGAATGATATGCGTTTAGGTAACTTGTTATTCCATTATTTTTAAATTTGAACTTGTTTGCTCATTTCTTTCCCTCCATAAATGATAGTTTGTGACTGAAATTAAATGACGTTGATAAGGGATATTGGTTCAAGTGTACAACTAAATGAACAATTTTGAAAGCTCAATAACCAAACTCAATTCAAGGATTCAAAAATTATATTGATTTGAATGTTAAATAACATTATTTTCCCATATGAAAAATATATTACATAAAATTCCAAGATCATAAAACTTAATTTTAGTGTCCAATTAACGAAAATTGGAACCAGATTTTTACATTTGAATTCAACGATGGATTAGATAAAATTATAAGATTATAAAACTCGATTGACAAATCCAGCGATTCAAATTTTACATTTTAATCTCAATTAACGAGAATTGGAGCCAAATTTTTTTTATCTAGGATGGTTCCAACGATTCAAATTTTATATTTTAATCTCAATTAACGAGAATTGGAGCCAAATTTTTTACCTAGGGTGGTAAATTCACGACATGCCGTGTTATTGCCATAATTATATCATATCGTAATTAAGTTAATTTTCCACACATCGTGATTAAAATAACAAAAAAAATATTTACATCACATAAATAATCAAATAGTCACATTTTTATGAGCATACATAAATATCTTTGTACATTATTAGATATGATTGAAATATAATATATATATATATACACACACACTTGTCCTCATTCAAAATGCATAAACAGTTCTCAGCAAATTTTGACTGTTTCAGTCTGCATCGCACAATTTTCAAGTAACATAATATTTGTCTTAATTTTTAAAATAATATTTGTCATTTCAAGTGCTAACCAATAGCAATCGTTTCGTTATTTGTTCTGTTTAATTATTTATATTTTTGACATAAATATTTCTATTGCAACCATGCCATGACCTCTCATTGCTTATTCCTAATTAATCGACACTAACGAGACGCGTTACGCGTATAACATACCTTGTATATATTGCGACATTCAAAATACCATCTGATATATAATTAATTTCATTTCATTCTCTTATAGTCGTTACCAGAATCTTATCAGATAATATATATATAATTTTTAAAAAATAAAAATATCATAATATTTTCTATATTTAACAATATTTATGTATTTTACTTTATTTTTTGTATTTAACTGTATTTACTTAAAAATAACTTTTGAACTGAGATTCAAAATATCTTTATTTTTTTGAATAACACATAAAAAATACAGTAGCAAAAAATTAATTTAAAAAATATTAATCCGAATTATTTATCAAAATTTATCTTTATCTTATAATTAATCAAATTTAAAAAATATTGATCTGAATTATTTATTGCAGTCTTATATTATATAAGATTCCAAACCAAGCAAACTTTTGACAGTTACAACTTTCAGTTGAGCAATTCTGAGCAGGTTCAAATAAAGTGGTGCATTAGTCACTATCATACCTATTATTTAAATTAGTTGTTAATTAATAAATTTATATATGCTTTTGAATTAATTGTTAATAAAGCATTATTCTAGACACTATTTTTAACATATTTGTAACCAAAATAACAGAGAGAAAAACCTCAATCCTAGCTAGCTAGTACCATATATAACTATTTATACATACACACAAAACCCTACAGAAACATTCAGATTGTTCTTTCAATGCCTTCATTGAGGCGAGCAGTGGCCGCCATTGTCGCCGCAACTCCAGCCGGTATCGTCCTTGCATCTTCCTTGTTACTGATCTCTGCTCCGACCACCCTCGCTGCATCGTCCCTCTCCACAGGTTTGTCGGCCGCAAGCTTGCCCGCCGCATCCTGCTCAAAATCAAATCACATCACATCACATGCATAAATTATATTAGCATGTACTTCAGTTCAACACAGGTGGAGTTAAAGAGGTTTAAATAAGGAACAGAGTAAAGAATGATAACAATAATACAATTGATTAATTTGTTATGTCACAAATTAAGAATGGGAAAGAAAATGTCAACCAGATGCATTGGTTGATTAATTAATAAGTAGACTGCGTTATATATATAGAGAGAGAGTTGGACTATGATGCATAGCAAATTTTAGAGCTTAATTTACTCTCCAAAATTAAACAGCGGATTATAAAAAGGATCCTGATAACAATCTCCGTAGGTCTATCCCCGCAAAAAACCCCGCACAAACTACCAAAAATATTATGGGGGGACTACTCAATAATTAATACTCCGCAGAAACTATTAGTATTTAACTTGAAGCATCAAAGTATTTATCGTGGATTTGCAAAGTATTAATCTCTATGCAATGATCTCTATTTAGGAAATAATAAATCAATCCATTAGTTGTTCCCGCACAAAATTTTCTTTTTTTTAATCATCTCCGCACAACTGGAGACTATTAAATAAACAATCCCCTCATAAATACTTGTCATTTATCTCCGCACAAATTTTCCTTTTTTTTCTGGATTGTCCTCGCACAACTAAGGACCATTAAATAAATTATCCCCTCACCCAATGATAAATACTTCTCAGACATAAGGATAAATATTTTATAATACATTGATAAATACTTTATGTTACATGGATAAAAACTTATCAGACATAATTGCAACTTTTAGTACAATATCAATGATAAATACTTCTCAGACATAAGAATAAATACTTTATGATGCATTGATAAATATTATATGTTACATGGATAAATACTTATTAGACATAATTGCAATTTCAGTAAAATATCAATTATAAATATTTCTCAGACATAGTGATAAATACTTTATGTTACATGGATAAATACTTCTCAGACATAATTGCAACTTACAGTAAAATATCTGTGATAATGATAAATACTACCCATATATAATCATAAATACTTGTCAGAACAACGATAAATATTTTCTTGAACTTTGTTCTTGAACTTGTCAATAAGTAATGTTTAATCAAATCAAAGTATTATCATGTCAGGGACAATGATAAATACTTCTCAGACATAAGGATAAATACTTGTCAGAACAATGATAAATACTTTTCTTGAACATCAATAAACAGATAAATATTTATTAGCGGGAATTGTTATTAAATAATAGTATAATTAATGCGGGGATTGTTATCAGAGGACAATATAATTAATGTGGGGATTGTTAATTAATGCGGGGATAAATGGAAATTATTAGAGGAATTAATGCGGGGATAAAAGACAGTTAAGGGAGTTAATTTGAAGAGAGAGAGAGTGCAGGGTTAAATGGGGGGACAAGGGTGAGGAGATCAATATAATTATTTTTATAAAAAAAGAATCATACGACGGATTATAAAAATAAAAAAAAATAAAAATCATGCAACTGTATATATACCGAAATTTTTATTTATATCACAGTAAAAAAAAAGAAATCCAAAAAACATGTTTTGGGAGATTTCAAAAAACATCAGGGCCTCCAAACTAATTTGATGTATCATTCTTGAGAGCTACAGATTGGCTTGGCAACCCCCAAAAATGGACTATAATATTAAATATATTTAGGTTTTTGAGGAACCTCTCAAAAATGGAGCCGTAGATTGACTTGGAGTCCCTAGTTTTTTCGAAATCACCATAATTTGAAATATTTGGTTTATTTTGTTCCGGGTATATATATATACAAGTGCTACGAACAAATCGATAGAGCCAACATATGTTGGGAAACAATTTGATAAATACAGTGGGCTTCTATAAAATTTGAAAAAAGTGTGGGGTGAGCAAGCAAATATACTTGATGACAATATCAACAGTTCAAAACTAGTCAAGGAGGGAAAGAATGATATGCGTTTAGGTAACTTGTTATTCCATTATTTTTAAATTTGAACTTGTTTGCTCATTTCTTTCCCTCCATAAATGGTAGTTTGTGATTTGTGACTGAAATTAAATGTCGTTTCAAGTGTACAACTAAATTAACAACTTTTAAAGCTCAATAACCAACTTCAAATGATGAATTCAAAAATTATATTGTTTTGAATGTTAAATAACATTATTTTCCCATATGAAAATATATTAGAAAAAATTCCAAGATCATAAAATACTTAATACGATACAAATTGTACATTTGAATCTCAATTAATGAGAATTGGAGCCAAATTTTTTACCACATGCCGTGTCATGCTATAATTAAGTTAATTTTTCACGTGTCATTATCAAAATGATGAGAAATTGTCTTACATCACATAAATAATTAGATATTTACATTTTTATCAACATACATAAAATGATAAGAAATTAAACAGTCTCGTACCAAATCATGACTGGCATTCCATAATCATTTCGTGCCTTGTTCCATATCGTTACCGTATTCTTTTTGTCAAAAACGAAGAAATTGAACGGTCTCATACCAAATCACAATTGGCATTCCATAATCATTCTGTGCCTTGTTTCATATCGTTACCGTATTCTCTTTGTCAAAAACTAAAAAATTGAACGGTCTCGTACCAAGTCACGATTGACATTCCATAATCGTTATGTGCCTTGTTCCATATTGTTACCGTGTTCTTTTTGTCAAAAACTAATCACAACATAAAACACACGAATCCGTAACTCACAACATGAAACACATAAATCTGTAACGAAACTGCGAAACGTGCTATTTTTTTGTTTACTATTTTTTCATGCTATTTTTTCCACTCTAATTTTATCAATAAATGCTTTGAAAAGTAACATAATATTTGTCTTAATTTTTAAAATAATATTTGTCATTTCAAGTGCTAACTAATAGCAATCGTTTCGTTTTTCGTTGTGTTTTATTATTAATATTTTTGACATAAATATTTCTATTGCAACCATGCCATGACCTCTCATTGCTTATTCCTAATTAATTGACACTAACGAGGCGCGTGTAAAATACATTATCTATATAGCGACATTCAAAATACCATCTTATGTTTAATTAATTTCATTTCATTCTCTTGTAGTCGTTACCAGAGTCTTATCAGATAATTTTTTTTGTTTTTTTTTTAAATAAAAGAATATTGTATTTATCTGTATTTAAATATAAGTAATTTTTAAACAGAAATTAATAACTCAAATTCAAAATATTTTATTTTTTATAACACACAAATAAATATTTTAAATTTTTTATAATTAATCGTAAAAAATTCAACTTAAAAAATATTAATCCAAATTATTTATCTATCTAATAAATCAAATTATATTCCATCTGATCACCAGACCCAGCAAACTTTGACAGTTACAACTTTTAGTTGAGCAATTCTGAGCAGGTTCAAATAAAGTAGTGCATTAGTCACTATCATACCTATTATTTAAATTAGTTGTTAATTAATAAGTTTATATATGCTTTTGAATGAATTGTTAATAAATCATTATTCTAGACAATATTTTTAATATATTTGTATTCAAAATAACAGAGATAAAAAACTTCAATCTTAGCTATACCATAAATAACTAATTATACATACACACAAAACCCAACAGCCAAAAACATGTTTCAGATTGTTTTTTTTTCAATGCATTCATTGAGGCGAGCAGCGGCCGCCATCGTTGCCGCAACTCCAGCCCGTGTCGTCCTGGCATCTTCCTTGTTACTGATCTCTGCTCCGACCACCCTCGCCGCATCGTCCCTCTCCACAGGTTTGTCGGCTGCAAGCTTGCCCGCCGCATCCTGCTCAAAATCAAATCACATCACATGCATGAATTATATTACCAGGTTCAGTTCAACACAGGTGGAGCTAACAGGTTTAAATAAGAACAGAGTAAAGAATGATAACAACAATTGATTAATTTTCTATGTCACAAATTAAGAATGGGAAAGAAAATGTCAACCAGATGCATTGGTTGATTAGTAAGTAGACTATATATATGTTATAATATAATATAATATATAGAGAAAGCTGGGCTATGGTGCATTGTAATGTATAGACACTCTTGTACAACTATAAATCGTTGGTTTTGATTTTTAAATAACCGATCCAAACCGTTTAATTTGATATCCATATTAAAATGTGATTGGGGACCAAATTTTACATTTTTTAAAAACTGTTTGATGTGTGTGTGTTTATCTCAGCCCTATTTATCATGCAAAGTAAAGAAAAATAAAGGGACTAATAATGTAATTAATTTAATTTGGACAATTACCGAGAGCACGTCGCCGAGCTTGGCCTTGTCTTCATCTCTGGTTGTCCAGAGGTTGGCATCGGCCGCAGATTGGGCATGCGCAGCAATGCCTAGAGGCATTGTTACGTTGAGTCCAATAGCCTGTGCCTCTGCGGCTTGGATGGCCGCCACGTCACTCTGCTCCACCGGCTTGTCGTGCAGAGCATTTCCCGCTGCTTCCAACGCCTCGCCTATTGTAATTTGTATCGGGTCATCATTTCCACTATTGTCAATGCCGCCATCGCCATCGCCATCACCACCCCCACCTTCACTGTCAAGCCCACCTTGGTAACCTCCTCCTTGACCGATTGTGCCGGCATCGCCTGGTCCAGGTGCAATGTGCTGACTGATGACCTAATTAAATCAAAGCACATCAGTTAAGTTGAACATGTGATTGTTTCTAATGAGATTGCTCTCTAGATGACATCACCAAAACTAATCTATCTAGAAAAAAAAAAAATTCATAAATTAAGCTTCTTGATTAGATGCAAGAAATTAATACAATAATCCAAGTCTAAAAGAAATGAAAACCTATATGAGAGATGCTTGAGTGTATATAAGCTAATTAATTCTCATATTATTTAATAAACTCTTAAATTTGTTTATTCTTTAACATACCCATTCCTCTGTGAGACTAAGATTTATAAATAATCTCTCTCTCAAGTAAAGCTAATATACACTTAAGTGTACCAATGAACCCATACACTTAACTCTAGAACCGTACGATTCTCTTTGAGATTTGTGTATCACGACTTTTAAAGAAGCTACACGACTTTTAAAGAATTTACACAAATCTCAAAGCTAATCGTACGGTTCTAGAATTAAGCGTATGGATTCATTGGTACACTTTAAGTGTATATTAGCTTTACTCCTCTCTATATATATATTATTTACAATTATAAATGCCATATATACCTGTCTAGCAACAAATTCGGTAATGATCCGACCACCCGGAACAAAGGTCTCAGTGATAGTCACAGCATTGTCCTCCGATAAATCGGTACCATGATCATGGTCGACGTCGACTCCGGCATGCTCATTTCGGGTCTCTCTCAACACCTCGTTACGTGGCACATCATACGGCGACAAGTCATGCTGCTCCTGCTGTTGCTGTTCTTCCTGATTTCTCCTTGGTTGATCTTGGCTCATGATTTTTCTTAATTTCTTTTCCTTTTATGGTTTATTTTCCTATGTATTTCCTTTCCGCTTTTATGGTGTCGATCTCTTCGAATAATATGGTGAGGAAGAGAGGTGGGGATGGGGACAGATCATGGGGTCCTGTGACACGTGGAGGGCTACAAGGGGAACACGTTGTGAGGTCAGTAATTAGTCGGTAATGCGTGTTCTCTGCATTAACTCAAAAATGAATCCTTTAGTTAATGAATCTCAACCGTTTGATTTTAAACGGAGTCAATTCAGTTTCTATTTATGATATAAGAGTCTTTAATATTAGTGCGAATTTAGTCTGCACGAATTTTAAAATATATTAAATGATTAAGATTCATTAACTCAAAATTTTTCCTTTTGAGTTAATGCAGAGGATATGAATTCATGCTAATATCTATGCGGTCTTATCGATCTGCGGCTGTGCCGCTTGGAAGATTCTCTTTACTTCTAGAATTCTTCACAGTGTATTTATTTATTTATTTTTCACTTGATTTACATCAGCTCTACATGCAATTTTCTTTTATTTTTAAAAATTAATTTTTTTTATTGAAAATAGTATTGATTTTTTTTTGTTATGTGATGATGGATGAAATCAGGAGTGCACAAAAAGCTCATAGTTCGTGATTTGATTGAGTTTAATTTGAAAAAAATTGACTCGAAACGAATCAAATTAGTTCAGTTCTGATACAAATCAAACTCAGTTTAGTTTGAAATTGGTTTGAAACAAACTCGAACTGAGTCTGATTTGGTTCGAAACTCTTTTTTAGTTCTAAACCGTACTTCAATTTTTAACTAGTTTGGTTTAGAACTGATTCGAATCGTACCGAATTAAACTTGAATTCTTCTTTTTAGTTCAATCCCTACTTCAATTTTGAATCAGTTCAGTTTGAAATTGATTCGAACTCGAACTCGAACTCAAACTGAGTTAAGTTCGATTTGATTTGATTTGTTGTAGTCATGAAACTGTGTTGAATTTTATAAATTTTAATTTAAATATAAATTAATTTATACATTATTTTTGTTAGACCAAAACAATAATTCAGCTGAATTTTTAGTAATCAAATCACACTACAACTTTAAAAAAATTACTGGAATCAAACTATTAATTTAGTCTCAATAAATATTCAAATAGAAACAACCATCTATTTGATTGTTAAAAAAAATGTTTGTTAAGTCAAAGTAAAAACATAATATAAATATAATTATTATCATTTTAATTATCAAGATAAAAAAGTAGTGATACTTGTAATTTGATATGGAGACTGGAGTAGAGTTTCTATCTATTGATGATATAAACATAAATTTTATAGATCATAAGAATCAAATTTACAAAAATGATTGAACAATAAATTTGGTTTGGTCAATCAAATTATAGAGAAAAAAATGACTAAAACCTAAATTACTGAAAGAACACATCATATTGTTTATTTTAATTATGTTAAAATTAAGAGCCTTATATTACTTGTTTGGTGCAAATTAAAAAAAAAAAAAAATAGAACCATATTATAACGTTGAAAGGAATTTTATATTGAACTTGTTATGTTCAAAATAATGAAACGAATTAAAAAAAAAATCGTTCTGGCCGCACAAAGAGATACCTAATTTAAAGAGAATAAATAATTATTACGTTATTTTTTTTTGAAATTAATATTGTAAATTTTTCGGGTTCATTTGACAAATAAAATATGCAACCATCAAAATAATGCAACAGATGTTTAATATAAACTCATCCTACACTTAAACAACGAACGAACAATTTAGAAAAAATAAGACAAAAAAAAATACACGTTAGAGAATTCGAATTAATCTTGTTAAGAACATTTTCCAATTAAAAATAGAAAATCGACAAATTTTATTACAAAATATATTGCACGATTATTAAAGCAAAAGCGGTGATTCCAATGTCAAGTCTGGACGGTTCAGAATAGCACTATTCAACTATTTCTGATTAAATGAAGCTATTTTAACAACATGTATTTTTATCTGTCATTCAAAATATGTATATACCTATTTTAAGAACATGTATTTTTTTTTTATTGTTGTGTAAGGATGCTTGAATGTTTAAGAAATTATCAGGATTAGAAAGTGATAAATGCTCAAAGAATGGGTGAAGGTTTTGTCCAAACAGCATTCGACAAAATCCCATCCAAAGCCAAACTTAAATTGTCTGATTTACATCAAAATTCCTACAAATATTTAGATTCAAAGAGTCATTTAAATTTATTGAGTTTTAAATATATTTGCACGAATTTCAATGCAAATCAGACGTTTAAGTTTAAGTTTTGCTTTGGATGAGGATTTTGTCCAAAGCAATCCCTTCCCAGATATGCTGAAAATGATGAACAATCAAAGAATATATAACAAAGAGAGTCGATTGAAAGAAAACAGTATGCTAAAATAAAGCTTAGTGACTAGAATTATAGAAACATTTCATTTAAATACAAAATGAAAAATCAGTGGTGATTCAAACATTAGTTCATGGTAAACTCTGTATCAACTAATTTGGGATGTAAGCACCAAATGGATCTTTTCATTTGCAGGACTAACCGTTTAAAAAAGTCCCCATTTTTTTTAAAGGCAGCATCTACAAAGGACAATGCTAAACCTAATCCTATAATTGAAAATTTGTTTCCCAAAACAAAAAAAATATGGCACACAACAGATATTCAAATTGAAAATTTGAACTAAACATCTGTTAAAATTATTGAAGATACAATCATGACATAGGCAAGAAAGAAGAATATTGCGATTTGTACGATGAACTTTGGATTATCCCTCAAGCTTGGTGAAGCAACCGTTCTACAATTCATTCAAAGGTGTAAAATGAATTTCTCAGTTAAAATCACAACAATAGCACATTTGATGATTATTTACTTTTCTGTCATTATGCAGTAAGTCGGTAACCCTTTTTTCTTTTTTTTTAGTAATATATACCTGGCTATACGCTGAGAAAGGCGATGAAAGGGTAAGCTTTGGATGAAAACAACACCAGGACCAGTAAGAGTCGCCATCAGTTGATTATCCCCCTACAAAAAATAAATTTCCTTCTCAATTTCCCAATTTTACAAGGAGTTTCAAAATTGCGCTACATTTATGCAAATTTGGGTTGGAGGATAGAAAGGGTTTAATTTAGTTGAAGATTAGTTGGATTTAAAGCTTAATCACATTAGAGTGAGGCTATGGTATTCACATTATGCATCGACCCATACTATGAATTCATATCACAAATTTCTAAGTTCAAATAGTTGATCCGAATTGTTGAACATGATTTCCACATGAAAATGTACTTGCCGGAAAATTTTACTATTTTTTTTAGATAGGTAGAAAACCACTGTTTTTGAATGGCCTAGAATTAATCAAGTGATTTAGTCTACAAAATTTTCAAAAAAAAAATGTAAAATTTAGTCTACAAGTACATTTTCATAAGAAGATCATGTTGAATGGTTCAGATCGACTGTTTGGACTTTGAAAATTGTGATATGAGTAGCCTCACTCGTCACATTAATAGGGGTAAATCTCTATATTTAACTGACCCCAAATGCTCGTCGCATCGGATTGGAGTTCTTCAATTGGAAGCTGATAGTACTTGTTGCAGCTACAATGCTAGGCGCATCAACAGATAAAGTCTCGCCAACTCCCAGAATTTTCTGTACCACTGACCCAAAAAAAAAGTAAAAATAAATCAGATATGTTTCACTAATCCTATAGCAGCAAGCCATTACAGTTGTCACTTCTCTTTCTACTTTTTGGTTTTAATTTCTCCTAGAAAGAGACAAATGAAAAAGGAGAAGGTTAAAGAGTTCTTACCACAACCGCCACCTACAAGAAAAGCCATGCCTTGACCCTTCAATTTTTGTTTAAGGATAACCTGGAAAAGTAGCGAATAACGTCAAAACTAGGGTTTCATCTGCATATCCTACATGTAGCCCTTTAAGTCTTGAAGCGCAAACATGTGAGAAGTATCTTACAAAAGTATCTTTTTGGAAGTCTATGCATTAGTAAGTCAGAACTAAAAGATAATAAAGAAAGGAGAAACACCTCAGCACCAATCTCAACATTACGTGCTCTTGGATCAATGGAACTTGATACTGTCACTTCATTTAATGAGCAAAGAAACGCATCTGGCTGCAAATCACAGAAAAGAAGTTCTTTTCTTATGCTATTTGTATGTTCAATTGATGCAATAAAAACACAAAAATATTAATAATAGAAATAACAAAATCTTGAATTCACACTGTATGCAAAAGAACGCGAGCTTAAGGCAATAATACAATGGTACAGTACCAGCAACTGACTTTGACCGGAATGGCATAGGTATTCACTATAATTGATCCTTTATTTATTTAGTTTCGCAAAAGGCTCTTTCGCAAATTCCCCCAAAATTTTTGTGATTTTCAAAATAATAATAATAACTTTCCATAGATAGTCTTTTCAGCCTAATGGTGTCCCAAAGTAAAGCCATGCCGGATAAGCTCATCATGCTTTTATGTGGAGATGTACATATATACTAAGAATACTGACAAAATTAACTGAGGCGCCTCCACATTATTTTTTCTACTTGTACCAAGGTTTTATGATGAAGATTCACTAACCTGAAAACCATAAAAATAGACAAGAATAAAGAAAATAGCCGTACTACATACCTGGCAGAGGATTTCTCCATTGAAATTAGAGAGGTCAATTGGAAGAACCCTAGAAGGAGAAGGAGGGGCTATGGCGACAAAACCGTCACTTTCTTGATTTAGTAAAACCACACTAGAAATGCTTCGTCCAAAAAGCCACTGCCACAAACCACCGTCGTTTTCCCCGACATATACATTCTCCATTTTAACCGGCCCCGACATGTAGCACACACTGCCTGATAAAGTTTTCACATTTCAATAAATTATTCACTGCTTCAGCTTTTAGCTTCCGTCCTCTTTTATAATTTAATTAGTGCTTTCTATTACTTGTGTAAGGAAAATATCGGGTATTATTTACAAATGCAAAGACACGTAGTTTAAATTCATGAAACTGGTTTTAAAGCACCTAAGATCAAGGCCTACCTGGTCTCGATGTTACCTTCTCCCCCGGTCTCAGCATTATCTGAAAAGCAAGCCCGAATCACATTTAAACAAAACTGTAATTAATTAGCTTGATTTTTGATTCAGGTATCTATTCATAATACCTGAACAATCTGAGAGTCTCCGCCGAGTATCTGAAAGGCAGTGACAGTTGACTGTTGGCTCTGGTATCAAACATAAAAAGAAAGAAATAAGCAAACACTACATAGAGTAATGTGATGTTTAAATAAATATTTTGTATTTAATTTTTTGATAAATAAGTTAGAATTAAAAGAAAAAAGATCCACAAATGGAATTTTCTAGTCATGAACAGAAAAGAGCAAGTTTGATGCCATAGCTAGTTCAGTCTTAATATAAGAACTAGTTTTATCTCACAAAGAGAAGCAACACTCTGTCGAAGTAATTATTCCAAAGCATCACTTCTCAAATAATAAAAAATAAAATAAGGCCTTAATCTCAATTTTTGCTAATCCCCTAACTGAAGAGAACTGATTTGTTGAATACATATATTTTGGTGCTGCTTTCTTTGCACATCAATTATGAGGTTAAATCAACCACACTTCAGATAGCAAACTAGATTGATCGGAGAAGCCATACCAAATTTCAGATTGAATCATAAATTCAACAGATGTCGAAAAATTAAAGCAGGTTTACAAAATTTAGCTCAGAAGTTGCAGTAAATCAGAAACAGCCATGAATTTACTAAATATATCCAGATCCGTGGACTTCCAATCCAGGTACCAAAAGTTCGTACGAAAAGGGCAGATCAAACTCTGATTCGATAAAAAAAGTACAGACAATCAGGCACCTGATACACATAAGGCTGGAAAGGCGTGGAGAAGAAGGGCGCTGCCATGGCTTCTCTCTCCCACTCTCTCTCGTCTCTCTCTCTTGACTTCTCTTCTCTCGTCTTCTCGTCTCTCTATCTCTCTCAATAAAATAATTTCTTAAACAGGCGCCATTAGATACCTCAAATTCGGTTACCCTAAAGTAACCCACATTTTGACCGTTGGATCCTCTTTAGACGAATAAGACGGGGGCCTGGATTGGCCGATTTCTGATCGGACGTTTCTGATCTAACGACAAAATTTGCGATACTGTAGGGAATCTAGATACCTCTCCTAGCTTGATTTCTATGGTCGAAGCCTGTATTAAATAATAATTAAATCCTGCTTCGTGAAGGAAATTAGTGCGACCACCGTTCAATTCAATTCGGGTCGGATAATGGACGGATGGATTAAAGCGGATTCTTCTTTTTAAAGGCGAGATAATGGTATCTCACGTTGTCATAGCAACGCACGTGGCAACTTGTCATTGGATTGTTCTCCTTGCGTCGACGTGTCTAAGATCCCCTCCCGGAAACCGACGTGTCTGAACCTATTTACGAAATTAGCATCCAATATTTACCCGATATAAACACTGCTATGGGTGTCAATGACACCCTTTTATCCGTTTATTCGATCCATTTGAATATGAAAAGACAGATACAACTAAAATATTTTCAGGAGAAGTACGGATAAAAATAACGGTTTTTTTTTGTTATCTCATGCATTATCCTATAATATACTTTTTAAAATAAAATTATGTATATAGATATATATTTGTATGAGAATGTTATACGATTAATTAAAATTTTGTATTTTACTAAATTTATATAACATAAATTAGTTATATTTATTATTATTTTTATTTTGAAAAATATTTTATTGAAAGTATTAATTGAGATGCCAATAGTATTTTTTTTATTTGTTTACTATACTGTATTCGAAAAAATGAATAAGAATAAAGATTTGTTTTCATTATCGTAATGGATAAGGATATAAAAATGTCTCCATCTGATATGTATCGTATCCGTTGACATCCCTAAAGACGACCAACACTTAAATACCTTTTGAATTATTTATAGGTTTCCTTAATATCCATATATGGTTTAGAAATTTTTGGCATGGATTTATTGGAAACTTTTAACACAAGCGGTCGTTCTATGCTATGTATTTATATTTTCGGTTTTAAATTCTAAACAGTTAATCTGAACCGTTCAACATGATCTCTGTATAACAATTATATTAAAAAACAAAATTTTATATTTTTTTAGATAAATAGAAAATTTTAGATCATCCAGAATTACTGATATTTTACCTACTTAAAAGTAATCAAAAGTTTCTGAAAAATATTTAAATTTGGTTATTACTATATTTTTATTTGAAATCGTGTTGAACGATTCAGATCAACTATTTAAATTTTAAAAATTGAAAATTAAAGATTATAAATTCGGAGGCTGATAATTAACCCTGCACCACCCACCCCGCAATTAACCCCGCACAAAATGTCAAAAAACTCCAGCTGTCATTTTTTTTTCATAAGGTATTAATACTTACGTACAGAAGTATTTATCTCTAAGAACAAAAGTATTTATCTCTAAGTACGAAAGTATTTAGGGGATCATGCAAGTTTTTTTCATGGAGGGTGGGGAGAATCTCAAATCACATGGAGGACCGTGCACGTTTTTAGAGGTGGATTTTTTTTTATTTCATTTCAATCTCGTCCACATTTCTCACAATCTATGAGAAATTTTGCGAATCTAAAACCACGAATATTTTCTACGTAATTTTCTCTTTCAAATGAGATCCATTATGACATAGTTTCGAGCAAGTCGTTATAGAAGTATTTATCCCTCATCGTGCAAGTATTTATATCTATACTTGGAAGTATTTTTTTGCATATAATACTTATAATACTTGATATAAATACTTTCATATGTCAGTATAAATACTTATAATACATGATATTAATATTTTCATATGTCAGTATAAATACTTATAATACTTGATAGTTGATATTAATAATTTAATATATCAGTATAAATATTTATAATAATTGATAGTAATACTTTCATATGTCTGTATAGGTATAAATACTTGCACGATGAGGGATAAATACTTCTGTAACGACTTGTCCGAAAGTATGTCATCATGGATCTCATTTGAAAGAGAAAATTACGTAGAAAACGTTCGTGGTTTTAAATTCACAAAATTTTTTATAGATTGTGAGAAATGTGAATGAGATTGAAATGAGATAAAATTAATTTGGAGAGAGATAGAGTGAGGGAATGGTGTGGCGATGGAATGGGGGTAGTAATATAATTGTTCTATAAATTCAGCTGCACTTTGCAAAATATTAACCTCACCCTTATAAATTAGAAGTCTAATTATAATTGTGTAATCTACGTGATTCGTTTAGCCCACCATTAGCTATGTAATTTTTTGCAGGATTATTATGAGACGGGCCGGGCCTGTTATAACCTGTATCCGGCCCATTTGCCTCCCCAGAATTCAATTCTTCTGTACTACCTTAGATTTTGTGTTTAATATGTTGACCGTCCACTCTAATGCACCGTGCTTTAATAATCGTGCCAAAACGGATTATACGGTGAGGATTCGTTGTACAGAAACTCAAAATGTGAGTTACTGTAGATTATATAGTTCCCTTAATACCGGGAGAAAATCGAAGACGCCATGTTAGTAGTAGAACAAAAGGGAAGAGGGTAATGGAGAGAGCAGCTGAGGCTCAGTTTTTTGCTGAGATGAGGAGAGCAGCTAAGGCTCAGTTGGAGAAGCCTAGTGACGTGTCATCTGATGATTCGTCAGATTCTGATTCTGACGAAGATGCCGCGACAAACGGTAATAAGTTTGGACTGCCCAATTCAGCTAAAGGTTCTCGATCAGATGGTATGTGGCCATAACAATTTCAATCCCTTTTATTATACCAAGATTGAAACTTTTTCTTCTTAATATGTTATCCATTGATTATTGTATATGATAATTGTAAAATTTTTGCTAGGGAATAAGCAAAGAATGTATATTAGGGTTTTAAAGTTTCAATGTTCTTTCTGTGCATTTTTGCTTATTACCAGTAAAGCCTGTCTTTATTCATTAGTTATGGTACTATTAAAGCCGATTCCTTGTCCGTATTCCGTGTGCAAATTTCTCAAATCAACTATACCTAATTAGTTTAGATTGTGGTTGGTATCCGTAGGTATGGGAATAAGCAAAACTGGAATAATGAACTTAATTTTAATTCAACAATGTCTTGGAATAAGAAAGCTTTGGGTATAATACCTCTTTTCCTGTTTGAAACTTTGGAAAAATGAATCCCTAAAAATGAGACATTCATAGGAATAATACAGAAGAAAACTAATTCCAACCAAATTCCCCAACCGAACCACTACAGGTACTCTGATTCGAAAGGCTGAAATTTACCAGCATACATGAAGTGCATACCAATACCCTCTGCGCATGGGTCCCAGGTGTCATTCACATCTTGACGGAATAGATATATCTATCCAAAATTACAAGGGCAAAGGTCTTTATTTGGCTTCATTTATTTTCGTAATGCCTACATAAATAGATATATCTAATAAAAATTAAGTCTGTACCAAGAAAATACATTGTACGTGTCTTTCATATTATGATGGAAAACATTTTATGAATGTGGCAGCTATGTCAAGACAAAAGAAGCTTGCTTTTGATGCTTTAAGCCGGCATGGGTACCGAGGTGGGCCCTCTGTGCTTAAAGTCCCACCTCCAAAGGAACCCGAGAAAGAAGCTGACTGGTCTTGGTCCACAGGAAAGGACCGAAAAAACGAAACAAAAAATGGTGACAAGGACGGTTCAGTTGAGGAGTCATACCAGGAGCGAGAACGCACTAGAGCTGCTCTGGTGCAGGGAGAACAACTGCTCCATGTCAATACAAATAAAAGAGAGAGGGAAAAGGAGTCATTCTCGCAAAAGGAGAAGAGAAAGCGGGATTTGGGGCAGGCCAGCAGAGGCAAGAATTATGTCGAGGAGGAGAAGAGGCTCTTGCGTGACAATGGCGTCTATTCTGGGTTTGATTAATTTCTAAACAAATGCTTTATAGCCTTGGTGGAGGTAGAAGTACAAGTAGAGTTCAATCTTGCTACACTTTTGTGATGTAATCTAATCTACTAAGTAGAATTTATGATTATCTTATATGAGATGTGGTTCCTCATTAAAATGTTTTTCTTTTTTTATAAATTGGGAAAGAAAAAGCACAAATTATGAGCATCATTTATAATTTAACATAACATCACAGATTGTATTGAACATTTTGGGATATATAGGAGCAACAGAATGAATTATGTGGCTCACAAAGAGGTTTGTTTTTAATTTAACATTTTGATTTCAACTTGAGCCTGTCTGAGTTACTCTAACCTACCAAGTAGAACATTTTGCTTTACCAGTAGTAAGGCTGTACAAAAAGCTCGCGGCTCGTGAGTTGCTCAAACTCAGCTCGATAACGAACTCACTAACAACTCATTTGTTATAAACTCCAAGTTGAATAACTCGTTTAACCCACGAGTTGAGTTCAATTTGGACTCAGCTCGCTCATTACAACTTGTGGACTCGATTGATTAATGATTACCTGTCTCATACCCCGACTTGATTGAATTCAGATCCAGTGAAGTAACTCAATCTTTGGGTTTTAAATCAGGATCATCCAATTCGAATCTGAGATGATCTATCCGAAGTGGAACACACATATCCCGAGACGTGAATTCGAATCCTGAAGCAATCTCGATCAACGGATTTGAATCGAACGGTCTTGATCCAAAACCCAAAGATTGGATTACTTTAGGGATCCGGACCCGACTTGAGTTGACCTAACCCATTTAAATTATGTATTGTTTGTGTTTTTTTAATTTGTGGATTGTTTATTTGTGACATTTTGAACAGTCTGATATGTTTTCCAAGTGTGACATGTTTTTTAAATTATGTATTGTTTTCGTTTGTTAAATAATGTCCTTGCTTGTAGGTCTTTTGTCCCCCCTTAAACAAATAGCAGTGTTTCAAGGGATGTCTTTTCTAACCAATAAATAAATAAGTATGACATACATGAATATTTACAAGAATATTGCTAGGATTGTTGTTTTTGGATTAAATAATTTTTTTTAAAATAGGTTATTACGTAACAAGAGTTCAACACCTTAAAATTCAATAGGATCACTAATTAATTCACAAGTCACGAGTCAACAAGCCAGCTCGGTTCGGACTTTTCAACTCGAGTCAACTCAACTCGTTATTTCCCGAGTTAACCTGAACTCAAGCTAACTCGGCTCGTTAGCAACCGTTAACCAGAGCGATGATACTTTTTCGAGCATAATATGGTCTTCAGTGACAGATGGGACCACCTGCACCACCTTTTACTATTGCGGTTCACGGTTCACCGGTCAAAAAACACCACTTGGCCACATTGTCAACACATGCTCCCCGGTACCCTGATTGATCATCATACAGGTTTAATCACACAAGTACAATTAGTAATTGTCATGATTTGAGATTCAAGGTACACTATAGTACTTGCGGGTTATTTGCACAGCTAAGAACGATTCTACAAACAGTGTTAAACTATGATCAATTTGATGAAAAAATGTTATTTGCAAAAATGAAAAAGCAACGGGATTTTCACTAAAAGAAGCTACACTATCCAGGCTATTACTACAAAATTTTGATTAACTGACAAGTGTTTAATTGTCAGAGAGAGGGCCAGATCCATCAACCGCAAAGTGCTCCTTTAGCACCTTGTGCGTTTGCACAAACTTCTCCACATTTTTCAGCATAATTTGCAATTTCTCCTCTTCTTTCTTAACCTCCTCAGCCCTAGCATTAACTCTAGAAACAAGTGCACTGTATGTCTCAGCACTGTTTAACTGGCGCACAATTGGGTCCGCCAAGTCATCTCTCTCTGATTTTATGACCTTGTACAATCCAAAGAGGTGGTCTTTCTGGGAAAGAAGCTTCTTCTCTACAATCTTATACTCCTCTTGCGATCTTCTCAATTCAAGGAGCACACGGCTGACCTCCTTCTCTGCTTCTAGAGGGGAATTAAAACTGACAAATGGATTCTCTTGCTTTTTTGATGGCCTTGTTGTTGTATTATCATCAGCATACCCTTTTCTTTTACAAGGGAGGACATATTGACAATTTGAGTCCAGAGAAGATTCCCTTTTTCTATGATCTTCCTCATGCAAAGTTTTCGCTGTTATTTGGAACATAAATTAGTATCCCTTCATATCAACACAAACACTATAGTGAAATTTTTTTAGTGAAATATGGCCAAAATGCCTCCATAAAGTGCCAGGAGTGGAATGTGACCTATAGTGTAAATTATTAATTGGATATTCATTTATGTAAATGATTATGTGATTTTTGCTTACAATACTACTACGAGGTGCTGCTAGAAAATAGTCTCTTTTGCAAAAAAACTTATAAATGTTGGAAACTATCCCAGTCTCGGACCACATTTTTGACAAATAATAATTTCCCACATACATAATTTTCGTATATATCAAAACTAAAGATTCATATTTCAACTGTTTTTATGACTACAGATGCCACATTTCCAATTTTTCCTGCATTAGCTATCAAATTATTAAACTAACCTGAGTCAATTAATGACATCCCATCCTCCTTGAATATTTCATCAAGCGAAGCCCCATTTTTAATCTGAAATTATAGGCAATAAGCTGTAAAATTACAAAAAAGAAGAATAGATACATCTTTATAAATTGGCTCTGAAATGTATGATTTTGTGCCACTGCCTCCAAAATGTGGGGGTACTTTTACACTTCAAAGTTCCTCTATGTGACCCTCATACCAATTTCACATTGGAAGAAGAAAACAATAAGAGATGAACCTAACTTTGGTCATTTTCTCAGAAAAAAAATGAAACAATAATCTATACAAGATATCAATATAATACTGACATGGTTTATAACACCAGTGCTGTAGCAATGCATGATCAGTACCACATTGCTCAACTGAGGCCTAGTTGAAAGTTACTACCAAAATATTATCTGAAGAAGGTACTGTACTGGTTTTGATACGTTTCCAGTCACATAGCAGGTAATGAGACTTTCCAGGGTATAAATGCGAAAAATAGAAAGAAAAAAAATAAAATAAAATAATCATGCTCCTTTCAATAAAAGGGTTGTGACTTGTGAAAGAAACACTCACTACTCTTCATAAATGCAATTGGTAGAAAACATTATGACCCATTAAAACATAAAGGTTAAACCAAAACCTTGTATAACTTCTAAATTTGCTTAGCTTCTAGTTCAATGCAAGCTTATAAAAAAAGGTTTAATAGAAGGAAGCAGTTAATAACTTGACTTCGCATATCACATTCATCACAGTAACATAGTGTGTTCAGTTTTGCAAACTCACAAATGGAGGATGTTAGTTGCAACTTGCAAGTACAATAAAAGATCCAGAGTAACTTGCAAATGAGACCCTTGAGATTCTTTTAATTTACCTTGCTTAAGGCAGAATTAATATGACCATGTAATTTCCTTCCTGCTGCACGTTTGGTGCCTGACAAAGCACACAACCCCAAATTCAAAACCGACTCAGCCTCCTTCCTGGACCCAGCCGACCGGCAATCCCTAAAAAAGCCGGCTACATGTGGCACCAGATCCATCTTATTATCACACCGCCGACAGTAATACTCAGCATCCAGCCCTATACTTCCCCCAACTGTACCGGCCATGAAACACTGGAGCGCGCATTTAATGTGTGCACCATGCCCACATATGCACGAACCATTGACTGTGGCCATGCACCTGATGAATGTGTGACTGCTCTGTTTCCAATCAACAGTCTTGCTACATAGGATGCAACAGCACTCACGGCAGAAGCCAGGTTCCGAGCAGCATATGTCGCAAGAAAATGGTTCTGATTCTGATTTTATTTCAGATTGCTCCTGCCGTTCTTTCCGAAGGTTGCACGTCTTGTTGCGCGCCTTGCAGAGACCCTCAGGAATTGGGGATTCTGGTCTTGGTTCGGGTTCTGGTTCAGGTTCGGGTTCTGCTATTGGTTTAATTCTGGGAGATTTACCCAAACCAGTACATCCTTTGTGAATAAAAAGAGAAAACAATTTAGAAAGTACTTCTTAATTAACAATCAGCATTTGCAATTTAGTTTTTAATAACTACATGCACAACCAAAATTGAAATGCCTGTAGGCAATTTAGTTAAATTTTTTTTCACTTAACCTTATTTTTGTTATTGTCAATGTTATTTGCAAATAATTCAATGAGTGGGGGCGCTACTTGCAAATATGAGGGATACTTGGTGTTCTTTCAAAAACTGCAAATGACTGAATGTATACAGGCCAAAAACCCTAAAATTAGGTCTCATAAATTGGGGCGTTCAGAGTAATTATAGTCAATGCAACCTCGGCCTTTACCAGGTATCTTCCAAATAAAACTGGCAAAGAAGGAATCAACATCAACACCCGGGAACTCCTTTTTGACAAATTCTTCGACTGACAACCTACTTGAGAGAACCAACCTTCCTTTAGTGTACTGCTCTGGAGGGTAAAGGTACCTGTCGAAAAACACCTTTAATTTATATGCAAGTAACAAAAGTTTAATTTGGAGGAAAACCAACCATAAGAGGTGGTCATGTATTGATGTCATGTCATGTCTTTGTTTAGATTCGGTATTCAGGTCAAGCCAGGCAAGTTCTATCAAAATTTTGACACTTCGAGATTGACCAATTGTTTGTTTTAGATACATACTGGATTTTTTTTTCTTCTTTTTATTTATAATAACAACAATCTATTGCAGTCAGAAACACCGAGCTAATTGGAATTTATTTGTCTTGTTTTCACAAGTAAATTAAATTAATCAGATCTGATAAAAAAATGCCAGGAGGTCAAGAATTCCTGAGCAGAACCCAACTAGTTAAATATCAGGTCAGGCTTGCTGATTGGATCAGATCTGTGAACAATTGATACCAAATTTTTCATCCGTAGCATATAAAAAAAATCCATCCATACTACCAATCTCAGTAAATTTCGATTTATACCAGAACCATTGAATCATCAAAACAGTTTTGACCGCTAAATTATTCAGCCATTGAAATCTGAGTTATGAGAGAGCTGGTACCTTTTGAAATGACAACACAGATTTCAACCGCTGAATTATTCAGCGGTCAAACCGATTCAGCCGCTGAATTCAGCGTTCTTGGTATATATCAAAATTTACTGAAAAAGATGGTACGGGTGGTATTTTCTTGTTTTTTTTTTTTTGGTGTTATAGATAAAAAAAAATCAGCAATTGATATCTCAAAAGACAGAGAACTGCAATTACATATGAGGCACTGTACCTGTCCATATGATGGCCAGATCTTGCTACTCTCTGACCAACCCTCCAAGTCCACACATCTCCCTTCTTTGGCCAATTTTCAGGAGCATAAGGCAACCCTTTACCACTTGAACCTGTGCTAACAGGCACAAGTTCCAAATTTGATCTGTTACCACAATACTGTGAAAGATTTATATCCTTGGAGCCATTATTCTCCTCTACCAGTGATATACTCGCATCCTGAACAGAAATCAGTAGAAGAATTTGGTAATGAAATGCTACAGCACACTGGTACACTAACCCGTTAGCACGAGTCATGTGAGGTTTTCATTCACTACAATTGTGTATGGTTCGTTGTACAACCATAGTTTTCTTTTCTTACAAGGGAACAAATAATAGAAACATTTTCTATTCAACCATCTAACAAATGAGTAGAAACACTTTTCGGGGGACAAAGAAACATTGGAAGGAGATGACCTTCGATCGATCCTGAACCACACCATTTGCCATTCCATAGAAGGCAAGAAGATCCCCACAAAAGGCAAGAACATCGAAATTTTTGTCCTGTATACACACCAATCTGAGGACATAAACACCTCAAAGAAAAAGATATGTAAAGGTTTACTCAACAAATTTACCTTGGACGTTAGATAGTCACCGACATCTGGACCAGATGGAAGATCAGTAAATTCGTCTTCATATAAAACCTCATCAATTCGGGGTAGGAAGACACCGTCAAAGTCCCTAATGCAATAAAAGCTAAGATTAGTGTTCATAGATTAGAGATCTAGCGAAGTTTTCACATTTTATGTATTAGGCCTAGATTTCATGTTTATTATTAGGGAATGCGACAAACAAATTTCACAAACCTTAAAAAGCCTTGGCTAACATTGGATGCAACATTTTTCACATCAGGCAGAGGAAAAGCATCAGCCTAAAATCAGTAAAACAGCATTATTTTGGGTGTTGACAACAAAAAAAAAAAAAAAAAAAAAATGCCAGAAAACAAAAAGGTACAAAAAGTCTTTTCTACCTCTTCTTGGGTGGTAGAGTACGGGGAAAAGGTGGGGACCACATGAACCCTTGATTGGTCTTTCTCATCCCAGACATCTACTCTGTTGTCAATTACCAGAGACATTTTGGGATGGCATTGCCTGTAATGGAATATGTCTTGTAGCGACCTGCACGAATTCGCTTTAAGACACATGATTTGGGAGTGAAGCTGAGAAGAGGCAATCAGCTCAAACTGCGGATCAAGTAACCGCCACATTTCCATTGCTAACTCATGCTCAGCCGTAGTACAGGCATATACATCAAATGACCTTTGGTGGTCCCAAGTGGGTGTTAGGTAGCTTCTTATCTCCTCCCATCCAGGCCTTATCTTTACAAGCACACTAGTGTCCCTTTTCTACAAAACATATGTACTATAATTTACAAAAGGAAAAACAAAGATAAATAATAAAAAATGTAAATTCAATATCTTTGGACACCAAGAGTTCACATGATATATTGGTGGAAGGAGGTTAATTAATAATAGATGTCTCATGTATGTGTGATATAACTACAAATCTCTAGCTCATAGCCAAGTGCACCAAACCTCAAATGAAAAGAAGCTATTATTATTTGATGCTCTTAGTACTTTGTTTACTTGTACATGAAATAGAGCCTTTTTCACCCCCTATATTTAATGCATCACGTGCGCGTGCGCGTGTAAAGAGAGAGAGAGAGAGAGACACACACACACACACCCCCCATAGTCTCATACTTCAGAATGATATACAACAGGTTTTGAGACTATAACAAAGAAGACCTAACAGTAGTTAGAGTTAAAGGAAACTTGAAAAATTCACCCTGCACCTTATGATGCAATTCCTAATTTAGATGGTAAAGGAAAAACTATGTTGCGTAGATATGAATATATCATATTGTATGTGAAATGCTTTTGAAAATATTTAGGATATTGTACACTCTACATATGCACATTTTTTATATTTTTTTATATTTTTTAAACTATTAAATATAATTACAAAATTCCATCATATAAAACATATTTGAGAAGGTATGCTATGGAGGACTTCTGGTGCTTAAAGATGATTTATCCAATTAAAAGTGAGGGCATCATATTTCGTAAATGCAATTTTCTATAAAATAATATTAAGGTAAATCTATGCCTAAAACAAAAATATATTAAGATGAATTGTAACATTCTACTACTCAAAATTGTGAGCCTTATTAAATGCAAAATATGGGTACCAAGTAAGAAAGAAAGGGGTGATTTAGTCATTGTTTATGGTTGACTTAATCTTGGTTTTACCGGTTAAGCATTACTTGAGAGAGCCCCAAAAAAAAACACTCGGCGTATTTTTAGAAAATAAAGCAAGACATGGCAAAAAAGAAAATAAAATACCGAGGGATTAATTCGGGTCAAGATGATGCCCCTATCCAGCAACCTTATAATGGGCCGGGTCCTTGACAAATGTCCCTGTAAGCTTGGGACCACCTCTGACTGTACTTTGTATATGTTTCCATTGTCGACCACTTGATCGTCCTCTGCATACTGCTCCAATATCAACAGGTCTCGCCTATACCTAAATAAACCCTACTTAGTACCTAACTTTGTTGTTAACTAATAATCTACTTGATGATTGCTCTTTTCCAGCTTTATGTAAATAGGTAAGTTTTCCAATTGAATTAATACCAATGCATATCACATATATTATGTATTCAACATTCAATAATAATAATTGGTCACAATACCTTTCAATCTGAGACTTCATGCCTGATGCACGGAAGGGGTCACTCTCACAGCTTATCTTGTGTTTCAAAGAATTGATCTGGTCTTTGAATGTGCAACTTGTGTTGGCGACTATAAGAGTATCGTCTAGACCAAAAACAATTCCAAGGCGCCGCTGTTTCAACATAGCAAGGCATGTACTGAACAAACTGCGCGAAACTTTGAAGCCCCAAAAGCATGCCCGTGTTGTGGCACCAGTAGTGGAGTTTTTTGGGGACTTCATGGCGACCAAATGGATGTCGTCATGTTCTTCCTGGATAACAGCAGTCTGAAAACAATACATAGACAATTTGTATTGTTTAAGTTGCAATGAAACCATCAAATCTGAGGAGTTTATAATCAAACATTTTCTTATTTAAACGAAACAACCTCATTTTAAATTATCTCTGCGAATTGGTTCTACTTTCATCACGAAAATAAAGTGAATCCTGTTAATTGTCACAAACAAGATCCCTTTTGATGAAATCTATATCCTTATCCTTATATCATCAAAACAATTATAGAATCATATTGTCAAAGTTTATACATTGGATCAACATTAATGAAACTCCAAAATTACTTTTTACGGGAAATCATGTATATTAGTCATTCATCAAGGGAATCTTTTGTGGGGTTTTGAAAAACTATGTTGATAAGAGAAAAGTCTTTTTCTGATGTCGGTAAGATATTTCTATTTCAGCCTTATATGCTGATATTAGTACTAAAGAGGAAGATGCTCAAGCTAACGATGCATCAATGTTTTTTTTCTCTGAGACTTATCTCCAGAGGATCTGTCAGTGAGACAGTTATCTCCATGGTCTTGTTTCTATGGTTTTATTGTAAAGCAGTGTGTTTTCGTTTAAATTAAAACAGGCGGGACCATCTTAGTGTATCACTCTCTTACAAAAAAAAAATCTGTATTTAACACAAAAATAACATTTTCTTCTATTCTCTCTTGAAGAAACTATACCTGTTTCTCTCTGAGACAGGTTGTGTAAATCGAAACCAATTTTGCAGCTTCATCCTTGCATACCATCTTAAAGCAAAGACAACCCAATCCAACAGTTTGTAGAGCACCAAGTGGTGAGCACTGCTTATTGTGGAATGTAGTAAAATATGCAATTTTAAACTCTCTCTGTGAACTGATCGAATTTGCATCCTTGGGGTACACCTCAACTTCCCCAATTGGATCAGTTCCTGATTTCAGATACACATATGATATGAACATGTTTAAGGAAAAGTCATGTCAACCCTCCCAATATTTTGTACCCAGAATTGGAAAAACTCTCTTAAATTTGATTTTATTCCACCAAGCAAAATAACCAGCCCAGTCAAACTCTAGCTAATGGAATGAGTAATAAGCTCAAACAGTCACCGCGCTCATTACCAGTGAATTTGTTATTATCTCTGTAACTGATATATTTGTGACCTGAAATGATCAAAAGAACAAGTCAGTAAAAAAAGACTACAGCAGCAGTGTACCAAAATAAATGAGGCACCAGAGATGCACACCTGTTTCTCTATATACCAAAAACTTACAAGCAAAATTCAATGGCATTACCAGTAGAACCTCTTATGGTTAGTTCCATAGAACATTCAATTTGTGGATTGCCTCAGTGCTATTCTCTCAAGCAACAAAACTCTTGGTGTCATTTATTTTATTTTATTATATAGATATTTTTTCTAGTAAAGGTTGGAGGTCAAGCCACCCAATTATTTAATATCCATTTATTTTATTGTTATCAACCCCATGTATGTCGCATAGTCATAATAATACAACAAATGAAATACTAAACTAATCATGAACCTCATCGAATATTCAGGCTTAGTAGAAAGTATATAAGATGGCCACAGAATTAAAGTTACCATGACACGCCCCACCCCCTCATCAAAAAATAAATAATGAATAAGATAAACGAGATAATACTAAAACAAACTTTAAACTCAAACTAGATCATGCGAACTAATTTGCATCCCAAAGGGAAACTTACAATCAATCACACGAGTCTTCAGTGGGGATCATCGATGATGGACGAATACTCAGCTTTGCACCTCATTTCTTTATCTCTGTGCTTTTATCTCACAATTGTGTGAGCGGAGAGAGAGAGAGAGAGAGAGAGAGAGAGGATTTGGCGTTGAGCCCTTGATAGAGGGTTCGACGAGGTAGCGGGATTCGAAAAAGAGCACATCACTTGCGATCTCAGGATCTGGACCCACCTCTTACTCCAAAAACATATCACCTGAGTTAACTCAAATTTTGAGTATAGATTCAGACCTTCCGATCTGGTTTAGCACGAATATTAAAGGGATCCTGTGCATTCCACCCGTCCGAATTCTGATCGAACGGTCCAGAGATAAACTCAAAATTTGAATTACTTCAGAGGAACCGGACTCCTCGTAGTCGGGATTTCCCCATTTGGAAGGCAGGACCGGAGGAGCACTTATTTTGTTAGACTCGAGTTTTGATTTTAGATCTGGACCGTCCGATCTACTCCCACATCGGGCCGTATTGGCCCGGATCCTGATCGAACGGTCTTAATGTAAACTCAAAATTTGGGTTACTTTCAGAGGATCCGGACTTCTGGTTCTCCAGCTAAAACTGCGCTGGAAGCCTGCAATTGTCTGTGTTGGACCACTTTTTAAATTCGCCCCTGTTTTTCATGAATTCATATCAATTGTGTTAATTTGAAAAGTTATAATGTCAATTGGGTGTTTTAATTGACTAGGTTGACTCATTTTCTGTTCTGAAATATTTTGCTTAAATTTGTTCCCCTTTTTAATTTTCTTAAATTCATAATAACTATGTAAATATTATAAGTATCATCTTTTAATCTAGTGACGAAAGACAGTATTTTCTATATAGAAAGTCGTATATTTGAAATTCATTCATATGACATTAAAAATTGAAAAAATTGTGAGATTGCCACTCCAAAATCTTGAAATTGTGAGATTGCCACTCTAAACTTCAAAATTGTGAAATTGCCATTACAAAACCTCTTAAATTGTGAGATTGCCATTCTGATACAATTTTTATATTTTTTTTATTAAAAATAATATGAAAAATTCTGTTTTAAATACGTATTTCTGTATTTCTAATTTTACCCCTTCATACACTTAATTTGTTATTTTTTCCTCCAGTTCAAGTTCGCCTCTCTTCAAATCGTTTCTCTGTGCTTGCGATTCCTCCTCTTCAGAGACGCCATGGACGGAGATTGAGAGGAGCTAGAATCCTGCATTCTACAGAGAAGGTGAAGTTGAGCACTTTCTCTTGTTCACCATTACTGTGTGTCCTAGTACCCCTCCGCGCGTCCTAGCACCCCTTCAGGCGATTCCTCCCCTTCAGTCCAGGCGCTTCTCCGTGCGTCCTAGCACCCCTCCGCGCCTCTCCAAATCACAGATCTCTCCTCTCTTGCGCAACACCTAGCTCCGCCGCCTCCCTTGCCCTTTTAAAGCCCTCCATTTCCGGTAAGCACTCTCTTCCTCTCCCTCGTTCTCCATTTCTGTTGGTCTTCGAACAAATTCATTGATTTAGTTAATATCAGAAATAGAAGTGAACTCCATGCATATGCATTGAAACAGGGTTTTGGTTATATTTTAGAAGTTGGAAATGCTTTAATAGACGTGTATACTAAATGTGGCTACATCAACTTTGCAAAGGCCGTGTTTGATAGAATGCATATGAGAGACTATATTGTATATGCATGATAGAATAAATATGAGAGACTATGTTAAACTACACGGGCAATTTTTTGTGGTAATCCTCAATTTGTTCTAATTAGTTATTGTATACTATTTTGAAGATCCTTCTTTTATTTGCCACAAATTTGTGAATTTTTTTCTAGCCAATTAGCTACATAGAATTTTGATTTCTTTATATGGAAATGCTCATATTAATCTGTACTATATGTGTGATTTTTTTGGTGGCCTCAGGATCTTTCTACAAGGTACTGGTAAGGAGGCTTGGTGCCATGGTTCCTATTTCCAGCAGCAGAAAAGAAAAGATATCATAAACTTGAAAAAGCTGAACTTTAGAAATCCATTAAAAATAGAACAAAAATTCAAATAAATCAAAATTTGGCTCTAAACTGTGTGGAATGAAGTCCTCTACATACTGGTGTAATTTATTTTGCATTTCTGTCCCTGCATCAGTCTGCACTAACTGATTTACCAGAACAGGTCATTTTCATTGGTTTTGGGGCTATAACACGGTTTTAATAGCCACTGTTTTGACATGAGTAAGCATGAGTAAGCATAGCCACTGTTTTCACAAAGAGGTCCCTGGTTTCATCAAAATTTGGCTTTGGAAAAAGGTGATTAATTAATATATGGTGATGACTGTTTGGGTTCAACCTCTATTCCATACGATGAACTGATATGATTGCCACAAGAAATTCTGGTAATGCAGTTGTACTAGGTAGGTTACTATGCACAGTAATGGAATAGGAATCTAAATTTCCCAGTTCCATTTGAAATTGAGGAATAAGAAAACAAATGCTATGCTTCACTTCATAATGTAATTTCAGACAACATCACCAAGTAAGCTTTCAATTCATCACCAAATAAGCTTACAATAACAGAAATATTACAATTTAGCAAAAAAAGACCTAAAACAAACACCACTTCAGTTCAAACTCTATACTAAAAACCTGACAAATATTACAATTTTGCAAAATTACCACTGTCAACTATTAAGATCCAAAATATTACAATTTGGCACAAAAATTCCCAAATGCACTAGAGTAGTGCAGAATGTCTCATCCAAGTGCAATAGCTTCATCATCACTTGATTGTTGACCACTGTAAAAATTTTCAAATGCATAAGAATGTTGACCAACCATACACCAGAAATATAAATTCACATGTTGTGTAAATTGCTAAATAAACAAATTTTCTGCCTTATTTGTATAAATTGCCAAATAAAGAGCCTATTTTGTCTAAATTGCACAACTGATGAGTTCCTGAAAATTGGAATACCAAGTAAGAAAATGCTTCTGAAATAATTATCACAGTGAAGATAGAGAAATGCACAAAGAAAATTGAGGCATGAACTGACCAAGAACATCTGATCTCCAACTATCAAAATTTCAAAACTCAAGCTCAAAGTGTATCACTACAAATAGCATCTGATGCAGTCACAATCATAAAATAGAATTAAATCACTTACTTGGTAATAGTTCCATCAACATCAGAAATGAAGAGGTACCAAACCCTAGCGAGAGATTTGAGGAGGAGGCGAAAATTCACGAACCCTAGCGAGAGGAGGAGGCGGCAATTTGAGGATATCTGCGATTTGAAGGTTGATGAACTGCGATTTGTGAGTTTAGCCGTGTAAGTCTCGTCTCCTGGCAAAAGAGAGAAAGTTTCTGTTTTTCTGAAGAGGGTATTTCAGTCATTTATTTTATTTTTATTTATTAATAGAATTAATACAGTATTAATGGCAATTTCACAATTTAAGAAGTTTTGTAATGACAATTCTACAATTTTAAAGTTTGGAGTGGCAATCTCACAATTTCAAGTTTTTGGAGTGGCAATCTCACAATTTTCCCTTAAAAATTTGAAAGACTAAACTTTTATATTTCTTATCTTCATTGTATTAAGTATATGATACATGACAAAATTATTTGGAGGGGGACTTCTAAGGTATTAACAATCTTTTTATTTTATTTTATTTTATTTTTTAAAAATTTGATACAGTTTGGAGATTTCATATACGCTTAAAAGTTAAAGCATTATTATTGTTGCTTAGAAAAAAAAAATGATGTTATGGTACTCCATTTAAACTATTTAACATAATTTTCATACAAAAATGTATTTGCAGATTTTATTATATATTTTGTAAATTACTATTTTTTATATTAGTGGAAGATCACATGTTCTAAATTCTTTTGGATCATTTGAAAGAAGTAATTTGCTACTATCTAAAAAATTATAAGACAATTTAAAAGATAAAATAAAATACTAAAATCCAATCTCCAAATACATTTTCATATAAAAGTCATATTTAACAATTTATATCGAATGTTTAATTTTTAAAATGAAAATATGAATCTATATTATAAACTGATTCACTCATTGTAAAGTAGCATGCATAGCCTCACACAATTAAAAATTATAAACCAAAGATGTACAGCTTAATTAAGAGAGGATGTGGATGTCAAGGTTTTGATGTAATTTCAATTTGCGTCAAGATTCGTGCAAATGAGTTTAAAATTTAAATGATTTTGTCAAATTATTTGCACGAATTTTGACACGAAACAGGACAGTTTAGATTAGTTCGAGACGAGACTTTGTCTAAAACTCTTTAGACAAAAACCCAATTCTTAACTAACACTATATCTATAAAAAAAATTGATCATTTACTATATATATTTTTGTATTGTGTAAATTCTAGAAATTTATATTTTAATAAGAATATCTTTCGATTTATTAACGTCCTCCCTATATTTGGAAATAATATATGAGTGATTTATGCATTTTTTTTCTTTTTTTTTGGTGTCTTAATATTTTATAATAATTGGTTGTGTGTGGCAATTTTTGCTTGTGTTATTTTTATTTTGGTAAATTCCAAATTATAGATCTATATGGTTGAGACAACACTTACATGAAAAAAATAATAATATCAATTTTAGGATATAAAAAATTATAACAATAGTTTTTTTTTTATAAAAAGAACTCTCAGTCAAATAAATTTTGAACATAAATAATTTCTTTTTTCAAAACTCTAAAAAATATATATTAATAAAAGACAACACAATTACTCATAAAAATTTCTGCATGGAATTACAAATATATGTTCTCTTTTACAAATAATATCACATTAAAGTATATAATTTAACGATTAAATCACGCAATTGATGATCCATAATACATAATAATTTATTCAAGAGAAAAAATTATTAAAAAAGTAAATGCCGTATACTATACTTTTTGAAATAGAGGGAAGAGAAGAAATAACAAACAAATTTCTTTCTTTTATAAACTCTTAAAATTCTCTTACATTACTTCTTTTATAACTCTAAACATCAAAAGAAAACTCTAAAAATTTGTACAACATTAGAACATAAAAAAACATAATTCTAAACAAACACAATAACTTCTAACAACCCTTCACTAGAACAAACCATAACTTTCTTTGGGGAAGTCCAACTGACTTAAAACATTCACCATTTCTTAAGCCTCCTTAAAGGGGCTGTTCAGTAACACACGGGAGAGTAAATATTAATCCATGCTAAGAAGGGACTGTTTGGTAAGCTAAAAGGACAGGGGATTAAGATAGCTAAAAAAAGTTAAAGGAAGAGAGGATTAAAATGCAGGCAAAAAGAGGCTAAAGAATGTTGTCTTAATCCGCACTAAGGAACTAGTGTTTGACATGATTAAGCGGCTAAGTAAATTAAAGGAGGCTCCTTTAATTCGAAGGAGGCTTAAGGAGACCCTTGTCAAACAGAGGAACAATGATACCACAATCATTTGATTAATGCTGAATCCTGCTGAATACCGACTCAACATAGATTAAGACCACCTCCTTTTGCCCAAATCTTAATTCATTGCCCGAGTTTTAAGGTACCTTTACTTCTTTCTTTAGCTTTCTTAGCTATTATTCACGAATTAAAACAATTGAACATTGATTCCTTAAGTCTCCTTAAAACTTAATCAGATTAAGAGGTATTGCCGAATTACTCCATATATCATACACCCAAAACAACCAACGATTGCCCTTTCACAATTCCTCTTTAATAAACCTCAAAGTTTTGGCCACCGTAGAATTCAAAAGGTTTTATTCATATTTCTCAATAAACCTAACTTCATTATAGAAAATTAAGTTTATAATTCAACAGAAATAACATATTATTTATAAAACATAAACATATATTACAATACATAATCTAAAATATATCACTAAAATATATTACAATACATAATCTAAAATATATCACTAAAATATATTACAATACACAATCTAAAATATACAATGTGTTGTTACTAGAATTTGAATTCAAGTCTTTACAACCACAATGTGGAATTCTAAGCACTAGACTACATGATGATTTTTTTTTAAATTATAAGGATGATTAAGAACCTTTTGAACTACCTTAAGATCCGCGCCAGACTACACGTCAGCATAATCATACCCAACCCTGGCAGTGAGTGTTAAATTAAAATTTTCTGGTACATGGCTGTCACCATATCTCCAGATTCTTGTGCAGATTGTGAAAAAATTCTGACAGATTTACTCTTATATAACAATATGGCAATTGATTCTTGGACATTTACAGTCAAATATAACTGAGTGCATCTCAGATTCTCAGTATATCATTGTTGATTCTTTCCACATATATAGTTTGTGATGTATGTATATATATAGTTTGTGATGTATGTATACCTAATTGATCCAATTGAGAGAGAATATATATTACTGATATGAATCAGTCTGAAGCCTGAGTTTATCACATCATATCATTTTTGGCAAGTAAATCTTTGCAAAATCACTCTATCTAAACTTACAATAATTGAGAATCAAAAACCTCACCTAATTCTCTCTGCTAGCTAGCTAGTTATATAACATATATATAGAGATCTTTCAACTGTACTCTCTTGCTCTCCTCTCCTCAACTTCAGATCGAACAAATTCGCCAATTCCAAGAAGAGGAACTGAAATGGCAGCCGCTGCTGACCTGGCGCTTGAGGAGGCTCTTCCAGCTGGCATAAGAGTACTAGTCATAGATGATGACAGAATTTCTTTAAAAGTGGTGTGCATTATGTTGAAAAAATGTGGTTACGAAGGTGAGTTTAACATACGAACGTAATGAACTGAATGTGTTCAATACATAGCCAGTTTTTTTCTTTTGCCAATATATATATTTTTTTACGCAGCAACACAATGTTCAAGTGGAAAAGAGGCATTGGAGATGCTCACACAGTACGAAGGAGAATTCGATATTGTATTAACTGATGTTCACATGCCAGATATGGATGGTTTCGAGCTGCTTGAAAAAGTCGGCCTCGGAATGGACCTTCCGGTTGTTAGTAAGTGTATCTAAATCTTGAATTTAGCTTGCTGTACCCAAGATAGCATCTCCAATTTTACCAGTATTTTGTCCATAGTTTTGGTACAGAGGAACAATGACACCACAACTGTTTGATTAATGGTTAAAATTTTGCAGTGTTATCAGGAGACTCAAGCAGAGAAACAGTTGTGAAAGGGATCAACCATGGTGCATGTGATTATCTGATTAAGCCGGTACAGATCGAGGAACTGAAGAAAATATCCGTACATGTACTGACATGGAGAAATGCCAATTCTAGCATAGATTCCGACCTAATCGAAGATTAGCAAACAGGCCGGCTAAAGTAGATTTTTTTTTTTTTTTGTAATAAAAATAGCATATTTGTGAAATCATTTTTTTTCTGTGAAATGTCAATCAACAGGATTACCAGAGAGGATCTGACTTTCTTTATACCAGTATTATTCTTTTTGCTTATATCATGCAAGGTAGTTATGAATTACCCCTTTATAGTCGTCACCTTCCATTATTTTCAACATCTTATTGTTTTCAAGTTCCAAATATAGGACAAAATATTGTTGAAATAAATTTTGTTTCAAGTTTCAAAATTTTAAAACCTTGCTTTCAAAATGCCTTATCCTATAGCCATTAAGAGTACGAATCAATTATGATTTTCAATTTTTTAATTTTTAATTTCAACAAGTTAGTTTATTTTCACTTTAAATTTAAATTATAATCTAATTAGTTCAAACAAGTGAATTTACTCAAAATATAATATATAAAGCTAATTGTTTTTTTTTAAAGATAATTTTGGAAATCCAATATGATTTTAATCTAATTTGTCAAACAGTACAGGTATTGAAAATTTAGAATTTTTCGAAACTCAGTATTATATAATCATAAAAGAAGACACGAAATGATTGATCTAAATTTGAATTTTATGACAAGATTACATTTAATTAATATAGAAGCTAATTATTTAAAAATTAGCTCATAATTTAATCTAGTTTGTAAACATTGATATAGTAATAGTGCCCATTGTTGTATTGCCTCTCTTTTCCGTCGTTTTTTAGAATAATGACAGTACGAATTCAAATATTAAAATGAAAGATCAGATCGAATAAATTAAACCAAACAGCCCTTTTTTTTAAATAGTACCTAATAAATTTCCAATCCTCTAAAGATATCATTGGATAATCTGAGACAGATATGGACTGCCTGTCTTAAATCGGACGATTCTCATCAATTCTGACTATGGTGCTGTTTGGCAGGGGCCTCTTTAAACCTCTTTAAGGTTAAAGGAGGCTTCTTTAACTTCTTTAACCGCTTAATCTTACCGAACACTAATTTTTTAGTATGATTTAAGACAATCTCCTTTTGTCCGGATCTTAATCCCCTGTTATTTTCTTAAGGCACATTCCCTCTTCCTTTAGCTTCTTTTAGTTATCTTAATCTCTTGTGCCTTTAACTTATTGAACAACTCCTTAGCGCGGATTAATTTTAATTCCCATATGTATTGCCGAACAGCCCCAATAAATTTCTCTCTTTACTCCTTTCTTTCTTTCTTTCTTTCTGTTTTTTTTTCTCTTCATTCACTTTTGCCCCTTTCTTTCTTTCTGTCTGTTTTTTTCCTCTTCATTCACTTTTTTTTTTCCTGTTGATTACATGCATTTGTTGCTATTTAATAACGAGTATAACTAATATAACATTAGTGTCATTTAAGTCTATATAACACCAACTTCAAAACCTATCAAATCGAGTTTAAATGATGAATCCAAATCATTCAAACTAATTTACTTTATGAGTGATGCGTTTACATGCAAACTTTTTATATTTTCGAGTTATTTTAGTATCAAATCAAGCGGTGAAAAAAATTAAAAAATGAATGTATTAAATTAATTTAAAAACTCACATATTTGACCGCTTGACTTGATACCAAATAAACTCAAAAACTTATAAATTTTTCATGTAAATGCACAACTAATGAAGTATATCGGTTTGAACGGTTTGGATTCACCATTTGAACTCGATTTAATAAATTTTGGAGTTGGTGTTATATAAACTGAAATGACACTGATGTTATATTAGCCATACTCTTTAATAACAACTTGTGTTCTTTCAAAATTTGTTATTAGTACTGCTTCATATTGTTCCATGTAACTTAAGGGTAAAGATATTGACAGTGCAGTTTTTACTTCATGCAGCGCACAAACCATAGTCAAAACCAGTGTTTTAAAACGCGATTTTGTTCATGCATGAGGAAGGCCACTGCATACCACATATGCAGTATGCGGACGCATATGCGGATTTTAAAATAAAAATTAATATATATATATATATTCATATTCATATATTTGAATTTATTTTCATATAATAACATAACCAACAATAATTTTTGATTTTTTTAATATAAATTTTAATTAAAATACAATCAAATTATCAAAACCGCATGAAAAACTGCATGACCACATATTTCAGTCCGCATGACTGCTTATTTAGACCGCATGACCACATATTCGGACCGCATAACTGCATTTTTAATCCGCATGACTGCATATTCAGACCGCATATGTGGCCGCGTGGAAAAACTGCATGGAAATTCTAAGCACGGCTGCCGACTGCATACGCATATGCAGCCCATGCGGCCGCATTTTAAAACACTGGTCAAAACAACACTGTATAACATCACTCCATATGAGGTGTGTGCTGCATGAAGCAAAAACTGCTATGTCAATGTCTTTATCCTAACTTAAAAAAGGGGCCAACTTTTAATAAGCTCTAGTGGATAAGAAAGTTGAACATACAAAATTTATCCAAGGTAAAAGATGAGAAAATAAACAGAAAATTGTCGTCAGTAGAAAAAAAGGTGAAAATAGTTTACGATTTTTAATTTTACTTTTAAGAGACCTTTTATGTACATAAATCGGTAACACCAATTAGAACAAAAAGGGAAATTACAAGGCTCTTGGCCAAACATAAGCTTACATTTCTATGGGACAAAAAATAAGCTACATAAACAGGGGAGGAAATTTTCTTTCAATCTGATTCCACATTTACTTCCGCGAAGTATTTTTGCCTAGTATCAAGAAATATTGACATAAATATCAGCTTGTAACCATAAATAAAAACACTGAATGAGACAACAATCTTTTGCTACTTCCACGAACATTACAAATTTATAATGTACACAAAAGAGCTCGGCTATGTGACATTGGTGATATTTCAGACTAAATGCCACCCACTCATAAACCTATTAGATTAACTTCAAATGACGAATTCAAATCGTTTAAATAGATTTACTCCATAAGTGGTGCGTTTATATGCAAAATTTATAATTTAAAATTTCTCTAGTTTCAAGTCAAGCCATTTAATTTTTTTTTTAAGTTAATTTTAATACATTCGTTTTTCATCATTTGTCTACCAACATATCCAGTATATGCAAGTTGCAAGTAATACTTATTTCTTACGTCAACTGCGACAAAACCCCAAAATATAATGTCATCATTGGTAAAATGGGAAATTTTGGTGTTATTGCCAAAGCAACCCAAGCGGTTTCAAATTAAATGTTTCTACATTGGCAAGAAAAAACTCACATTTCCTTTTTCTGATATTTATTCTGTAGCCATTGAGCAGTAGGTTGCGCCTTCTTAAATGGTTTGTATCCTCCTGATCTCTCCAAAAACTCTTCAATTAACCTGTGTAACAAAAACCCTAATTAAGAAGACATCTAGAGATCCCAAGAGTTATCAAACTATGAATTAGAATTTGTGCTATCTTCACTGTGTAGTTTCTGCACGTCTCTGAAAAAAAAAAAAACATGAATTTGTGCTATCTTTGAGAATATGCATCTTAGTTTTGGAATGTTTCTCTGAGGGATATCTTTCTCTAACCAGCACATCTCTACTTTCTCTCTGATGCATCTATTTTGGGAAGTCTGTATTTGAGTATTTGGTATTCCACATAATATAGAATTGTATTATGCTAGTAGGTATTCTTCTACAAGAATATGCTGCAATTCATATATATAACCTCAGGATATTGTCTTTTGGTAACAAGAAAACTTTTGACAATAATTATTATTTTTCAATTTCAATTCTATCTAAATCTTGTCAACGAACACTGAATATGGTCCCTGGAGTGCAGTTGAGCTCTAATTTTTTATTGCTAATTTTTCCAAAATTCCCATTTTGGTCATTAAACCTATTACTTAATGTCATTATCATCATCTTTCTCTCAGAAAAATCATATTCAGTGCTCGCAGTATGGTTGTATGTCAGGCGATGCTGTTTAATTTAGAAAGCAACAAGATGCTACTACAAAAATTGTAAGCGCATAAAATAATGAACATACAAGCTACACATAGATTTCTGAGAAGCTGCCACCTCACGATCTGGAAATGATTCCTCCATGCGATAGCTCAACCATACATACAAATCCAAAACCTACAATTCATCGAAATAAATAAATTTTTAATAGTTTAGCACATACCAATTAACTTGTAGTTGTGTGTTAGACCATCATATGAAGTAAATAGTAAATTGTATTACACACATTGTTTCAGTTATGGTCTTTAAAATGTCCCATTTTTTTTCAATTTTGATTGGGAGCTGTCATTTATCAGTCAACAAGTGAACATAAGTACTAAGTGTTTATGTGACATGATATTTTTTATAGTTTAGCACGTATCAAATCAATCACAGGACCAAAATGATAATTACTGGGATTGAGATGAGAAACCGGCAAATTTTAAGGGTCACAACAAGATGTTGATGCTTTGAAGTACACTTATATGAGATCTGACCTTGTGAATTGATTCTAATTCTTTGAGTTGATTTTGTGTTTTTGGAACTTGAAGAGTGCCAGGCATGAAAATTTCTTTAAGCCGAACAAGTCCTTTCTTTGAGAAGTTTTCTGCAAACTGCAATAAGAAAATATATCAGATTCGGAATAAACTTTTCAATTCCATTTTATAGGATATAATAACAAGTACAAATATATCAGATTAAATTGATTCTAGTTCCATTTCAATAATAAATGAAGGTGGGACCATAATGGTAAATTCTGGGCACTCAAATCCCAAACAGGGAATTTAAAAAACTTAAGGGACCAAAATGGTTTGATACATTAAGCACCAATTTTGCAATTTAATAACAGTACCGTAGTGCAAGCAAAGAAAAATTTGAAAGAAAATAGTGAGAGCAAAACTTGCATGCCTGAATCAAGCCTTGAGCTGAGATATCATCTGCCATGTCCACTGGACTGAAATAAGCAACACAATATTCTCATATGCGTTACCAAAATTGAATTTAGTTTCCCAATACAATTGGCATTTACGTAATTTTGATAATACCTGAGGCAAAAAAGGTACTTGTCATACAATGCTAGGGGAAGCCCATCAACCACAGCTGCAACTTTCTATCCTCCAAAATATGTCAACCAACAGAAAAAAAAGTAAAAGAAAAGAAAATTTTTTTTTTGAGGGTTTTTGAGAATTTAAAAAAATTCAAGAACTCAACATATATCCTACCGATTAATATTCCGTTCATTTTGGAATAAAATGAAAACATCTTTATGAAATTTCAATAGAAAAATTATATTTTATTTTTTTATTATAGAAGTTTCAATTTTATTTCAAATGAATAATTCCATAGATAGAATTCATTAATACATGCCCAATTATAGGAGTCAACCATTAACCTATAGAGGTGATTTAATTGAATGAGCAAAAGTTCTATAGTATCTTACCATCAAATCCTCACAATCTGAGATAAAATAATCAGAAGATAACTTTGCTTTCGCCAAAAACTTTTCCTGTATTTAATAAAAGCTAAATGTTATAAGATTTTCCACCTTATCAAGTAGTTCAACAAAAATGTCCAAGCTGCATTCATAAATCAACGTCTGTATATAGATAGATTTATAAAAAGAGGAAGAGCTGTGTACCAGTACTGGATAAAGGGCTTTAGTGGAGTGCATTCGCGAGTAGAGGGATAACAGATCAAAGGTAGGAAAGAGCCCAGCACTCTGATACAAAACAATTTTTTAAAGTTTAATTACAACAGATCAACTGGACAAGTCTGTTTTCTTCTTGTTTTAATTATTGTTATATGTACGACCTTCTCTTTAATTAATACAATTGTCAGTTAGTACTTAGTACATAGTCAACTAGCATTCAAACAAAAAAAAAAATCGAACACTTTTGTCAAAATGGGTAGGTTAAAATGATCTGAAGTAAGAGTATCAAAACACAGTCTTCTTGAGGACCTTGGCCTATAAAGCAGTACGGGTTGGTTTATGAGAGGATGATGAACAGTGATTTTTAATCTCTGATAAGGGACCTTTATACAATTTTTTTCAATACCACTTGTAACTAAATGGACAAACAGGATGGTAACCTCCAAAACAGGAGAAGCGGCATTGAGAGATGAATGTAGCAGAGGCAAATCCTTTCCATTTAAGCACGTCACTTCCCCAACAGGAAATTTGGAGCCATATCTACCAGCTCTCCCTAAATGCACAAACACATATAGCACAATTAGTTAAAAAATGACTAGAATTTCTGCTTTGTAATTCGTTTTGCTTTAGGCCCATTCGGCAACATGTGGAATGTTGAAAGAATAGATGAGAAGTGGAATTTCGAATAGTTGTACTATTCCGATCATGTTTGGTTGATGGTGAAAGAGTGAAATAGTGGAAGAGTATTAGTAAATAAGCCAATATCATCTCTTGGAAAAGGCCAATTCCACTATTTCACCATCCCCATGGAATAGAGAATTGACTCATAGAGGAATAGAGGGACCAAAGTGTAAAAAACAGGAATTTGACTGCAAAAGTTCAAACTCAATTCCACTTTTCCCATTTCCACAATTTCTATTCCACTCTATTCCCCTTTTTCCACACTTGCCAAACAGGCCCTTTGGGATTTATCAGGAAATACTTAAAAAGAGTACAAGAAGAAATAACAAGTACCTGAAATTTGCTTTATTTCAGGGACAGTTAATTCGCGGGTTGATTCCCCGTCAAACTTTTTCATTGTAGAGAAAATAATCCTTGAAATGTTCAAATTGAGACCCATTCCAATTGCATCGCTAGCTACCAACACATCCATTTCACTTTTATCATCATTGAACAGTGTAGCCTGAAAATTTAGTTTCAATTTTATCAATGAATTTAAATTCATGACTCAGAAGAAGAAACACTATACTTGCCAAATTGTTGTAACTTTTGTAAGTTATCATGTTTTGAGGTTTTGCATATTATCAAAACTTTCATTATGCTTTTTTATAAAATACGCCAACCAATTTAAGATGTTTCCGGAGAACAACTAATAATTATAATAGTTGCAGACTGCCAGCCATTTTCTTTCTTTCACAAGATGTTTGCAAAGAAACCCATAGATTTATATGTTGGGTTCCCAGTTTATATGTACCCGTTAGAAAGCTAACTTCTTGATTCAAGTTGACAAGTTTGGTCGTTTCTCAATAACTTTATTATTCATTCATTTACAGATGGTTCAGACAAAGTGTTGGGCCTTAGTGATAACATACATAATCTTGGATGCTTTCTGCAAAAACTAGAAAGATTTTGGGTAATTTGCATCAAAGGAAAAAAATAAAGATGAATGTCCATTGAAGTTTGTACCAATCTCTATCAAACAAGGAATATATTTTCAAATTGGACTACCTGTTTTGTTCGAGTTTCTGGTGGCAATGAACCATAAACAACAGAGCATAGATGCTTCCCACGTGCTTCAATTTTTTTCTGTTATACCCAAAAATGAAAAAAATTCTTAGTCCTAATATTTTTTTTCTTTTCTGCAGTTTGAAGCATTGTTGCTAACCTTCAGCCTATAAATATCAGTCCGAGAGAAGGTAACGATGCAATCTCCCTTTTTGATGTTCGAGAAGGATTCCAGGGGAACTTTCAAAGGAACCAGTGGTGACAGCCGTTCGTAATATTGAATCTGTAAAAGTAGCAGTAATATTACTTAATCCATTTTTTTTTGTTCTATTTTTATTCAGTGGCATCCGCTGCTGAAATTTGATAATTGAATAATCACATATGCACATGAAATGTAAATTGCATCTTGAATACCACAAAACTTGAGAAACATGCCAAAATTTTTGATTTGAGAATTGGAGATGTGAGCAGATATATGTTTTTGCATTTATAATATTTTCTTGTTCTTTTGACAAGCATATTATACTTTGAGGTTTTACATAACTGAAGGAAACATTTCTGTTCTTCCATTTCACATTAATCATAATATAATTGATTTTCTTTTATATAATATATTATTCACAATGGTATAGTAACTTCATATTTATTTGCATAAATATAATTATTTTGTGCAGGATAAACCTGGGAGACGTTTGTCCATTTTCTCTTCTTCATTTTTTTCTTCAATCTCTTGTAGGGTTTTACATTTAGATCAATTAACGAATAACGATTATATAGCCAATCATTTTAGGCATACCATAATTTGTTAAAGGAAGAGAAATACCTGAACATTATCACCGGTAACTTCAAGTATTCTTTGGATAAGAGGGACTGAAGCAGGATCACCACACACATGTAGTTCATCAGAGCAAATCCCTAGCAATGCACGGGTGAAAGCAAATCCTCTTGTTTTACAACTCACCATCTGTAAATATAAAAATTCTATCAAAACAAACTCAGAGAGGAGGTAGAAACTAAATATATAACTTTACAATATGAATACTTTCAACCTTTCTATTTTACTTCATTTTTTTATTCTATCATTTTTTTCTCATCAGGTGTTATCAAACAGTGACAAGAAATTCAAACAGTTGTCACTTTTATTGGAAAGCAATGTCGGGATACTCTACAATTTCTTCATTCTTTCTAGGCAATTCTGCACGCTACTATGCAAGTTCTTTGCACTTTCTGGGCTCATTTTTTTTTTTTTTTTTGCAATGTTCAGGTAGATATCCAAAAATCACAACCTTATCGACAAGGCATGCAAAACAAGATATAAAGGACAAAAAAAGGAACCTGAATTTCATCAATAACAGCACACCGGTATTCGCTAGAAACATCAGCCATCTCAACTGTTACTGAGGTGTGCTGGGCACCGTCAATTTCGTCTCTTTCTTGACCTGTAATAAGGTTGCATGGCACCTTTGCTTTGTTCATTCTCTGTGCAACCTCCCATGCCAGCAGTCTCAGGGGCCCACAATACAGACCTTCACCATTTCAATTACACAAAGTTTAATAACCCATTTTTATAAACTCCAATCTAGAATTTGACATTCACTCCACATAATAGCTGTGTAAACAATTAAATAATCCAACAGAATGCACCCAGATCCAAAACAACACATGCAACCTGACCGTGTTATATACATTGAATTTCTAAAATATCAGATTAGACATATATCTTTAAAGGTATTTTCGTAACTTTTAGATAAAACAACATGTTTCATTAGTGTATCTTAGACACTCTCTCAGCCCCTCAAAGTTTCAAATCAAATATGAATTCGAGATATTTCTTAAGTAACAATGAAAAATTGAAGGAAAAAGATCTCTTCCATATGATACCATTATTCCTCTGGTCCGATATCCCATTTATAGATATCAAATTTACTGAATTACCTTAGTTTGGCCCTCAATTGTACACTTAAACATCCTTTCTTCTAACAAAAACCACATTAACCTCAATTGTGAAAATGGATACAGCGGGGTGAAAGAAATGAATTAAACAGGGAATAAGAAAAAAGCGAAGAATTCATCAATTCAATAGTCAAACTTATGCTGGCACCATACAGACTGTCATACTATCAAAATACCAAATGAAGCCTCCGTGCTTTCATTGAAATTATAGAAAAAAATGTAGTAATACCTGAGGAACTTGCCTCTAACCGCTTGAGTGCATGGTATGTCTTCCCGCTGTTTGTGGGACCCATGTGTAAAAATACATTGCGTTTCTTTTTTCTAGCATTTGGGTACCATAAATGCGGTTGTCTGTCATAAAGAGAAAGTGGCATTTAAGAAATGTCCATTGACCAAGAATTGTCAACTATACTAACCTTTACATGGACTTACTTCAAATGATGCACATTAATCAACAGTTGGCAAACACCTGATACTATTTTTTTGAAGGTTAGCGGGTGAAATGCCCACTTAATTTGTATTTACAGAAAAGTTTGGCAAACACCTGAGCTTGTCCAGGGTTTCTCTATTAAGCCTCATTCAAGACCCACATTAGGAAAAAAAAACCAATGAAAAGAAAAGGCCGGGAAGAGAATAAGTTTGAGTTCAAGAAGCAAAAGACAGATCCTAAGGATTGATAAAGTATGGTAATCCTTGGTCATGTGCTATTGTAGAAATCTTACAAGAGAAAGAAAAATAGGTATTTTGAAAGAAAAACCAACAGTAAGTCATATACAAAACAAGACCCGTGATTTTAATATTTGTAAAAAAACCACCAACTCGAGGCATCAGAAATGACAAATTCATGCTTATGAATTTATTTATTAAGCATGTTGTTGAACATTGGACCACGTTGACTAATATCAAACCTCCAGCAATCAGATTTTTAGATACGCAATATGGCTCAGAGAAGGAAACCAAGTGGATTTAACATTTCGTTTAGCATTTTGCTTTTTCGACGTGGAAGAGTTGTCAAAATCTTTATGACATTAAAGAATGTACTCCTTTTGTTACTTTTCTGGTCACTCTGAGTAACTTTTGGATTCATTTGTAAAATCAGGTCGTTTTCTGCAAATATAAAAAAATTACAGGTATCTACTCTCTATTGCCAATAAACTCAAAGAAGAATTCTTACGTCAAATCAGTCAAGTCAAACTTAGCAGAGCTGTGGTAGCTATTTGTAGAACTTAACTGGCAGTATAACCAAGCATTGCAATCCATATTCAACAGACATGATCTGATCGTGGTATCTAAAATAAAGACAAAATCATGTGCTAAGTTAATTAAACTAGATTTATTTCATCTTTGTATCAGATGGCTAGATGAGCAATACAATGTAGAAACCCAATGCTGTACCAGTCTACAGACCAACCTCGATTTATTATTTTACCAGCGCAGTTAGCCCTGAGACTATATTTTGGTGTAGAGACAACATGGTTCTCTTAGACAAAAATACAAACAGTTGGTGTGCAAGAGAGATGCCTAAGCACAGAGAGAAAAAAAAATGGATTGCACGAACCATGAAAAAGAGGAGAGGAGGAGAGGCTTTTGCGAAGAAGGAGAGCACGCATCATCGCCATTTTTGCGGCGAAGAAAGGAATCAACTTCTCTTCCAAATCGCAGAAAAATTGGGAAAAAAATTTAATTTATATATATATTATATATAACGAGAGAGAGGGAGGAATTGGAAATGAACGGACGAACTAACAATCAGGCATTGGCATTGCCTTATTTCACTCAAGCAACAGAGCTTAGAATATTCCTTTCGTCTACTGTTCTTTTAATCTTTTTTTTTTTTTTTTTGTAAAATGAAATGAGTATCTGAAGTCTGAACCGAGTTGATACTGAGTATCCTCTGAGATATCTCATATTTTGCGTGACCGACGTGTCCGGTGCGTATCCTCTGAGATATCTCAACTTTTTCGTGGCCGACGTGTCCGATGCCTATTCGGTGATAGCGCAGGGGCCCGTATTATTTGTGCTTTTGAGATTCGTGCAGAACTTATTTAAACTGTTAACATTTTCCGTAAAGTCACGCAAAGTTTGAGATATCTCAGAGGATACGAATTCTGTCTATTCCGGGTTGGATCAGGTGCCAGTATTATATCTGCTTTGAGATTCGTGCAGAACATATTTGAACGGTCCAGATTTTTCATGAAAGCACGCAAAATATGGAATCCGTATCCTCTGAGATATCTCAAACGTTGTATGACTTTATAGAAAATCCCAACTGTTTAAATACGTACTACACGAATCTCGAAGCACACATAATACTGACCCCCTCCATCACCCCCGAATAGGCACCAGACACGTCGGTCACACAAAAGTTGAGATATCTCAGAGGATACGCACTCCAAAATATGAGATATCTCAGAGGATACGAATCAATGTGGGTCCAATGAGCATCGGACTCAAACTTGAGTTTAATGGGTTATATCCGTCCGATCGTTTTTATGATCGTGCGCACAAATATTGAAGCTGATGCGTACACTTATTAAAGCAGTGCGCACGGATCTTAAAGCGTATTGTACGGACGTAAAACCCGTCGAACCAAATTATAACATTTGTCCCGGTTGAAATATATCCACCTGATGATGAAAAGTCCAACTAGGAGTTAATTTTAGGCCCAAACAACCCACTAGTGGCCCATAAAATTTAAGTAAGCACTTGGCATTTTTAGGCCCAATTAAGTTTTTTGAATTGTTTAAATCTCAAATTTCTATAATTTGTTAAAAGCACAAGTAAATAGATATTAATTCTTGCTATAATCTGATTTCAAAAAAAAAAAAAAATCATGCTATAATTCTTCATAGCTTTTAGAAGATCTCTCTACACCTCAAATAAAATCAATAGCTTTTTATTTACGAGGATTGCTGTAACCAAATAAAAACATAACAAAAATTTCAAAACTTAGTTCTGGCCTTAGATCAAGCTAAGAAATGGTTGCCCAGATATCACTATCAGTATGCATGCTATGCAGAGGGCATGATTGATGATCTGTATTTGTTCCGAACTGGAGGCTCCAGTTTGATCGATGCAACCTGATCGTGATGTCAAGTCCATAGGCTCCTGCCCTTCTCTCACTGGTACAACTTGATTATCAAGTGTGCTGTTTGGTACAAGAACACTTGCCATTGGACTTGGTATTGTTGCAACTGTTGAATTTGTGTCAATTGTTGGAGGTGGAGTCATAGCAAGAGGCAGTACGTCTAAAAGAAAAATAAAACAACTAAAATTAATAATTTCTACTTCATGTGTGCTATCTTTAAAATATATTTTAAAAAATGCTCGTGCAAACAAACTCAGCTCCATATTATAATACATCTCCTCCCCTTCCCTGGTCCGGATCCACTAAATAACTACAAATTTGAGTTTGGATCCGAACCATCCAATTAGAATCCGGATCAATCCGGTCCGACGTAGAACGCACGGTTTCCATTTAATATTTGAGCAAATTCTGATTTGTTGGTCCGATGTCAAACAGTAATTGAGAGGATATGAAATCAAACACACAAAAGAGACACAGAAAGAAGATTTTCCTTTTTAAAATAGAAGATTTAACCTTGACAAGCAGATAGGGAAGGCATGAAAAGATTGCAGCCGGGAAGCTCAATTCCATGTGGTGAAGTTGGAACGGGATTTCTCGAATCTAAAAAGAGATTAGTTGAGAACATGATTGAGCACGCGCACTTCTGGCCAATACTGAGTGCTTGATTCAATGCCTGGCAACAGACCTCAGTTGTGTTACTAGCCGTTCCAACTGTCAAGCACGGGACTAAGTTCACTTCCTGGAAGTAGCAATCTGGTAACTGTGCTTCAGTTGATTTAGTCATGAAAGCAATTGCTAACAATAGAACTAAAACCACTTTTTTAGCCATTAGCATTGATAAGTTCTGCACAAATAGGTTTCCTGCTTGAATAGAGCTGCTAATATATTTGATATCACAGAGGCCCTATTTTAGTTCATGGTAAACTCATGACAGGCAAGTCCAATTGGCATGATTACTTGTGAGTTGATACCATGCCAATGACCAAGGAAAGTGGAACTCAGTACCATACCATATCAGCCTGTACCAGTACCAGCCAGTATGTAAACTAGTGCATCCAATTTGCCTAGTATAAAAGCCAGTTGTGAGTTTATTTCAGTTCTTCCAACTACTTTATTTTTGTTATTTTTTCTTCTTTTAGTTATGTTACATTTCCTTGGCTTGTGCTCAGATCTGAGTAACTCAATTGCCATGGAAATCTCTACATATACTTTGAGTCCTTTCACTGCAACAGCAAATTGTATAACCGTACCAGAAAAACTACTGTTGTTGTATGCTTTATGTAACGACATTCATATCTAAATCAATTTTGCACAAAATCTATTTTTCAGGATTAAAACTAAACAGTTCCCACTAGACCCAAAATTATTCGTGCATGGATAGGTGCATAACATTCATATAAAAAAGGACACCACTTTATCCCTGTCACAACCACAAACTAAGCATGCTCTACCTAATTAATTGATTTATATCAGAATATAATTTCCTGAAGTACCCCTACAAAACTTTGAACATATCTCATCTACCGCTACAATTACAAACATATCCCCTCTCCAAAGAAAACACAAGCATTCTCTCTCCACAGAAAAACAAAAAAATACTAACTCTTAATCTTTTTATCATTCCTGTTGCGTTTCCTTAATTCCCTTCTCTCGACTGAGTACTGCTTCTTTATCATCATATTTTGCAAGGAATTTCTCACAGCTGCAGATGCAGCTGCAAATGCTGCTTCTTGAGTTGCGGTATCTAGACTTCCCTGTAACTGCATTAGCAGCTTCTCTCCACCTGGAACTTGGCTGTCTTCCAACAGTACAGGGTCTCGACTGCAAGCATCCGATAAATCCTTTTGGACAAAGGATACAATTCTCACACGTGTCAATAGCTGTTCCTTGCTATTACTAAGATCTGAAGAAGACAGATTGGATGCACCCATAACTGTCCACAAGTGATCTTTTGATGAAACAAGTGCTAAACTTGTAGGTATATATGATTTCTCCATCGATACATTCTGCAAAAGAGAATCATGGCAGTAAAGGATTTTGAGAGAGAGAGACTATAAATTAAAAGGGCAATGTTCAAATTAGCTCTTTATTCGCATATTTTATATCGGGGATAAAGTGCATCTTGTCCTCTATATGTTGGGAAATGTAAATGCAGTCTTTGAATTATTTAATTCAGAAATTTATTACCTAAACTATAAATTAAAGTGCTGCATGATCGTTTCTCAACTAATTAGTAATATTGCTACAAATTGTCAGTTTTGTAAGATCTCACCTTGACAAAAGACAGGGTTTTAGCCGAGAAGTCACAAGACAGCAACATTACACCATTATAGCTGCATTACAAAATCAAATAACACATAAAATAAACATATCGTCTCATAATGCCTTTCATGTATTATCATCACTTTTCCTTGGTGCAATCAAACCCTACTAAATGAATCTGCAAATAACACCTGACATCTCAAATATTAACAAATGAAGAGAATATGATAACAGAATCCAACTAGTAATCCATGAAAAGCTTACTGTAGATTAACAATTTAAAAAACAAATATTAATCCTCTATTACAATGCAACCTTACCTCTGAACTGCTACAGCAATTAGCGAACCATCAGACGAGGCACATATATCTGTCACGGCTGTTTTGTTGTTCTCCTCTATTTCACTTGTGTCTAAAATTCCTTCCTGAAAACAAAAATTAGTACCTCAAGAAGAAAGGAGAATATTTTTTTTTTCATTTGTCCTCTCATATATAGGTACCAACCAACATGGATATAAAATTTAGGAAGAAGAAAAGTATTGCATGAAGCATGAAATTACCTCGTCACCCAGTGCACATGTATAGAGAAGCGTCCCATTAGAGTAGTCCCATAGACGAACCTAAGTAACAAATGACTATAGCATTCAAAATTCAATACTAACAATATATATTTATAAAAAGCAAGTTTAAAACTGGAGGTCGAGGTAAGGGACAGGCTTAAACTACTTAGCTTTATTAAAAATCTCGCACTGTTCATGAGTGGGTAATTAATTTGCACCCCATACACACACACACACACACCTCATTCTAAGATAATGTAGCAGTAAACAGGATATTTGTCAACAAATATAAAGAGTTAGGTTCGGGTGCTTTGCGTAATTAGTGACATGTTTAGCTATGACCTCCGAAACCTATCGAATAAGTAGCTTCAAACGACGAATCCAAACCTTTGAAACCGATCAATTCCGCGAGTGATGTGTTTACATGAAAAAATTTTCAAATTCATTCCGTATAAAGTCAAGCGGACAAAAGAAGAAGGTTGTTAGGTTATTTTAAGCATACATTTGTCATCACTTGTTAACTGCTTGACTTTACATTGAATGAATTTGAAAATTAATAAATTTTGCAAGTAAATGCATCACTCGTGAAGTAGATCAGTTTCAACAGTTTGGATTTGTCGTTTGAAGCCTATATGATAGTTTCGAAAGTTGTAGCACAACATGTCATTAAATGTGCACAGCACCCTAGTCCAACTCCAAATATAAAATAAAAGAATGTATACAGTTAAGTCGCCACCGCCTGATAAGAGGAACCCCTTGCTTTGATCCTGAGTGCATATGAAGGTAAGGCATGACACAAAACTGTGGAGGAGAAAACAACAAAAGAAAATAAAAAAATTGAACTAAAAGATATAGAAGTTGATCAACACCTTTGATATCATGAAATGTGCAATCATAATAATAGCACAACAACTCTTACAGCCATTATTGTACCTAGCATAACTAAACATTTAGGTTCAGCCGTGTTACTGTTCCCATGGGGAAAAAAAGTTTCATTTCAACTGAATTTTTTTTCCCACAGAAACAGTACTTTTCAGTTCAATTCCTAGGCCCATGCCCATTCCCAATTGGAGGCTGAACAGGCCCTTAATGTACCTAGCTTTGTAGAATTCAAAGAAAAAATGTCACAAGTAACAGAAAGTACCTAAATCCCTAACCATTGCCTTAAGCTCACAAATCAGACATAGCGGATATACTAGATGCCTTTGTGTTTTCATAAAATATTAGACTAAAATAAAAAATATTAAACTACAATGGAAGAATAGAGAACTCACTCAGTATGTCCAAGGCAGAAACACTGTATTTCATGTGCGCCTTTCAAAGCATTTCTTGGGAATACAGTGATCTAAACATTCATTTAGAATATGGTATAAAGTGAAAGCAGTCAGATAATAATATTACATGTTTAAACAAAAGTGCACAAACTCAAGTAATTATAAACATGAAACCAAGTGCTGCCATACACGAATTTTGTGATCACGGTCAGCTGTTGCGATAAATCTTCCATCAGGAGAGAACTTCTGAAATAACACAAGAAATTCTAAACAAGTTATTAAATAAAGCAAAAAAAATTTGAAAGCAATATGACAAAAGGTGAATTAGAAATAATACCATGCTAGTAATAATGCTACAATAATGGCCCAGAATTGGTAGAGCTTTCGTATCTCTATCTTCCTTCAAGCTCATTATCCATACGACACCAAATTTATCAGCAAAAGTTATGTACCCACTGTCTTGGCTAATAGAAACTGCACTAACCCTCTTCTCAGATTGACTGTTCAAATAAACATAAACAGATCCCAGATATAATAAAATATAAATTTTCATTCAAAATAACATTTTATGATTAAGGACACGATCACTTATTACATGGTGCGAATGCAGTTCCAGGAATTGGTCTTCCATATCTTAACAATTTTGTCATCACCAGCAGATACAAATAATTCACCATCAAAACTGAAACTGATAGCTCTTACGGAGGCTGAGTGGTGGGGCCCGCCCAAGTCATCCAATGGAGAAACTGCACAGTCTTCTCTGATTTGGTACAAAAAGAAGGAAATAAAATTGTAATGAATACTAAAACAACGGAAAATATTATTAAATCCATAGCAAAAATTATTCAAATCTATATTACAGAGTTAAATAACCACTTGAAGGACATGTCCAGCATCATATTTATTTAAGAAACACTTCCTCAACAAAATATCAAAATAGGTGTATCATAAACCGAGACCATGTGAAATATGATAAAGGATACAAACATGACAAGTATCTCTCTCCTAAATTCTCCAATAGTGCACAAGTTTGTTCTTTTCTTCCTCAATTGCATAGGAAAGAACAGCGACCATAGAAGGAGTCTATGCACATCTTTAAATGTAAATGCGAAAAAAAAGGTTATCCATTTTTTTTAATGTTTAGCAGAAGTACAAGTGATATTTCCTAATTAGGAAAATTCGCACTCACTCTACTTAACATTTGATCAGGTCAAAGCCTCAAACATTTTACTATTAACAATTTAACATCTCCAAAGAAATTCTGACTTGAGATCAAAGACGCGAAGCTCGCATCCAACAGCAACGACGACAGAGCTCTCCGTCGGATGGACGGCGATGAGCGCCGGAGCAGCCCCGTCCGTACAAGCATTTCCGATATCGGATTCTTCGATCAAACTCTCCTCCATTCACAACTCCTGAAAAACGAACTTCTCGAGGGCTATAATTCGATTCGAGAAAGTCGAGTACAAGAGCAAGAATTAGGGTTTTGTCTGAGTCTCGGTGGAAAGGAATTCGTATCCCCTCAGGTAACCTGACTGAGTAGAATTGAATTGGACGGTCCAAAAAGGCTTCGCACGCATCTCAAAGCAAAAATAATACTGCCCCTACTGTCATGCGAACACCGGCTGAAATTAAATCTGGACCGTCTATTTCAATTGTGTTAAGTCAGGTACCTGGGAGGATACGGATCCTGGTGGAGAGTTGGCACGAAAAGAAAGGTTAAACTTTTGGGCCGGATCCGTTTGAAAAGTGGATCTCAATGAATGGCTAAAACTTTGGGCCGGCTTCGTTTGAAATGTGGATCATTATGGGCCTCTGTAAGACATGAGGGATTTTGGGTTTTAAGTCTAGCACAGAAGCCCAACTGCCCAAGGAGGCTAATCGTTGATTGAAGGTGGGCAAAATTGACCAATGAGTCCCTCAAAAATGTTGTTAATATAAATAAATTAGTTCTGACATTAAATGTTCGAAAAAATTGTCAATAAGTTTTAATTATATTCTTGCAATGAATTTATCATCTTATGATGAACAGTTGAACACAACTAAATATAGTAAAAATATCGAAAAAATAATGTTATGTACTTTTTTGCAACGAGCTGAGACATAAATGAAATCAGCACAAGCCAAGCTGGATAATGCTCAAACTCATTAATAGGAAGCCGATCAGAATCAAATGATCTAATTACGAGTTTTATTTAGCGAACTTGAATCAACCACGAACTATGAGTTTTTTTTCTTTTTTCTAACTCTAGAGCAGACGAACTATATACCTCAAGGATTTGTTTGGTTTTGTTTGGTTGCAAAATAAAAATAGCAAGAATAACTAAATCAAAAATACCGATTTTTTTTATTTATATCCAAAAAAATATATAAATTTAAAAAAATAACCAAACCGCCTGTTAATTTCCAAATCTATCCAAACCTGAAATTTTTTTTCCGGAATTAAGATTTTTTTTTAGGAATTTTTTTTTCATTTTTCATTTTTTATTTATAATTTATTTATTTATTGTATTGAAGTATTACAAATATTTAATATATTTTTTTAAAAATAGATGGAATACTATATAATTTGATTTATTCGAATGACTGCTACAAATAATCTGGATCAATATTTTTCATGCCGGATTTTTTATGGCCGTAAGAAAAAATAATATATGTATATGTATATGTATGTATAATATAATATATGTATATATATGTATATATAATATAAGAGGAGGGTTCCAATGCCTCATTTTTTTCATACTTCATCATACCTCATATTTTATATTTTCATTTTCAAAGTCCAAATTGTCGATCCGAACCATTCAATAAAATATTTATACTAAAATATGCATGGAGATTAAATTTTATATTTTAAAATATTTATACTAAAATATGCACATTTTAAAATATACATATAATATAATATATGTATATGTACATATAATATAATATATTTTTTAAGATGGGTAGAAAATCACTGTTTTTTGAACGGTTCAAAAACATTGATTTTGTACCTATCTTAAAAAATAGCAAAAAGAATAAAAAAAATATAAAATTTCATCTCTATGCATATTTTAGTACAAATATTTTATTGAACGGTTCGGATCGATAATTTGGACTTTGAAAACAAAAATATAAAATATGAGATATGATGAGGTATGAAAAAAAAAATGAGGCATTGGAACACTCCTCTTATATTATATATACATATACATATAAATATATTATATTATATTATTTGCTCTTACGGCCATAAAAAATCCGGCATGAAAAATGTTGATCCAGATTATTTGTAGTAGTCGTTCGAATAAATCAAATTATATAGTATTTCATCTATCTTTTTAAAAATATATTAAATATTTGTAATACTTCAATACAATAAATAAATAAATTATAAATAAAAAATGAAAAATGAAAAAAAAAAATTCCGGAAAAAAAAATCCTAATTCCGGAAAAAATTATTCCGTATTTAGGATCCAATTTCCTGAAAAAAAAAATTCGGTTTGGGTAGATTTGGAAATTAACAGGCGGTTTGGTTATTTTTTTAAATTTATATATTTTTTTGGATATAGGTAAAAAAATCGGTCAAAAATAGCTATTGTTTATCTTATTATAATAACTAAATTTCAAAACCCTTAAAATACAATATATTCTAATAAGGCAAATAATTTAAATACACTACAAATGTTATTTTAAATATAATTTCTCTTGTTATTTTACTGGTTAGGCGATGCAGTTCAGGAATGGCTACCTCAGGATCTGAATGAAGTACCTTTGGAGGTGGTACCTCCTGATGTTGAGCAGATGATTGTTTGGCTGTCAGATGACTCCTCTTGAAGCTAGATATCATGTGCTAAGCACATCATAACTTAACCTTTTGATCATTAGCCTTGCTGTGGCTTAGCTAGACTTATCTTGTTATGCTTGTTTTGGTACTTTGTTGGAACAACCAAACGTTTAAATGTGCTGTCATTAGTTCTATTATATGCTTTTTCTTTTTCTTTTCTTTTTCCTTTTTTTTTTAGTTTATGCTTTGCCTTTTTGTGTATACAGACTTTGAAGTTTCATATTAATGAAATGGGACTCCTGCCTCTTTTAAAACAAAAAATGTATTTTTTTGCAACGAGCTGAGAAATAAATCAAATCAGCACAAGCCAAGCTGGATAAAGCTCGAACTCATTAATAATAAGCCCATCAGAATCAAATGATCTAATTACGAGTTTTTTCTAAATCAAACTCGAATCAACCACGAACTATGAACTTTTTTTTTATGCTAATTCTAAGATCAGACGAACTACTTCAAGAGTTTGTTTAGTTGCAAAATAAGAATAGCAAGAATAACTATTGTTTATTTTATTAGAATAACCATATTTCAAAACCCTTAAAATATAATCTATTCTAATAAAACAAAAAATTGGATACACTATTCTAACTATTCTAACTCAACGAAACACTGAATAGACTATTCCGTATTAGTGTTGTAAATAACAGTATGCAGTCATCAAACGGATAGAGTACCGCCAAGCGATTAATCGGATTTAATAAAAAATAATCAGTCAAATTAGTCAGAAAAATCCATAACAGTTTGACCACTACTAACGACTAATCAGCCTACTTTTTTTACAACACTTTTCTGTATAGTTTAATTTTTAAAATAATATATTCTTAATACAATCAAATATATCTTTGGGACATATTTCATACTCTTTTTACCATATCATATCATACATGTGAATAAGTCAAATCATTTTCACACCCCGGGTTTTAGAAAAAAACCCTCTCTCTCATTTTTTAAAGTATTTATCCTTCTAACACGATAAATTAAGTCCAATCAAATTAATCGTCGTGAGAACGTTTAGCACGTAACTATCAAGTTAAGATAAATACCAGAAGTTCACAAAACAAGATAAAATGACAAAGACCTTTAATTTTTTTTATTTATTTTTTCTTTCTCAATCAAATGTGAAACGTGGGAGAATTTTAAAAGAGAGAAGAAAGACCGACCGCGGAGCAAATTGATTGTACTACGTACAGTTGTCTTGTGCAAATGCAACCAGCACAAAAGTGCGGTCAAAAAAGAAAAAAAATGAAGGTCCCTTTGTGACATCGATTGTTTACATTTCTTGCTAACGCGCAAAAAAAGAAAATTAATTAGTCGCTTTGTTAATTGATTGGTCGGTTTCTGTGGCGATTCCCTTTATAGGTTGCGTGTGGTGTACAGTTCTATGAACAACTATTAGTACAAGTCTCGTCTATTTTTAACAAAACAAGTTACAAAGAATAAAGTCAAAGGAATGGTCATAGCAGATGCATTAGTGACTAGGCATATTGTATTCAAACATAATTTGTCATATTTGTCACATTTTGTTATATTTAACTAATTTTTTAAAATTAATTTATTTAAAATTTACCACTCGATCAATATTTAACAGTCATCACATGTGTTGGTCACGTGTTGTGATCAATTCTTGTGTAGTGTCATACTGTATCAATTTTTCAAAGAATCATCATATGACACAAATAATTATAACACACAATCAACACACATGCCATGTCAATTTTTCAAATAATAATTACATTACACAAATGGTCGCAGTATGTAACCAATACACGTACCGTGACCTTACATCCTTAACTTCTCTTTAGTTAAGATTTTTTTTCCAACAATAAATATGTATCCGTATATTCGGCTTCAATATCACGAAAATAAATCTGCTGTAATTCTCGACGAATTACAGGACCATGTAATTCCGATTCCAACCGTTAATCTTTTTCAAAATACGTACATTAAAACTTTTAGAATGTTTTTATATATCAGAATTTGAATTTCAGAATCCTGTAATTCCTCAGCAGATTTGAACTCCAATATGACTACTATAAAAGATCCCATGCAACATTTTATGATAAAATAGAAGCTCTTAGATCCTTCCTCCACCGACTTTCATCACTCGCCATTAAGCAAACTAAAATTAATTAATTAATGCCCCCACAACTGCTTAAAGAAAAGATCTTATCCGTTTAACTAATTTGTGTGACGAGCCTATCTTTAAGTAGACTCTTCAGCCAACAAAATTTTGAGCAGTATCTTCAAATTGAATCTCCATCAAAAGAATTTCAAATAATTAAGCAAACTTGTATGATACATGTGCAATGGAGATAGAATCAGCAAAATGTGAGTGCTGTGGGTTAAGAGAAGATTGTACCCAAGACTACATAAGCAATGTCAGAGCCGATTTCGGTGGCAGGTGGTTGTGTGGTCTCTGTTCAGAATCGGTGAAAGATGAGGTCGGCAAAGCCGGTACGGGCAAGATCGAGGATGCCATGCGGTCCCACATGTCATTCTGTGGTAAGTTCAACTCGAACCCGGCTTTCCAGGTTGCGGAAGGGATGCGTCATATGTTGAGATGTGCTTCTTCTAAGAGACTAAGAAGGCCTTTAATTCCTAGTTCTAATTAGCTTATGAATTGGGAATGGAGGTCAGAGTTGTCAATGTGTACGAATTTGATACGGATCGGACGGCTCTGTTCTAGCATAGCACTGAATTTGATTTCATGCCCATCAGAACGCCACCAATTCCTCCTAAATGACTTATGTACTTCTATTATAACTGTGTAAGTCATTTTCACACGTTTTCTTTACTGGTATTTGGATTCAGAGTTATTAATTTTCCCTTTTTTGTGTTTGTGTTGGTTTGGAGTAGCTGATGATGGTTTTACAGGGAATTTGTAACATAAAAAAGACTCCTTTGTGTCTTTTTTTTCTTTTTCTTTTTTTCTTCTTCTTATGTTTGTTGTCCTGTTGTTCTTTTCTATTGTACATTTATATTTCTTATGTGAATAGAAATGCTGTTTCCATTTTTCAAAATTTATAAAAATTATATTTAAAAAATAGAATTATACATGATGTTTTTTTTTAATAGATAACAATTTTTAATTTCTAAGAAAGTTCAAAGTGAACTTGGAAGTCAGTTACAGCAATAAGCAAATGTATTTTCACCGTAGCAAAATCTCAATACTGTTCATGTTCTCAAACCAAAAATGTAACCTACTAACCTCTAATTACTGACATAACCCTTTTGAGACCGTCATCTGTATAACTTAGAAATGCATAGATTTAGGGAAAAGATGATTTTATCCACATCAATCGCATGGGTAACTTTTAGCTGGTATAGATCTAATCTGTACTGATAATTTATCGGTACAGATTTGTACATATTCATTTTCTTCGGTATCAAGTTACAAGCAACCTCAATGAATTATAATCCTCAAACTTTTTAAGTCAATATCTCAGCCAATTTTCACAAAAATCTCACACGAAATGAGACTAAGACCAACAATATACAAATCAAACTCATTTGAACCCAACCCCCCGCGCGGCATTTCAGCTAATTAACTCTAAGTGGGTTGAACAGTTTGACCTACCTTGTGATATCCCAAAAATAATCCCCGTTTCAGTCTCCTAACCTTTTCTGAGATTTTAAACATTATCATTTCGAAAATTGCGGGGATTAATCTTGGCCCTTCAAAGAAGGCATTCCTCCTATACTCTAAAACCCACGTCTCTGGATCGAGCTGAATTGCAGGGTAAGTCCACTTCCCGCAAGTCCATGAGCTGCTGTTTCTACCTCTCTGAGTAGGAACTGGTGTCCTGTCGGACCACTGTCAATCAGAGAATTTAAGACCAAAGATTATTATACCGGTACCTGATTTATACCAGTATCTATTACTGTACCTATCCTAATGTGTGGTTTCCAAGTCTTTCCCTAGCTAGAGATTTCAAGGCCAATTACCACTGTCAATCAGAGAATTTAAGGCCAAATATTATTATACCGCTACCTGATTTATACCAGTATTTACTGCTGTACCTATCCTAATGTGTGGTTTTCATGTCTTTCCCTAGCTAGAGATTTCAAGGCCAATTACCACTGTCAATCAGAGAATTTAAGGCCAAGAGTATTATACCGGTACCTGATTTATACCAGTATTTACTGCAGTACCTATCCTAATGTGTGGTTTTCACGTTTTTCCCTAGCTAGAGATTGCAATGCCAATTACCACTATCAATCAGATAACATAAGGCCAAGATTATTTTACCGCTACCTGATTTATACCAGTATCTATTACTGTACCTATCCTAATGTGTGGTTTTCATGTTTTTCCCTAGCTAGAGATTTGAAGGCCAATTACCCCTCAATAACCCAAACTTGATATGAAGTTCTTACATGTACCGATTTCATACCTGCCATTAGTGATATCTAGTATTCTTATAATTCCTTTTTAATTACAAAATCCTAGTTGTATTGGACAATTACTAATGATATAGCAATAGAAATGTTTACAGAAATCAGCATTTTGAATTACCTCGGTAATTTTACCAGAGAGAATAGTAAGGTGCCGACTGGAAAAGGTCGTTGACAGTAAACCTGAGGTTCTTAAAGGGCTTCCCCAAATGCTCACTTCCTCTGCCATTGATTCATACATCACACACCTCCAGCGGAACAATTGACTTCCTCCCTGTTACGTTAAAAATAAATTAAAGCAAATATAAAAGAAGAAAAAACTAAATAAAACACACTTCAAGATTAATTTTACTTCTGCTGGATAAATTAGTTAGATAATTACAACTAATTAACAAATTTCTTAAAAAATAGCCAACAGATATAACATATTTACACCTCTAAAAATAATTAGACAGTTAATCCTGGAAAAGATGAGAGAATGACAAAAGAAAACCTGATTTAACTCCCAGACTGACTTGTGGGCTCCACAATCTCTAACCCTAGCACCATCTCTAACTAATGGCCTAAGCTTCTCTTGCACAAATCCAACTCTCCCCTTCAAATCTCCCGAAAGAAACCCTGATTCCTCCCCAATTCTCCCTATTACTTCCCTTTCCAATTGAGGTCCAAACGATTGCAACAGCAAACCCGAATCCACAATCCACAGGAGCAAAGACAAGGCAAGAAAACCCATAGCCCGGTAACCCACAACACTACTAGACCTCTGTCTCTTCTCCACCTTCTTTCCATTAAACGGGCGTGATTTTGCAGTAGACCGCAACAGAGGCGGAGTCATTGGAGCAGTAACAGTGGATCGGGTCTGTGGCGAGGCTGTTCGTCGGTTTAAGGGAATGAATGGCCGAGATCGATCCTTGGAAGAGAGGCGGGTACGGGACATGAGATCTCGGGTGGCATTTATGCTCGCCAAGCAGATCTCACAGTGACAGTTGGCATCCTTGCGGCAACCTAGGTAGTACGAGGAGTTGGTGGAGGCGGGACCCGCCCCTGACACTGACACTGACAATGGGGTTTTGCTTGAAGCGGTCGGTGTTAAGGCTTCGTTCTTCGCTGATTCATCATCCATGTCTTGGTTTCAATTGTGGCTTTCTTGATTCTTTCTCTGTTTGGTTTTTGCTTCTGATTTGGGGAGTAGGCGGCGCTTGTTTAGTGAAATGGAGAGATTTGGCGAATTTGCGGAGAGGAGGGTTTAAAATTTGAAATTACAAAAGCGGGCTTCAATAATATTGTTCCAACGGTAAAGTCGTAAAGAGAACGTCGATGGAGACTGGAGAGGAATTCACATCCTCTCCATTACCCGATAGGGAATCTTTTACAATTAGTAGATCTGGACCGTTCTTTTTAACTTGGCACGAATCTCAAAGCTCATAATACTGCTCCTGCGTTAGTCTGAATCTCAAACCGACTGAGAGGGTAATCCCTTACAGTACCTGGGAGGATACGAATCCGACTGGAGAGGGAGGAATCCAAAAGATTTCAATTTCCAAAGTTGATCGGATGGCAGATATTCCCTCGAGATTTGAGTACTTTTTGTCCCATCAAAACTCGTCTAACAAATCAGACGGCCCAGGAACCGTCTAGATTCCATTATTATTTTTAGAGAAGAAAACCATTTTGTGGAATACTTAGATTCCATTATTTCTTTCATAATTAATAATTCAAAACTCAAAAGAGAAGAAAAGTAAAAGTACATGAAAAATTGTCGTACAAGCAGAGAAGCGTTCAAATACTTCTCTTGATGACATATATTCCCACAATTAGATTTTGGTCTCATTTAATCCTTAAAAATGCTTTTAAATGCATCAATTAATGCATGTGCTCATTTATTGGCTACTTCATCCTTACATGCTCCACCAATGCAAATTTGGATCGTTTGATATTAATTAGACAGTTCGAATTGATTTTATAATATACCCCATTTAAATTACAAATAGAAACACAATTTGAGCTGTGCATTGCCGATTAGATAATCTAAATTAGGATGTCAGGAACCTCCTTTTTAATCAGGAATAACAGCAGATACTTTCCCCACTACATGTATGAAATATATAGCTGGTACACATACACAATTAATAAAACAATATACCAGTCTCAACTCTCAACAAATTTGTACAATGGGTGTCATATGACACCAAGTTCCAAAATTAATTTGATAGACTTCAAACGGCGATTCAAACTGTTCAAATTAATTTGCTGTATGAGTGATGAGTTTACATGCAAAATTTAAATTTTTTTTCGAGTTATGTTAGTACCAAGTAAAGTAGTCAAAATTAATGAAAATGAATGCATTAAAACTAACTTTAAAACTCTCACATTTGACCTCTTGACTTGATAGTAAATAAATTTGAAAAATTATAAATTTTATATGTAGACGCTTATTTGAATTCGTCGTTTGAAGTCAATTCAATAAGTTTTGGAATTAATAGTATATAGATTGAAATAACACTAATATCATACTAGCCAAACTCAGTAATCAACACTAAAAGCAGGAATTAAAAACAGATATGAGAAAAAGGCAACAAGCATCATTTTGATTATTATGCAAAATTTGTGAAAAATTGTGAGCCCATCACAGCAAACAGCGTTACAGCAGCTACATAAAAAAAACTGCTTTGCAATAAAATAAAAGGAGAGAAAATACAATCGATATGCATACTTAAAAAAATTAGAAATATGCACAATCAACGGTCGAGTAATAGTAAAAAATGAATCAAGCAAAGAAAAATGGGAAGCAACTTGGAGACAATTCACTTTTACCAGAATCCCTAATATTCTCTAATTTCTGTACCACCTCATCCATCTCAGGTCGGTTGTCAGGGTTTGCATCCCAGCACCTTTTCATGATCTTTGCTAGCTTGGTGGGGCAGCGTCGCGGTATTTTCGGCCGTAAACCCTATACAACCACAAAAATTGTAAACAATAGATTCTTCATATGTTTTACTAGGCATATGCACGTACAAAATTAAATACAAAATAGAGGAATATAGAACCTGTCTGACGACCCCAGTCGACAGTTCACCGAAGCTGTGAATATCTCGATATGGCATCTTACAGCAGAACATTTCCCAGAGGCATATGGCGAAACTGTACACGTCACATTTCCTGTTATATGGTTTGCCATCCAAGACCTAAATGCAAAAAATTTAGAAAAAAGCTAGACAAAAAATTATGGACTCGAGTTTCTTTATTTTATTGCTTCCTCTGCATAACATTAATGGTAGATTCAAATTAGTAAGTTTAATTAATTAGTTAAAAAGAAAAGCATTAAGTAGAACACAGAAATTAATCCACAGAGTTTTTGAAGCTATATATATCATTAGAACGAGATATAACATTTGAATTTGCATAACTGTTATGTTCTGTATCTATATTTCATGTTTCTTTAATGAAATTCTTTACTACATTAAAATTAGACCCTTTTTTTTACCTCAGGAGCCATGTAACCGAGAGTTCCAGTTTCTCCGGTCATGTCATTCGCGTTTTGGGCCTCAACACGGGCAACACCAAAATCAGCGATTTTCAAATTTTTCTGTTTATCAAGTAGCATGTTCTCAGTCTTCACATCACGGTGCACAATCTTTTTTGAATGAAGATACTCCAGTCTGGATTCCAAATAATACACACACTTACACATGGTTTTTTGAACAAAAAATTGAGAAAAGATAACAGAAGCAAGTGTTACCCTCTTGCAAGGTCGAGCGCAAGCTGCAGAAAGACGTCAAAGGGGAGTTTTTTAGTTCTATTCTTTATGAGGTACTGTTTTAAGGTCCCGCCTGACAGAAACTCGAGCACCACACATACTGCTCTGGTTGGTATCGAGCTGTACTGCGCTTTCCCCTTATCAGATGGGATCCTCAAATCAGATGGCACCATCGATGCACCCACAAACTAAAACACAAAATTAAAAAATGTACTAAGATCTTTGAATTTGTTTTATATTGTAGACACACATAAGGAAAATAGTAAAATGAAAAGAGTGAGGCTATGGTACTATGCACGCCGCATATTGGTTTGTACTATGGACCAATATATTCTTCTCAAAGTTCAAACAGCCAATCTGAACCGTTCAACATGATCTCCATACAAAGATGTACTTGAAAACTAAATTTTACATTTTTTAGAAAAAAATTTAGTATTTTTTTAGATAGGTAGAAAATCACTCCTTTTGAATGGTCTAGAATACCTTAAAAAAAGAATGGTCTAGAATCTTTAGATCAAGTGATTACCACCTATCTAAAAAAGATAGTAAAAAAATCTAAAAAATGCAAATTTATCTACAAGTACATTTTTCCTATGGAGATGATGTTGAACAGTTTAGATCGACTATTTAAACTTTGAAAATAGAGATATTGGTACATAATACAAACCAAAATGCGCTATACAGAGTACCATAGCCTCACTCAATGTATGTTTAATTACCTGAGTGACATTGGGATGGTCGAGCTTATGCCAGACCGCTACCTCTTTGCGAAAGGATGACCTTCTTTCGGCAGTTTCGGCATCTGTGACAATATTTTCTAAGCCCCAGTCGAGCAGCTTCACTGCAGTGTATTATTACCCAACAGTTGTTGAGGCTTTTTTGCTGTTCAAATACAAGTTTTATGATTTTTTGTTGGGTTTTTGGTGTTGAATTTCAATGTTGGAGATTAACAATGCTTGAGACTTAAAGTAGAAATATCAGCAACGGTATCAAAGCTTTTTTTTTTTTTTTCTTTTCTCTCTTTTTGATACAAATATGTACAAGGAACATTATATATGTTTTTTTCTCTCTCTTTCATTATATGTAATTTTAGATAATATATAAACAGCAAAGTTTTATTGAAATGAGGATTCTAATTTTGTGTGATTAGTTATAAAACTTCATTTATATATATATCATGAAGAAAAAGGACTTAAAAAGTTTCAAATTTAACTTTTTCTAAAGTAGAAGGATTAGGAATATTTAGTTTAACTAAATTCAACCCTATTAAGTTTGCGATGGAGAATTAACACATCACCAAGTCGAAATATTGTCTGAAAACGATACTATTACCGTACCAGTTCAGCAATTGCAAGCTGCAAGCCTGCAACGAAACGCAAGAGAAAAAAATACTTGCAACTAGGACAACAATTCTCCACAAAAAAAGAGATAATTGATTACCAGCAACATCTTTCCTGTCGTATGTACCACGAAAAACAGTACCATAAGTGCCCTTGGCGATAACGTACCGAATATCAAGCTTGGAGACATCAATCTCCCATTCCTCAGATTTACACTTGCTACTTGGAAAGGAGGTACCAATTTCCTCAATCAATACCTTAGACAATTTTTTCTCCAATTGAATATCTAGATTTTTCAAATCGAAGGCATCGGCTCTGGTGAAAACCTCACTGCTACTCATGCTCCTCATTAATTTCGCATGCTCTTTCGATTTGTTCAAATCCATGATTCACCTGGTTGATTAAATTTAAAATTTGTTAGCAAATATTTAAAAATAAAATATTGGTGTATGAAGTAGACTGTGTTTTATTTTTTGTAAATTTAACAAGTATTACATGACACCAAACACCAATATTTCTTAAATTTATATCAAACCAAGAAACTACTTCATATATTCACAAAATGCAACTGCGAAAGTGTTTGTTCGAGGAAAACAATTTTGCAAAAGAATAGCGCCGTTGAACGAAATTATTAAAGGTTTCCAACTTTTGAAGCCAAATTATTACTAAAATTGCATTTGCTAGTTATAAATTTAGATCGCTTAAAATAAAACGATTTCTTGCAATAGATGGCTTAAATAAGAGGTTAACAAGAAACTTCAATCCTGATATTTGGATTTCATCTCTGTTTAACGAATTGAAAAATGGTCGTGTAATTTTAAAAGGAATTTCAATAATGGCATTAAAAGCAAAATAAAAAGGAAATTCAATCAAAATAGGTGGCAAGATGAAACCCTCCCAAATCGGAACAATGCACGAGAAAACAAAATTCCCGCACGTGTTTGTGAATTTTGACGAGAAATCAATGCAAAAGTAGAAAAAAGAAAAGAAAAGAAGGATAAGAACGAAATTCTAGTTAACAACCTGAGCCTCAATAGCTGAGAAAGGGAGAGAGATACGAGAGGAGGAGAGGAAATTACAGAGACGACGATTCGAGCGTCTATATGGATCTCTTATAGAGAGTCTATATGATTGGATGAACCTGGATTAGAAAAGAAACTATAGTGGTCCCCACATGCAGTGATACAACATTCATGGTCCAGGCGCTGCTTTCATGAGAAATGCACGAGAGCTTTAGTTGAATGAATCTGGAATAAAGAAACACGTAGTTGTCCCCACATGCAGTGATAAACGCATGCTCCAGGCGCTGCTAAAATGAGAAATGCACGCCAGCTTTAGTTGGATGAACCAGGATTAAGAAATAAACCCTGGTGGTCCCCGCTTGCAGTGTCAACGGCATTCATGTTCCAGGCGCTGCTGTCATAAGAAATACACGTCACCTTTCGTCCCTTGAAATAGACAAAGTAGTGGGTGGTCCAGCCGTCAGGAAATTTGATTGGAAATAAAACCTCGGAGGCTGACACGTTGGAAATTTCAGGATCTGTCAAAGGTTAGTGGAATTGTGTCGCCTTCACATAGAATTCTATATCCCAGTAGCCTTGCTATCATGTACCAGTATTGAACTACGTAAGAGCATCGAACAAATAAGTGTATATATATATAGCAGTTTCATATGTACATTCTGTACATGTTGCACACTTTAGATAGCAAGTTAAGCCTCTGTGCTAGCTGCATCATGTTGTGTGTTAGCAACTTTCCTTTTAGCCACAGATAAGAAAAAATTTTAACTGTTGGTGGTAGTTTTATCCTCCAAATATATTTGTACTGCCAATTTCTTTTGCCCCCAGTTATGATCACTTCATAAAGAGATTTAATTAGCCGAGTAGCATCCCTTAGATGTCCAAAGCCAAATTAGCTGATCTGTATGCTCCAAAGATACAGTCGCATCCCTTGGAGAAAGTGAACGGTTTGTTATGCTATTTACTATCTCCATTTGTACAGTTGGATAATGCCAAGTGTCATACCAGTATGTTATACTGAAGGATTAATATGAAGTAATATTTGAGTTAATCTGGAATAAGTTATTCCACCTCTCTAAATGTAATAACTTATTTTACCTGTGGTCTCGTAGTTAAGAGTAACATACACTTATGATTTTCTCTTTCTTCATTAAATAACCCCACCAACTTTCAACTAAACATGATTAATTCAAACATTCTTAACTTGGAATAAGCAATTTAATTTGAAGCAACTTTATTCCACAATTAAACATGACTATTTTATAGTCCTTAAGGTTATATTTGATTGTAGAATAAGAGGTGGAATAAATCTCTTACTTTACACTCAAGTAGTCAAACGAGAAGTAAAATATAGGTAGTAAGATGAAGTTAAGATAATTTTGGGAAAAACGAAAAGTAACTTGCTAAGATGGAGTATATATATGCATGGCCTACTCAAATTGAAAGGAGGCAGGAAGGATTTGTTGTTTTGAAAAAGCAGGAGCTTATTAATTACTAAGTTATCGCAAAGAAAAAAAATTGAGCTAACCACTAATTAAAAAAAGATCAAGCTATCTATATGTTTGTCATTTAAACTTTTATTAAATAGAGTAAAGATGTTGTCCCCCTTGAATCTATTCCCTATCTGTTCCTCTAACAACCTTCCTTTTTTGTTCTCCCACGTGATCAAAATTCACCATTTTCAACCTTCCTTTTTTGTTCCCCTAACAATCTTTCTTTTTTGTCCCAATCTGAACAGGTGTGAATATTATTAGTGTCAGATGTTAATATTGTTAGTGTCATATGTGAATACTTCATTAGTTAGATATGAATAGTTATATATATGAATATTTCATTTGTTAGATATTGAATACTTCATTAGTTATATATGAATACTTCGTAATCGTCAGTATGAATACTTCTTGAAAGAGATAGGGTGAGAGAGATGAATCTAACTTTGAATTTTGAATTGTATAAATTATTTTAAACATATATGAATACTTTGTAATCGTCAGAATGAATACTTCATTTGTTTAGATATGAATACTTTTTTATTTAGATATGAATAATATATAGATTCGTTGTAGTGGTCCCCAATCTTGGTAAATGTCGCTTTCAAACGATTGTGGTCTCCAATCCCGGCTGTCACAAGACGTCAGCGGTCCCCCTAGTTGTTACTGGTCCCCTCCAACTTGTGTTTACATATAACGAATGGTTCTAATAATAAGTATGAATACTACAAATTCGTAGGTATGAATACTATACGTTTTGACTATTAATAAAATAGCATTAATCTTGCTCTTTGGTGGTAGTTAGCATGTTTTAACTTTTTTTTTGTCTTTTAGTGTGGGGGACAGATAGGGGACTGAAGTAGGGGGACTGTTAGTTGATCCCTATTAAATAACAGGTGAAATTATGTCCGTTTTAATGAAAAAGGTTAACAAGATTCTCATTAAATTATGTTTCCTAATTTGAATTCAAAATCTCTAGTAATTTATCACTTAAACTATTAGTTGGATTTTTTTTTCTAAAATAGGAGACATATCTGCTAATGACTAAAAATATATATTTACATCTTCAAATGATCTAAAAGATTAACCATACAAATTTCAAAGTTTAAATCAAAATAAAACATAACACCACAAAACTAAATATTGCCTTATAAAACAGAGAGCATCTAGTATCTTCAAGCACTTCTGTAAACCTTTGATTACATGTATCTTCCTCTAAATTCTCTATTTGAGCAACTACCTAAACCTACCCCTCTTCAATATTACCAGTGTTGCAAAAAACGTCCGTTTAGGCAGATTAATCGGACGATTAGTCGTTGGCGGTGACCATTATGTCATTAATTTTTTTGACTAATCGATCTATTATTCTCAATTATGGTCGATTATTCCCGATTAATCGCTTGACGGTACCGTGTCTGTCCGACGACCACATATTGTTATTTACAACATTGTTAGATACAAGTAAAAATAATGTATTTATTTTGAAATTGACCCTCCAATTTTTCAGAAAAGTTTCTTTAACTGACCCATACTCTTCTCAAAAACTTTTTTTTTCATTAAATCTCATTATTTAAAATTGTCTGTCTCTGCATGGATCACTACAAAATCACAAGTTCAATCATCTTACAAGCTTTTTTAGCAAAAAAAAATTTAGACAAGATTTGGAATCAAATCTTCATCTTTGAGACAAAGATTTGTACAAGTCTCTCACCTTTATACATATTCATGAAGAACCTTTCATTCGAATTTCAAACATGTGACCCCTCACTCTGTTTTTAGCAAAAATACTTTTAGTTAAAAGTTTTCTACCTCTATACTAGTCATAAAAAAGCTTTAATTTTAGCACAGGTAAACTCTAGCCATTTAAACAATAATGTATAATAATTAATAAATAAAACTTCAGATAACCATCTTCAAATAACCATCTCTCAATTTGAAACATCTCTAAACCTGCCCTGCTCAGTTGAAAGAAAAAAAAAATGTAAAAAACAATTCTAAATCAACAAATTTGTTAAAAAAAGAAGAAGAAGAAGAAGCAATCAAGGAGATACCAAGTTAAAAAAAGAAAGAAAAAGAATGTACTTCAGACCACCATATGGGAAAGGCCATCAAAATGGTGGGGATGAATATAGAAGTGAGGTGGAGGAGGGAAACGGGCTGGAAGAGTTCTACCCGGTAACACTGATGAATCTGGAAGTAAGGTGGGCATTCTTAAAGAAACTGTACTTGATCCTTGCCATCCAAATGTTGCTTATGGTTGTGGTGGCGTCGACCATCGTGTTCATTCCATCAGTTGCTAATTTCTTTGTTTCGACTCGAGTTGGTTTCGGACTGTACATTTGCTTGCTCATTCTTCCCATCATTGGTACAACACTTTTTTACTTTTTACTCTGTTTATTTTGAATTTTTTTAAGGTGTGATGGTATAGAATGAATGTATATTCCAGTTAATGGTAGTTAAAAAAAAAAACATTTTACTATAGTGTTAGGAAAATCGCATTGTTCTTTCAATCATCCCAGAGAAGTCACTTACAAAAAAGAAATCTTTGTACAATTTGTGATTTTTTTTAGTACTCCAATTAGTTGCATTTAATTTGTTCACATTTTTTATCCCTATTGCTGTTAACAATATCATGAATCTTTGTCTGAAAATCTTGTCCAGTGTTGTGTGCTCTGTACTTCTATTACCAGTATCACCCGTTCAACCTATTACTTCTAGGTGTCTTTACAGTGGCTATGAGCTTTGCGGTTGGTTTGACATGTGCTTTCACCAAAGGTAAGTAATTTTGTTGCATCTTAATATTAATTACATTGTTAAATCATGTTTGTAATTTCAGTATTCACAATACCTTAAATTGTATAGATGTAACCGGCCTGTTAACGGAACCATAATTTTAGTTTCCGACAGTTCATAACTTCATATAATGGTACTGACAAGATTTCATTTTCTCTGTGTGAATTATGATTTTGCAGGGGAGATAATATTAGAATCCGTGATTCTAACAACGGTTGTAGTCATAAGTCTCACTATGTACACATTTTGGGCTGCAAAGCGTCATCACTCCTTCTTCCAATTCCTTTATCATGAAGTTGCCCTTATGATCCTCATTGTTTTTATTCTTATTCAGGTTAGTAACTAAAATATACATTCACCATAGTCATCAATAGTTTATAAAATTGAACATTTGGATTGAGGGTCTCTGTACCATTAGTATCAGTACACTTACTGGTTTATTTTCTTCATGTAGATATTCTTCCCGCTTGGAAGAGCATCGCTCATGATATACGGTGGTCTGGCATCTCTGATATTTTGTAGCTACATAATATACGACACCAATAATTTGCTCGAGAGGTACACCTACGAGGAATACGTATGGGCTGCCGTAGCTCTGAATGTTGTTGATATCTTCAATTTATTCTTGCCTCTTGGAAATCTGTTCCCGGCATCAAACTCATATATAGGTGTTGCAGATACAAATTAAAACACTGTTGTTCAAACTAACAAGGGGTTATTAATTTGAGGTATTGAATTTTTGAGATTGTATTGAGATTGTGATCTAAAGTACTGTTTGATTGAATTAATAATAATAGCAACTGCAAAGAACTTAATTTATTCAATCTGCATTTCTCAAGGAAGCCAATGAACACATGAATTATCAAGCATTTCCAGATGAAAAAGGAAAATTTGAGTTAAATTGAAACTAAAGGTTTGGAATTAACAAGGAAATTAGCTTGATTTCAGAACCAACAACAACTATTTCAATGCAGAGTATTAAAAAATAAAAATATTTTCACAACAGTTTTTTATCAGTAACGAAATTGGTAATAGCACGTTTGTCTGTGTTACATGTGAGATTTCATCTCCAAGGGAAACTCAATCTTAACCATCCAATTGCTTATCACTGGTACAGTAGCATCGACTGCTGCATGTGTAATGTCGATATCTCATTTCTATGCCTCGCATGCCAGCCTCACTATGTTCATCGTTGCTCTCTCCTTAATTTGTGCGTCTCTTGCTCTTCTTGTTGGATGTTTCATTGCCTTTATATAAAATTACTGACAGTTGGATTCAAACAGGCATAATTCTGGAGAAAAGGGTATAAAAAAAGAAGAAACAAATAATGTTCTTACCTCATTTCTTTCCATTTCTCGTTGTACGCTATCACGTTTTCTTTTGCAATATCATTATAAATGTTTGGGGATAATAAGTCAAAAGTATATGATAAGAATCACCTTGCTTAGTTTCTTGGTGTATTATCAGGTTTTTTTTTTTTTTTTGACAATTTACACTATTCAACTTGAGCTGAAGCCTCTTTCTAATCATGGTCATGTTTATTGATCATTAATTGTACCAATTTTATCAGTAATTTGATTTTGTTATGAAGATTGTCTTAAAGGCATCCATACTGACAACAATAATTGTAGCAACACTCACTTGGAAAGTTGGTAAATATGATTTATAGGTCTGGTTGCACTGCTGTTTACTTTCTTTCGGTTCTATGACACATACCTGTTGGTTGAAATTCCGAGTACGATAAATACAAACTGGTAGTCATACATTTACATTGATATTTGTCAAGATCTTGTCAAACCTCCATTTCTAGGCAGAATCTGACTGTGTTTGCAGTAATAGTTCATAGCAACAACATAACTTTCTGATTGTTGTTTAAATTGATTTTCTCTATTGTTAGTTGCTTTATTTTGCATATATACTGGTAGTATAAAAAGAATGTTGTTTAGCCAATAATGAATAGGCTTTAATTTTCACTTTCCATTAAGCAAGCTTTTGTTATGAGCATTGGAGTAATTCTTATGAGGGGTTAAAATCAGACTATTGCTCTGCATTTCTGTTGTAGCAGATGTTTCCAAAGCTTTCAGTTGTACTGACATCTGGTTTCGTTTTACGAAATCGGTGGAAAATATCTCCCTTTTGTACCAGCCATAACCTAGTATTTTCATTTTTCACCATTAGAAACATTTGATGCAAACATCTCACAAGTAACAAAGTTTCAAACCCTCCCACCAAAGATCTTTAAATCAGATAATTTTTCTGACAAATTGGTTTCTTTCTTTCCTTCTTGAGATAAAAATAGTGGTCATGGTCTCTCAATTTTCAATATCCACAAGTGATTTTAAAATTAGCATAGTCACTAAATTAAGCATGATTCTCTCCTTCTTTTCTTGTAAGTTATCCAGCATTGCAAATTAATTGGAGCAGGTGCTGCTGCTCTATTCACCTCTAATTCCAAGTTTTTTTTTTTTTCTGACTAAAGAAAGAACTGAACTTTTTCTATTGACAGTATAATTTCCTAGTGGAATTTACAATGCAACTTCCTATTTTTTTATTAAATAGTCCTGGCCCAGTTCCAGCCTGTAAGGCCTAATTTTATTCCAATTAAGGGAGTATTATAGACTTTGCACAGAATCTTTTCTCAAAATAAAATAAATAAATATTATGTGAATCAGTCCCTCTAGTTACTAGTATCAAGGGAGTAGTTGCCATAAACAGATAAAAGATGTACTATCGACAGTGGCAACTCACTAGATTTCCAGAACTATTGTTGGGGCCAATAGGCCTTAAAGGCCTGGCAGTCGGTAAATGCGACATGATAGGAGAATGTTACTTAACAGTAAAATGTAACAGTCACCACTTTGGAATTAGAATTTAGACGAGGTTCACTGGTTGATGTTCAGCTACAACTGTTATGATCTGCTTTGGGATATGGGTGCCTCAGCTTTAAGATTAACATTGAATATGTGTGCACGAATTTTGACGTAGATCAAATGTTTTTGACCGGACATTCAACTGAATTTGGTCCGATGTCTATCAAGCTGAATTGATATCCTCTGCATTAACGGAATGTGCGTTAATAAATCTGGACCATCCGACTGAGATCCGCACTAATATTAAAGGACTCAGTGCGTTATAGGTGTGGACTGAATTTGCTCTGATCCTGATCAGACAGCCGAGATGCAATCAACTCCATTAAAATTCAGAAAGAGCTCTCTTTCTGACTCAATTTTTGTTTTAAATATTTTTTTTATCATGTTTCTTTTAAAATAATTCTATAATTATGTTTTATTCTAAAATTTAACCACTGTATCATATTTTCTAACAGTACAACTGCAACTCTGAGTTGGCTGGCTCCATACTCTACGCACTAAATACCTGACAAGTGTGAACATGAAGTGCTCATGAGCTGTCCCATTCCATTCTTTAATTTTCATGATATTTATATGCTTTTGTTCGCTTAATTATTTTTAGTTTTAAGTATTTGGGTGCATGATTAGTATATCATTTCCCGACAAGTCGGTGTCAGAAATATCTTTCAAAGCGTGACCAGTATATTTTCCGTGTTTGTTTTTTTCAGACAATCATAGAAAACACAATAATTTTGATATTTTTCCTTGAATCAGGTGCCTATTCGACCTGTTTTACTGATGCTTGTTGGTCAATTATGGGTGGCAACCAGCTGGGTCCAACTTGAATTCATTCTGAGCTGGCTTGTTCGAATTATGAGTGAGCTGACTTTAGAGATTCGAGTTGAATTTCAATTTGAAATTGTCACGAGCTGGATCGAACTAGCTCGTGAGCTGACGAACTGGCTCGTTGAGTTTGACTGAATCTTGTTTTAAGAAGAAAATAAAATTTTCAAATTTTTGGACTGAGGTGGACCAAGCTGAAACTAGGGATGTAAACGGATTAGATATTATCATCCAATCTTGTCCAGATCTGAATCCGGAAAATTATTTAAATTATCCGATTCGTATCTGTATTCGAGACTATCTGTATTTCTATCTAAAAAATTATAACGGATAAGAATATAGGAAGATTTTTAACTATTTGTATCCAAGCGTTTACACTTTAAAAACAACAAATATACTCTACGTTCTTAAATTTATTTATTAAATTGCATATTCATACTAATAATTTATTAAAATGCATATACATATATATTTTGATGAATAATATAACACTATGATATAATTAGTGACTAATATTTTGATAATATGATATATGTTTTGTAACCAACAAACTTATTATAAAAAATATTAGATCTAATCTATGAATAAAGAAGTTATATTTAGATGTTATTTGTTATTCTAATGTACATTAGTAATTTACTTTTAATTATCTAAATTATATTCATATTCTATCCATATCTGTCCAACATCTAATCCATATCCGTATCCAACAAATTAGGATACGATTTGATCACTATTTGATTTGTATCCGACCGTTTACACCTCTAGCGGAAATGAACTGAACAGTATGAAATGCGTACAAATTGATGCTTAGCCGAGTTAGTTCGCAAGCTGGCGAGCAAGTTAGGCTCCAGCTTGAACTCATTAATTATGAAACAGGCTAGTGACAAATTAGCTCGTTAACAGCTCAGTTTAATAACAAACGAGTCGAAGCTTTTTCGCCACTGTTATGGTTAATAGAAAAGTTTCTAGGAATGGGTTCAATTGAGGTACCTTTTGTATCTAATACGTGCTAGTATTATAAATTTATAATTAATTAATGATTCTATCTTATTCGCTGAATAAGAATTAGGTTACATATTTTAAATAGTTTCTGATATTCTACATACATCTGCTACATACAAAAAATATTGAGGTTAGTTAGCAGATATATCTTATCATGATATATAGTACAATCTAATAATGCATAATTTTAATCATTTATTACTTTAAGAGGCAAGATACAAGAGACAAGTTGCCAAGGGATCTGGATTCTTTCCATTTAATTATTGGTTGAGATTCATTCACAAATCACAACGGTTTTATTTGATAATTTTGATAATATTTTTTAAAATCAAGCAAATTAATTTTGTCCTAAAATATAAAAACATTATCGACAAATTTTTGTGCCTACAGAAGCAGAACCGGTGAAACTTCAATGAATTTACATTTGAAAGTTCTCCGCATCAAAAAAAAAAAAATGTGAAGGTTATAAATATAACACATGCATTTAATGCTTAGTAGAGGTGAGTAATGAGCGAGCATGAGCGAGTTAGGGTATGCTTGTGCTTGCTCATTTAATAAATGAGCGAGTTCAAGCAAGCGAATAAATGAGCGAGTCGGAAATGAGTGAGTTTTAAATGAGCGAGTTATGAGCGGCTCACGAGTTATGAGTACTAAAATTTAATAAATTGTCATAATTCAATTAAATAGAATAATAACAAAAAAAATCAACGGTATTACAAAAATAGAATAATAACAACATAAACTAACAATAGCATCAACAAACAACAATCAACAAAAACTAAAGCAGCACTAATAAAAATCCAACATAAATCCAAAAGCATAAACTAATAACAGCACACTGTTTTGAGGTGTCTGTTAAAAAAATAAATAAATGTATAAACTATGAATATTTGGGATTGAATGTGGCAGCAGGATTAGATGTAGCAAATTTTAAATGAGCGAGTTATGAGCGAGTTGGGACATGCTCATGCTCGCTCATTTAATAAATGAGCGAGTTGTTAATGAGCGAGTTTAAGTGAGCGGATAAATGAGCGAGTTCAAGCGAGCGAGTTATGAGCGCCTCACGAGTTATGAACAATTTACTCACCCCTAATGCTTAGTGAGTTTCATTACCTATAACTTTTCTAATGTTAAAAATTTGAACAACGTCTTTATGAAGCAAGGACATTTCGGTTAAAAAAAAAACACTTTCTCTGACCTCAGCGTTGCGTGAAGTAAAAGAAATGCAATGTTGATCAATTTTTTTGAAATTTTGTAGAACTAGGGTGTTTTTAAGTTCATTGTAACTTTTTGTGAACCATCGAATTAATTTTAAATAACGAATTCAAATTGTTAAAATATTTTTATCTTGTAAATAATGTGACTATATGTGAAAATTTTAAACGACAGTAGTTGTGTTTCTATTAGTATCCACACATGAATATGTTGACAAACTACTGCAAGTCGATATGCTAGTATTGATAGCCTCTTTTTTCTATCTTTTTCTCTCTCCTTTTTCTAAAATAAAGTGAATATAATGACTAATTGAAAACTAAACTGTTATTACGTATTTATAAAAGTATGCACTAATTTGTTTGAGCCTGTTCATTGACCACCAATTCATTTGAGTCTTTATATTAGAACAGAAATTCGAACCATTACTGAAACAACCCAATAAGAATAAACACATATTTAATATATTAATTTGACCAAATTATTTGGCATCTAGGACATTTCTTACATTTCTTCCATTCTCTTGCAACTCTGTTAACAGAAGCATGAGCAAACAAGTCATCAAGTATTAATTAATTATTAAAAGATACATAATTAGTAAAGATAGCATGTATACATTATTAATCAAAGATGGATTAGTGAAGAAATCAACTTTGAACTTTTCTTTGAGGTGAATTATTTCTTTCATTGCAATACTTTTGTTACGCAACCTCCTTTAATTAACAACACTTTGTGCATTTATTGCACAGAGAGAAAACCTTCAATGAAAAATTTAATACAGAGAGATAAAATTGTCTCTCTCTTTAAGATGAATACTTAATTGTAATATTTTATTACTTAACTTCCTTTAATAAGTATATATGTTGTGCATTTATTATACAGAGAGGAAAGAGAGAGAGAGAAAGTTCATTAATAAGTATGTTGTGCATTTATTATAAAGAGGAAAGATAAAAAAAAAGTTCAAAGGAAAGAGAGAAAGTTCAATGACAAATTTGAACAGAGAGAAATTCTTTTCTTAATTATTAATAATTTTCACTTTAAAAAAATAAAGTGGGCAAACAGTCTTGGGCTGGCAACCAGCTAACTCGTTATGAGTTGATTTTAAGAATTCAAGTTGAAATCTCATCTTAAAATTGTGACGAGGTAGATGGAATTAGTTCATGAGCTAGGTCTAATTAGACTTTGTTTTAAGAAGAAAATAAATTTTACAAATTTTTGCGACTGAGCTGGACAATATAAAATGCATACAAATTCATAGAAATTTACAAATTGATACATAGTTGAGCTAAATCGCAAATTGACGAGCAAGCTAGATCCCAACTAAACTCTTTAATTCCAAAACAAATTAGTTACGAATTAACCCGTTAACAACTCGATCCAATAATAAATAATAATAAATAAGCTGTTAATCAGCGAGTCATATATATAAGTTACGATTACCACATTTTTTGTGTACCCCTAACAAACAGTATGCAATTTTCTACCGACTATAATTGGCAGTGTCAGAAGAGATTAGATTTGAGAAGTTTCTTTCTTTTCTTTTTTTGCTGGTTTTTGGGTAAGTCAAGTAACAAACAAAGAGTGTTATTTACAGTATTGACCCTGAAAGCAGAACTTATCTGATACGCAATTATTTAATACTCTACACATGCGCTGTTGCATTATCATATTAAATAAACTTTAATGGTTGACTTGACATCATGACATGGGTTATAGAAAAATGCTGAAGCTTCCAAATTCCAATGCGACAGGGATTTATTACTATTGATTCCCAACCGACGGTAATAAATCAATCTCTTTCTACTCTTGATTCATGCTACAGGGTTACAGCGAAGCCTACATGTGCTTCACAAAATAAAAATAGGTTGGTTTTATATTCACATATAAACCCTCCAAAATTTTTAGTTTTATTTAATGCTCCCCAATACCTCTTTAAGTAAAGTGTTATAACTTTTTTTAACTAAAATTGTCTCAAATTTGTATTCTATTAAAAATGTTTCTCTTTAGAAAGTCAGAAGTAAGAGAGCAATGACGCCCTTATGTGCAATTGTAATTGATGTGTTTCAATTATATTCTATATTCTATATTATTATTTTGAGTTTCTAAAGGTTAAAAGGTACAGTTAATTTTGCGTTTCAATTATATTATATATTATTTTTTTTATTTTCAGAGTCTAAATAGTTGATCAAACTATTCAATATAATCTTCATGAGATCAAATTATATATTTTTTGAAAAAATCTTTTACTACTTTTAAATAGTTACAGAATCATTGCTTATAGGAGATTCTGGATCATCCAAAACAATAATTTTGTACCTATTTAAAACAACAAAAATAAGTTCCAAAAAAATTAAATATAAACTTTGATTTCCAAACACATTTTAATACAAAGATCAAGTTAAGCGGTTCAGATTGAAGGTTTGGATTTTGTAAATAGAGAAAATGATTAAACATATTATATTTTATGTTAATTGTCGCAAATTTAAAATTATATTGACCAAAGTTTAAACATATTTTGATTGATAATTACGCTCAACTAGTTCAGTGAGCATATGCATAAATAATAGAATATAGTAGCACACCATATGATGAAAACTAAATAATAAGATGACGGCTCATAATTGAAATAAAGAGTAACTAATTGAACTTGTACAATTCCATAATTTCATAATCTATCACATTATAATTATGGAGTCTAATAATTGTCCTCCAAATAAATTTTCGAGCGTGCCCTCTAAATATTTAATATCTAACTTTCATTTTCAGTGTTCATATCAAAACTTTTAAGACTTTGTTTATAACATTTTACAATGCTACTCAAAAGCATTTAAAACTCGATTCGAAAGCATTAAAATTTTAAATCTGTGTAGTTTTAACTTCTAACTATTTTTGTCTTTATGCCAAAAAAAAGAAATATTTATTTTATCCACTCTATTTTTTTATTTTTCTTTAATTATTCTCGTCTATTTTTCCAACGATTCATATTGAATTTTGTGAATCTAAAAATATGAACGTTTTCTACTCAATTTCCTCTTTCAAATAAGATCTATAAATAAATAGTTTTGAGTTATTTTCAAGTTTTTTATTAAAAGTGAATACGTAGGAACTTTTGGAGTTAATATTTTAAACCATTTAAACCTCTCTAATGTCTATCATTTAAACTACTACGTGCAAGCATTTAAACATCAAATCTAAGTTTAAAAAAAATATTTTTTTTACAACTAATCTCTGATGTTTATCATTTAAATTTCTACGTTCAAGTGTTTAAATCTCAAATCTAAGTTAAACTTTTCAAGTTAGTACTCCTCTTGGAATGCAGCTTCTTAATCATTTAAACGCTTGAACATAATATTTTAAATGGTTGTAGAGTGAAGTTTAAAAATTTAAAAATTTAAAGTGCTCATGAACTTTACTTTTAAGAAAAAAAAAGTTCAAAATAACTCAAAAGTATTTTATCATGGATCTCATTTGAAAGAAAAAAAATCGAATAGAAAACGTTCGTATTTTTAGATTCGTCAAATTTATCACAGACCGTCGAAAAAATGGACGAGAATAATCAGAGAAAAAATAAAAAAAATAGAGTGGGTAAAATGAATCTTTCTTTTTTTTAGTTTGAAAACAAAAATACCTAGAAATTAAAACTACATAAATTTAGAATTTTAATGCTTTCAAACAGAGATTTAAATACTTTTGAGTAGAATTGTAAAATATTATAAACAAAACTTTAAAACTTGAATATAAGCACTAAAAATAAAAATTTGACAAAATTGAAATTTTTTTCTGTTAAATTAGTTAGTCTTGTTCGGATATGATTAGGGGTGTTCATTGGGTTTGGTTTAATCGATTTTGAACCGAACTGACTGAACTTTTATATATTATGATTTGGTTCGGACCACCCTGGTTTATTTCTTAATCAATTGTTTTAAATACTTCGATTTATTTATTAATATCTCAATTAATTTCTTAATATCCCGATTTATTTCTTAATATATTTTAATTTATTATAAATCAATTGCTTTAAATAAAAAAATTAATATATTTCAGTTTCAACCGAATAAATCGGAATAAAAAATTAATTCGATTGTTGTAATGCTAAATCGGTTTGATTCGGTTATATTTTCGATGGACATCCCTAGATAGTAGATACGATGGTTTGAGAGTCAGAACACTTCTCTATAATTACATTGACATCCCAACTTCCAGGGGTACCCATAGCCATAGTCCATAGATAAAAAAGACAAAACAATACAAAATTATAATCAAAACACCGTCATTGGGGTAACCCAAACAGCGACTTGTTTTAATCAATCCATTTGTCGTGCTTAACCTTATTAATTATTCGACACCAAGACCTGTGCATACAAACCATCTTTCCTCTCTCTGTCTCTCTCTCTCAATCAATCAATCAATCAAACAGACAATTTCCATTGCCAACATGGAGAGCCTCCTTAGAACCATGACGGAGCCAAAGGGAGGAGGAGACAAGGCGATCAGCGGTCTGAACGAAGGTGATTCTGTACGGATTGAGTCGGATCAGTCTCCTCAGTGGGTTGCGGGACCCGTACAGCTGATCGGAGGTGATGGCACCTTCTACGACGAAGCTATAGATGATGTCATAACAAATTGTAAAGAGCGTTGGGATCATGCTACCCCTTACGCTATCGTCTCTGTTCTTGGATCGCAAAGTCCTGGTAAAGAGTCTTTCTTATTTCTCATTGTCTTATTCTTGTTTTTTATCTCCCGGATCAGTGATCCGTAGGAACTTTTGGTTCCTTTACAAACGGAGACCTCCAGTGCTGTCGTGTTTTGTGTGACTGAAAAGTGGGGCCAAAGTTCTCGTACCGTTTGCTTCTTTTTGGGAGGATGAAGAACCGAACAAAGGAGAATACCACCTGTCGGCCAGGGATACAGAGTCTACCAAGTGCAGCAGAGTGGATTGTTAAATGAACATGGTGTACATGCACCATGTGAGGAAGAAAACAGTGGGTACTGGTAGCCACCTCATTCGGTTCATGCAGAGCGTCAGTCCAAAGTAGTGGGTAAAATCTGCCTTTACGTGGGACCCACTGCTGTTTGACTACATTGAAATCACATGGAATTTTTTTTTTAAATGCCAGTTAAATGCTGTATTAGTTAGGTAATAATTAATTCTCATTTTGTCCCAGTCTCAATCAATTATAGGTCTAGAGGAACAAAGTGAAAAAGAAAAAAAATAACAGTGACATGCACTAGACAAGAGAAATGAACCTTTTGCCTGGGACACCCACCAAAATTTTTTTTTTTTTTTTTCCTAAAGGTGACATGTTACAGATTGTACACTTCTGCCCCAAGAAAGATAATTGGATCTTTTAGATTATAATGTCGCAAATATGAATTATAAGTTGGAGCATGACTATTTACCATTTTGAATGTAAGACCTTGTTCCTTTTATTGAAAGTTAAATGAGAAAAAACATTGTTTCTTTTATCCATAAAAAAGATTTTTTTTTTTGTATGTAATTGTTGCAAATTATGTAGTAAATACTAACGGGTACATTACTGTGTTTTAACAACCACTAGAGAGAGCCAATCAATTATAATTTCCAAATTTAAAAGTAAAATCACATGTTAAACGGACTTTTAAATGTATTGTAATTGGTTATTAAACTGCTTAGAGGTGGAATTTAGAAAGGATGTGGTGTGTGCTTTATGACTTTCATCTGGCCACGTAAAAGTATAGTACATATAATGTGCTTCAATTTAACCAAATACTATAATTAAAAGTGGTAAGTCAAGAAGGTTAGAAACTTGATCATATTTGTCTCTGTCAAGGTGAGTAATATATGTGATACTTTGCTGCTCTGGTGTGGAACCAGGTAGCAGTACCATTATAGTATAATTGATCCTTTGAACATTAATTTTCTGCAAAAACAGGACCCATGCAATATATTAAACTTTTTACAGTCATATTTTGATGTCCATTTCTCAATTTTACTTTCAAGGAAGAAGCTCTCTGTTGAATAGCCTTTTTGGTGTCAAGTTCAAGGATTATGATGATTCTAGAGGGAGGTAAACATCTCTCTCTCTCTCTCTAGACATAATACTTTTGGCAATGACATATAGTTAATTTCTTCTCTTAGTCCATATAAAATTTCCAAAAGGTAATTATTGTTTTTCTTTTGTGACAAAATGTAGGAACCAGAACATGAGAGGGGTATGGCTATCACGGTGCGCTAAGCCTCCCTTGTTGGTTATGGATATAGAGCTTTCTGATGCAAAAGAGGTATCATCTTTGTACCATTTTTTTTTTTAATTTATTTAACTTAGTTAATAGCCAAACCATACCTTTATTAGTTAGTAGGCAGTTTTTTTTTTCTTTTGTAATTCAAATCCTAATTGTAGATGAGTCACATTCGTATTTACTTGTCTATGAAAAATGTATAGATAGTTTGATGCTAAAATGGTTTTACCAGGATACGATCCAAGGGCTATATGATGATATGTGATACATATTAAAAGTTACCATAACATTAGATAACATACACCTATGGCTTAGAAGTAATGGTTTGGCTGATATGATACAAGACATTGTTGTACCAGTATTAGCATTTTTTTTCTTTTCAGAAAGTTTTATTTTTTAGGGTGAACTAAGCAGAGTGTATATTTCTATGAACATCATGAAAATTGCTTTTGTTTTGCCTTTTGTAGGATGACTTGTTGTTTGAAAAACAAACTGTACTATTTGCCCGGGCTCTTTCTGACCTTCTCGTGGTTAACATGTTAGTTGTTTTTGTCACTTGTCTATATTTTCAATTGGGTTATTTATATGTATGTTAGCTTATGTATTATTTCTACACTTGGCCAATTAATTAATAAAAGTTTTTACCACAAAAAATGGAGACTTAAACATCCACATTTGTGAAGTTAAGAAAATACCCTAACATTTGTTAAGAAAATACTTTGACAGTTTTCCTGTCATTTAATATGTGAGGGGATTGGTTGTTATTCACAAAATCTTTAGTTAAGTGGTCATTTTGCAAGAATTATAATTTGGAGCGTCTAGGTGTTATAATTGCTCTTATTGTAACTTTTTTTTAGCTTTATGTGCTTATCTTTACATATAGGTCATTACAAGAAATAAATCGAGATGCCGGAGGGAATATCCCTCTTCTGAGAGCACTTCTAGAGGTAAAATGCTGAAAGCATAAAAAACAGGAAAGTATTGATAAATAATAAGAGCTAATTATTTTTATACATGTTTTTCTTCTTAACGTGCAGCAAAGGTCAATCGATAAAATTGATTCTGGGCAAACTAAGATGCTTGTTGTCATCCATGGCTATGATGATAAGGTTTTTATATCCTAATTCGAATAGAAATTCTAATAATTCATGATACTTCTTTTGTAACTTCTGGAAGAATCTCAAGTTAAACAATTATTTTTTCTCTTTCTATTGTTTCAGTTACCTTTAGCTAAACTCAGCGAAGATGTTTTGACAAAATTGCAGAAGGTATTCATCTTCTCTTTCCCACTTTTTCATTTTCTAAATTCTTGTGGATTGATTGGAGTTCTAACTAATTATTTGGTTACAGTTGTGGGCATCAATTCACTCACCAAGTTTGATTTTAAGTGAATTCTTTGAAGTGAGTAACCACAACTTTATTTTTATTGTTACTATCATGATATCATCATCATCATTAATTTTATTGTATGTCTTATTTAATTCTTGTCTGATCTTTCTTTTGACCTGTATAACGTGTAAGTACTTTTGGTGAAGGTATTGGTGGTGGGGCTCCCTGACAGCAAGTCCAAGCCCCAAGATTTTGAAGAAAAGGTATATATTCTCTATTTCTTGGCAAGACCCAGTGTCAGTGTAGCAGTAATGCCTGCATTTATTTTAATATATTTTTATGAAGGTCTTGAAGTTGAGAAGATGGTCAAGTGAGGAAGATATTACAGGGTTTAGGAAAGATAGAATTTTGGCTCAGGGATTCTCATTAAGTGCAAGAGGTGTATGGGATGTGATTCGTCAGAAAAAACAACTTGGAGGATTTCTGTTTGCTCACAGGGTAAGTTCCCAATTCTTTTTAAAATCAATTAAAAAAAAAACTTATCTGCTATGCAAAAGTACACTCCTGCTCTTGTGGTTGTATTCAGTTGAGCACTTCAAAATTTAGCGGGCAGTTGTGTTCGGTTTTGTTTATCACTGTGTTCTTTAAATAGAATCTATGATCTTCCTTTCACTTTTCATTTGTGTGAAAAGTGACATTCTTTAATTTTACTAACCATGACAAGACATTCTCTGTTCTTCTCTGGTTCAATACACAGATAACAGTATCTGACACCATCTGTGCGAATATCGTCAGCGAAATACTCTCTTCCTTAGAATCTAATCAGGTACTTGTTTATTTAATATTTAAAACCTAATGGGTTCAGTTTATTCTTCTTTATATGTGCATTGGTTAATTTTCGACACTTATCCTGCCTTATATGTTATACTTCCTATAGGATCTTTTGTCCTTGAAGGAAGGTGGCCGTGGTGCTTCCAAAGAGTTCGCTGAAAAGCTGGCTTCACTTCTAGAAGCTACCCTAACTCGGTAATGACGAATATATTCACACAACACATCTGCACATAAGTTGCCTTAATTTCAGTCCCTGGTTCTTTAACACCATCACTTTACATTAATACATAATTTTATTTAAAAGGTTTGACACAGAGACCCAATTGTACGACGAAGATGTGAGACACAAAAAGCGTGGAGAATTGGAGAAGAGCATATGCGGAGTATGGCATTTGACACTGCTTTATAGTTATTTCAAAGCATTTTTGTCTTTTGATTAAATATTAGAATGGGACTTGTAATGAACATCCGTTGGATCCCTTGTGTGCAATTATCTCAGCTGGTGGAGAGCACATGCAAGGAGATGTTGGCTGGATTACATATAAAAGCATTTAATGATAGTAAACAAGAGATTGCAAATCAATTGAGCGAAGTGGAGGACCCTACATCTGCAATCGACGATGCAGTCAAAGCTTGTATGACAAAATTTGTTGAATCATGTGAAGGTAATATATATATATCTCATTGAACTGTAAGATAATATATTTAAGTTTAATAAATCTTGACCATTACCTAAGAGTTGCAATAGTGCACCAAAAGTCGAGGAACAATAATAATCCAGATAAGTATTGAAGTAGCTGAGAAATCACTTCTTATCGTTGCGACTTGTTTTCACTTCATATGATTTACCATTTCAGTTTGTCAAATTTTGACAAATACTACTTTAACTATTTCAGATTTGAGTTCAAGATACTCAGATTTGTTCAATGAACATCAGGTAGCTCTCGAAATAGAGCTGAATGCAATTGCTGAGATCATTGCCAGTAACATAGAGGTCTGATTTTTCAATATCAACATTCATCATACATCAGTCACTTGGATGAGATTTTTTCTAGAATATTTGTGAATTTATTTGATTTTTCATGATAGTGTTTTTATGATATTATTTACTTTGTATAAATCAACACTCATGGTACTGATTGCAACTATAAATAATATAAAAGTGGTGTGTGTGATTAGTACATACCTCACACTCACACCTATACTATTTGAAAATCAGGAGAAAAGAAAAAGAGAGGAAGCCGAATGTGCAAAAAATGAAGCCGAGCTGAAAGCGCAAGATGCAATGACGCAAGTTAAAAGAATCAAAGAAACTGCTAGCCTTGAAATTGAGCAGTACAAAAGAGAAGTTGCAACGGCAAGATCAGAGGCAGAGCATGCGCGATCAGAAGCGCAACGTTCAAAGGAAGAAACCAAACAGATAGCCAAGCAGTCAATTGAAGAAATCCATCGCATCTCCCGGCTTGCTAAGCAAGAAACTGAGCATGTAAAAAAAGAACTCGAGATTGTGAAAGAGGAACAGAGGAAGGAGAGAGAACAGGCCAAAGAAGCAGCTGAGGTGGAGGCAAGGAGACGAGCCAATCACATGCGGCTAGACATGGTTCGTGCAGTTGTTGTGGTGGCACGTGTGGTGATATTCAGAGATCCAACTGTTATTGTCGATATTTTGGATTTTGCACTTTGGCATGGGAAAAGGTCGAAAGGTGAAACACAAACACTCGGATCGGATTCAGGTACGCATAATGGAAAGGGTTGTTAGCTAATGTTAGCTTGCCGTTACTAAATCAGTTCGACAATTGTGTACATTAATGATATAGGATTGGTGCAAGTTGGGGGTGTTGATATCTCGGTAGTGTTATCAATTTGTGCATTATTTTTATTACTGTGCATTCTATTCACCATCTTCAGAATATTATATGTAAAGAAGATGTAACTTTGGTCTAGCCTACCTTACTCAAGTAGATTTTTTTTTTTAATTATTGTTTGTGAACTTATTGCAGGAATATAGTTGATTTAATAAAGGCAGTGAAGTAAGATGATAACCTTTTCCTTTGTAAGAGAATATAGAAAATATATTTCCCAGAACTCATATATTTTTTTTTCTTCATGCAACTATGCAAGCTATTCTAAAATTAGTATCCCCTGTAAGTAACATGAAATACAATCACATGCGAAGTATAAAATATGAAGGATCTTCTTCTTCTTCTTTTTTGGATGAGCAGACACAAAAAAAAAAAAAATGCAGACGTTAAAAAAAGAACCCTTTATGAGACGGTGACAAAGTTTCTCCTTGAGCAGTAGCTGTCTTTTCATGTAAAATAAAGGTAGGTTAAGATGAGAAAAAAATTAACGGCGAGAATAATTGCAGCTAACAGTGATGTTAATGCAAATGGAAATATACAGGATACAATTATGTGCTAATGGACATAAAATTTTGTAAATATTTCCACTAATAGATAAACATATCTTATCGTATTTGTAACAAGCATGTAACATTAAGTTATTTTCATCGCTCCCCTGTACTCGTAGCTCGGGATCTACTTGAAAAGGTTCGGCCCAGAATTAACGATTTCGAGTTTAGACTGGATCGATACAGGCCAGCTCGATCCATTAACGAGTAATAATCTTACAAACCCAAAATAGCGGCCTCAAGGGACATGGGCCGTATATGCATCTTTTGCTCTTACAAGCCCATAAAGGCGGCTCGGTTCCATCCGTCGGTCGGGCTGCACAAAAATTTGGTAGTTCATGATTTGATTCGAAAAAATTCGTAAAAAATCAATACAAAATAGGTTGAAATTAATTCAAATTAAATTTAAATTAAAATCTGATTTATTCAAAATAAGTTCGCGAACTATTTTAATTCGAATCTCAAAATAAAATATAAATCCATCTAGCTATAATTTGTAAGTTGTAATTCTCATTCTCAATTCTAAAATTCTAAATGACTTTTATTTTTTACTTTTAGCAATTACGATCATTCATTTTTATCATAAAAAATTTGAAATTAAATTTATAAAAAATTTAATACGAAATTAATTCAAACTAAACAAACTGCTAAGTTCAATTCCGTTTAATTCGTTTGATCGACAATGGAAGCAGAACCAGAGCTGATCGAACTTTACGATCTTCCATTCCCAGACCTCCTCCGCCTCTCCTCCTCCTCCGCAACTCCTTCTCCATCGCACAGTGATCGATCCCGACTCGAATGCATCTCAGCCAAAATTATGGAAACCCTAGGCCCCTCTGGCCCTGGTCTCCTCTCAATCTCTGCCGTGCCATTCGCCTCTTCCTTCCGGCGTTCTCTTCTTCCTCTCGCTCTCCATCTCTCCCTTCTCAATCCAAAGGATCGGGCCGCACTCCTCAAAGTAAACCTTCCATCCTTTTCTTTGGTTTTTGTGATTTTGTCTACTTGTTTGTTTATACCTTTTTTAATTGTTCATGTTTGTCTAAATTTGTTTAGAAACATGGACTGGGTAGTGATGTACCACTAAAGAAACCAGACAGGAGCGTCTCTTCTTTTGCATTACTTTTGAAGTATTTAGAAGAATCTATACTTGATAAACCGCAAGAGATTAATACCAGTAGTGATTTAGACGATGTTGCACACAATTTTTCTCTACTTGAATTCAATGAAGATGAATTTAACCACCTGGGAGATACTTTTAAAAACCTTGGTCGATGCATGATGGAACTTGGTATATGCCTAGCACGTGTTTGTGATAATGCCATGCAAACAACCGAATTGGAGAAAAGTATCATCGACTCAGGCAGTGCGAAGGGGCGCCTAATACATTATCATTCGAAGTTAGACGGCCTTATCCTCAAAGAAGTGAATAAAAAAGTGGAGCCTCAGTTCTGGTCTCAGAAATCTCTAGTGTTTAAAGATATATGCAAGGATAAGAGCATGGTTTCTGATCTATGGCAGCAATGGCATTATGACTATGGGATATTTACTGTTTTAACCTCTCCATTGTTTCTGTCATCTACTGTGGAGGGAGAATGCCTAGTCAGCAAAGAGGGCCCGCCTCCGATGGGGCATTCCTGCTTGCAGTTATTTGATACCAGAAATAAGAGGGTTGTTTCAGTAAAATGCCGACCTGAGAGTTTTATAATTCAGGTTGGAGAGGCGGCTGATGTGTTGTCGGGAGGGAAGCTGAGATCAACGCTCCATGCAGTTTCTAGACAGTTGGGAATGGGAGGAGATGTTAGCAGGGAGACTTTTGTGGTTTTCTTGCAGCCCTCTTGGGACAAAGTTTTACATTATCAGGGATATTCTTTGGATCATGATGAGGTGCGGGATGGGGACGAATTAGCGGAGATCCGTAGCAAAATTCCGCCTCTCTCGGCTCGTCTAAGGGATGGCATGACATTTGCTGAGTTTTCTCGTGAGACTACCAAGCAGTATTATGGGGGAAGCGGGACCCAGAATAAGTGTTAGCTACATATGCGTTTTGCTTAAATTGTTGTTGAGATCATGCTCTGTGTCATGAGATTGCATTTTTATTTTGGTGTGTTTAGGTCACAAATCAGTGATTGCTGACAATATTAAACAAAGTGTATTTAGGTCACAAATTTTGCTTTTCTAAAAGCCATGTTATTATTATTTTTATCTTGTAGAATTAGCCTGCATTATTATAACAGGTTAAAGAAGCACTTCACAGTTCACATGAAGAAAGTAAATTTACTGGTACATATAAATTTAAAAAGAAATCAGGAATTATGTTGTTACTATGAACTACTGCAAACCCCCATTATATTCTATCAACAGCTCAAATTAAAAGTGAACAACAGCGCAACCAGGCCGCTATATCATATGCAACAACTTTCCAAATATGATGAAAATCTCAGTTTGGCAGAATGCAAATAGAATTGATATATTGGATATACGTACTGTAATAGATAATTATTGGTAAAGGCCCTCCAAACATCTCTTTTACCTGGATTAGGTACCTCTGAACAGGAGCGAAGCCGAAGCCGAATCCGTATCCTCTCCGGTATTGCAATATTGCAGAGGATCACCCTCACTTTGAGCTTTGAGATTCGTGCCAAGTTAAAAAGAACGGTTCAGATCGAGTAATTGTAAAAGATTCCCTTATCAAGGTATTGGAGAGGATGTGAATTCGGTCAAGCTGGTGTACACAGTGTCTACCCCTGAAAATTTTTTTGGACCGGGCCTTTTATGACTTTTTCTACCAAAAGCCAACCCCAGAGCCCAGAGCCCAGAGCCCAGAACCAAAAGAAGCCCAGATCAATTAAAAAAAAACACTGTCATCCCTCCGCTAGCAGAACCCAGGGCATCGCGTAGTATCGCGAGAAAAGAAAAAGAAAAATAAAAAAAGAGAAGGACCGTCGCCGCCTGCCGCATACGCCTGCGCGAAGAAGGAGGAGTGAAGGACTGTCGCCTCCGCGCCGTTTGCGAAGAAGAATAAGGATCGCCGGGCTTTTCCTCTTTAGTACTGCTGATTGGCTTGAAACCCTTGTTCGTTATAAGGTACTTAAACTAAGAATGAGAAGCAAAGAATGGTTAAATTGATGAACCAAATGATAAATGTAGAGGCCTAATTTAAACTCAGGGACAACTGGACTATGCATGAATAATTGAATTCAGGTAGATATTTAAGTAGGATCATGCTTTTTTGAAAAGAAAAAAAATAAGTGAAATCTTTCGTTGACTGAATCACACAGTGACAAATCGATTCACATCCACCATTTTTAAATCTTTCCTAAGCCAAGCAATATTTGAAATGCCAAGTTCATAGGTTCTTATCCAGTAGTACATAACAGTACCAAAGGTAAGCCTAAATCCATAATTTCTTCAAAGAAACTCTAAAAACAAAAAAAAAATATATATATATATATATATGAGTGGGGTTAAAATGCACCCTCCTTTTTGTGCTCCAAACGTGCATCCTTTCCTCGTTTCTTCATTTTTAAAATTTAAATAGTTGATTTGAATCTACCAACGTGTTCTACATATTAAAATATGCTTGGAGACCAAATTTTACATTTTTTGAAAATTTTTTACTATTTTTTCAGAATTTTTTATTAAACTTAACAATAATAAAAAATTTAGCACAGTGATGATTTTCAAAAATTCTGAAAAAATAGTAAAAAATTTTCAAAAAATGTAAAATTTGGTCTCCAAGTACATTTTAATATGTAGAACACGTTGGTAGATTCAAATCAACTATTTGAACTTTAAAAATGAAGAAACGAGAAGAGAGTGCACGTTTGGAGCACAAAAAGGAGGGTGCATTTTAACCCCACTCTATATATATATATAAATACATCAGACTAGCAATTGAATTGTTTAAATTGCTTGAATAGCTCGAATTGTTTAAATGAGGACTAAGCTCATTTTTGTTTAAATTTGTTAATAGAGAATGGACAGATACTACAAGACGGAGCCTAAATTTCCAATTGATTCATTTTCACAAGGATAACAACAAATAGGGTCTAGCTCAAGTCCTAATCATTCTTTATCTTCACAAGAACCTCCTAATGATCTCGCTTCGAGGCCACCCATTTCTCAATATCCGCCAAATGAGAAGGATCATATACGTAGACATTATTTAGGCAAAGGACCATGTCAACCAAACAATCACGATTTTTCCCAAAGAGACATAGGTGGTTCTTTAAGAAGATTTAACAACTCTTGGTTTGGTCAATACCCCTATTGGTTGGAATATAGCATTGCTAAAGATGCAGCATTTTGTCTTTGCTGCTATCTATTTAGACGAGAAAATCTTGGATCAGGTGGAGGAACGAAGTTTGTAGGAGAGGACTATCGGAATTGGAAATGTAAGAAAGGGTTTGATGATCATGTTGGTGGTGTAAATAGTGAGCACAATCGTGCTCAAATGAAGTGTTTGGATTTGATGAGTGAAAAACAGAGCATCCAAACTTTGATGGTGAAACAAAGTGTTAGCCAAGGGATAGATTATCGAGTGCAGTTAAAAGGTTTGGCATTCCACAAACATGACGAGTCTGAAAGGTATACAAGAGGTCGTAACCCACAAATTGATAAGGTGATTCTAGAAAATGCTTCCAAAAATCGAAAGATGACATTATCGATTCCCAAAAGGAGATAATCAATTCTGCCATAGAGGAGACGATATTGGAGATACTTGCAGAGTTGGGCAATGAATTGTTTTCTATCTTGATTGATGAGTTGAGATATGTTTTAGTCAAAGAGCAAATGACAATTGTGATTCGGTTTGTAAACAAAAAAGGTTTTGTTGTTGAACGATTTCTTGGTATCGTTCATGTTTCCGGTACTACAGCGTTGTCTTTAAAGGAGGCACTTGAGGGGGTTATTTGTTAAGAATGGTCTAACTTTATTTAGATTACGTGGTCAAGGTTACAATGGAGTTAGTAATATGAGCGGGGAGTTCAATGGTCTCAAAACATTGATCATGAAGAAGAACGGGTCTGCTTACTACATGCATTGTTGGGCTCATCAACTTCAATTAACTCTCGTTCATATTGTCAAGAATCATTACAAAATTGGTTTGTTTTTTCAAATGGTTTCTCAGGTTGTCAATATTGCAAGTGCATCTTGTAAAATGCGTGATCAATTACGTGAGAAGTAAATAATTGAGATTGTGGAAGCTATATCAAATGAGGAGATTAAAACCGGAAGTGATTTGAACCAAGAAATGGATCTTGCACGTCCATCTAATACTCGATGGAGTTCTCATTTCAAGATATTAAATTGTGTGATTACACTATTTCAAGCCACGATATGTGTACTTGAGGAAATAGAAAAGGATGCAACACTTCTAGAACAACGAATTGAGGCTACTGATATTTTATTTCATATTCAATTTTTTGATTTTGCTTTCAATTGTCATTTCATGAGAGCTTCATTACTCATAACGCATGATCTATCGCAAGCCTTGCAACAAAAAGAGCAAGATATGGTGAATGTTATGTGTTTGGTGAATTTTGCTAAAGATCGCTTGCAAGATATGCGAGATAGTGGTTGGGAATCATTATTCAAAAAAGTGTGTGTATTTTGTATGAAACACGATATAGACATTCCAAATATGGAGAATAGGTATGCCGGTAAGCTAAAGAGACAAGCAACGAATACAACTAATTTGCATTATTATCGTGTTGAACTGTTTTACACAGTTATTAATATGCAATTGCAGGAGCTTAATGATAGATTCACAGAAACTAGTACCGAGCTACTTGTATGTCATGCTTAGATCTGGATAACTCTTTTTCATCATTTGATAAAGATAGGTTGGTTCAATTAGCTCGATTCTATCCTTCTGATTTCAACAAATATGAACTTGTTATCCTAGATGGTGAATTGGAGAATTATCGCATTGATATGCGAAGTGATGATGATTTTTTAGAGTTAAAGGGCATAGTTGAATTTTCTCAAAAAATGGTGAAAAAAAGGAGGCATAATGTTTATCCATTAGTTTACAAATTAGTGAAATTAGTATTGATATTGCCAGTGGTTACGGCTAGTGTTGAAAGGATATTTTCGGTGATGAATTATGTAAAAACCGAATAAGGAATTAAATGAGAGATCAATTCTTGAATAATTGTTTGGTTACTTGCGTTGAGAATAAGTTGTTTGATGAGGTAGATGATGAATGAATTATTTAATGATTTCAAAATATGAAGAACCATAGAACAATGCTCTCTCCATTGACTTAATTTTATAGCATTAATATATTTTTTGTTTTTTATATGTAAAAGAATATTTGTTTTAAATTTTTGACTTAGTTAAAATTTTTGGCGTTCATTGATATTATCTTGACTTGTTGTTTATTTTAATTGATGATGTAATATTATATTATGTTAAGAAAAATTGCAACTATTTATATAGATATGAGTATTGCTACCACTGCTGTTGTCAGTACAGCTACCTTTTTTCAAAACCAAAAAGAAAATTCAGACGATCTCCCCAACAAATCAAATTACGGATAAAATTGATAATCAATAAACATGACCATGGTTAGAGCGAACCTTCAAGACCCAAGAATTCAACTTGAATAGTGTAATATCTTTCCCTTTTAAAGCGTACATGCGACCCCAATTGTAAAAACTTTTTTTTTTTTTTAAATATCAACAGCAGCTGCCAATATGGTATATATAGAGAAGTTTTGCTAAGAAACAGCGTTACATCAGATACTACAAGGCCCTTTATCATTGACCAAAAGAAACATTAAAATATCAGGGGTATTTAACAAATGAGAGTAAAAAGAAGGTAAGTATTAACTAATTGAATGGAATAACTTGAGAAAAGGATGCAGAGCACAAACATAATCTCTAACAATATATAGCAAATCGAGGGGGTTACTTGTTAAAGTGCATTATTCATACTGTGATGCTCTGGTATCACTGGTATGCCTATTACGCAATTGTAGAACACACTTGATTGATATTTATACTATTAAGCTTTTGATTCCATTAGTACATTACATTTATCAACGATTAACATTTTTGTAGTATATTATTAATTTTATATTGTGTTGTTTGTCAAAAAAAAATTACAGATATCATTTTCAGATTTTCAGTTGATACATATTTATAGTAGAATTACAAAATAAGATAGATCTACACCTGTGCTTGTTGCTTGCAGCTTTCCTCATATTATTCCCATGGATACAGGCACAGCAGCTATGGTATCTTGTAAGAAAATATTAAACTAAAATTATCTGGCTTAGATTCAAGTTTAGATTCAGGTACAGATTTTCTCATATGTAAAAGTGATTTTTTGTAATAAATAGGCTGAAATGAAAAAAAAAAAAATGGTTTAGATTCAGGTTTCCTATGGCTTCCTTAAGAAATACACATTGAAAAAGTAAATTTTTCTTTGTGGTTGCTATTATTATCTACTCAATCATTCAGATTGTGCTTTAGATCACAATCTCAATACAATCTCAAGAATTCAATACATCAAAACCCCTTGGTAGTTTGCAAGAGAGAATAACAAATGGAAGATATCAACAAAATTCAGCGCTACGGTAGCCCATACGTATTCCTTATAGGAGTATCTCTCCATCAAATTATTGTTGGTGTCATATATTTATGTAGCTACAAAATACCATAAATGTCAGACCACCATATACCATGAGCGATGCGCTTCCAAGCGGGAAGTATATCTACATGAACAAAAGAAACCATTAAGCCAAAAGCTTTACTGTTAAAATTAATCATACATGGATAACCCACTACTCAGAGAACATTGAACAATTAAACAGCTGACCTGAATAAGAATGAAAACCACGAAGATCATAATAGCAGCTTCATAATAATCGATTTGGAAGAAGTTGTGACAATTCTTTGCAGCCCAAAAGGTGTACATAGTGAGGCTTACGACTACTGCTGATGTTAGAATCACAGATTCTAATATTATCTCTCCTGCAAAATCATAATGCATATCGAGAAATGAAATCCTGTCAATACCAGTATATTAACTACAGCCAGAATATAAAAAATATGATTCCACTAACACTAAAATGAATAAAAACAATTGGTTATATTTTGAACCATATATATCAAACATGCATCTCTACAATGTAATCAGTTACATCTATTAAGGCCCATTCGGCAGCCCAGTAGGAAATGAGAATGGGTGTGGGAATCAAAATTTTTGAACTGAATTTTACTGTTCATCGTGGGAATAAAAACTTAACTGTGAGCAAATTTTTTTTTTTTTCCACAATGAACAGTTATTCACCAAACGGACCCTTAACTTTTAAGGTATTGTGAAATTACAAACATGTCTTACACTTGATGAAAGCACATGTCAAGCCAACTGCAAAACTCATAGCCATTGTAAAGACACCCAGAAGCAACAGGTTGAACGGGTGGTACCGGTGATAGAAGTACAGAGCATACAACACTAGACAGAGATTTTAAGACAAAAATTTAACAAGTTAACAGCTACAAGGATGAAAATAATATGAACAAATTAAATAGTAAATACAACTAATCGGAGTACTAAAAAATATCACAAATTGTGTACAAATAATTATTCTTTGTATGTAACTTCTCTGGTAAGAACAATGTGATTTTCTTCACACCAGAGCAAAATGCATTTTATGGAATAATATCCATTCATTACACCTTAAAAGCTACAAAATAAATGGAGAAAAATATTAAAAAATGTCATACCAATGAAGGGAAGAATGAGGGAGAAAATGTACAACCCGAAACCAACTGAAGTGAAAACAAAGAAATTAGCAACCGGCAGAACAAACACCATAGTCCACGCCACCGCAACCATGAGCAGCATTTCGATGGCTAAAACCGAGTACACTTTTTTGAGGAATGCCCACCTCACCTCCACATTCTCTATTATTACCAGGTTGAAATCTTCCACGCTGGCTTCGGTGTCTTCCTCCTCTTCATTCTCTATTGTTATCATGTGGAATCCTTCCACCTCGCTTCAAAATACTCCAGCATTTGGTTGTCTGAAGTGCATCTTGCTTCCTTTTTAGATTTCTTTCTTTTCTTGATTTTTCTCTGATCTCTTCTTTCTTGGTTTTAAGAGTTCTTTTGTTTTTCTTTTTTTTTGCCAAGTGAGCAGGACAGGGGAAGGGCTTTAAGAATGAGTGTAATGGAGAGAGGGGGCATGGAATTAACGTGTCATGTAAGCTTGGTGACACGTGGCTCCAGTTTCTAATGTGATTTACTGGAGTCTTGTCTGGTCAACAGGAAAAAGTTAGTTATACATTGAAGAAATTGGGAGATGTTAGCAGGGAAACTTTTGTGGCTTTCTTGCAGCCCTCTTGGGACAAAGTTATACATTATCAGGGATCGATAAGCTTTGAATCTTGATGAGAAAGTGTTAGATGGGGACATATCGGTGGAGATACGTAGCAAAGTTCTGCCTCTCTCTCGACTCCCAAACAATTGTCAGTGAGATTATGCTCTGTACCATGTGGCCCGGCCCATTTGGCACAAATTGAATGGAAATAGAGAGCAAGAGCATCTAAGATACAATTTTTGGGCTGTGATCTTGAATCGATATGTTTAAGAATTGAGGCCTTTTTGGGCTTTTAAGCATCTAAGATACAATTTTTACAAGTTATAATGTGCGCACAATTGCACAATTGCATATACCCATAAAAAGTTTATAATATTAGGTGTGCACATATTACACAGAGAAGGTGTAGTTGACTGAAACATAACTGCCCATCTAACAGAAAAATATTAAACAAAGTGTATTTACTATTTAGTCCACAAATTTGTGCTTTTCTAAAGCCATGTTATTTATTTATTTATTGTAGAAATAGCCTGAATTATAACAGAATAAAGAAGCACTTCACAGTTCACAAAAAGAAAGTAAATTTACTGATATCACAGGACAGTTTTGCACCAACAGTTATCGTGCTATGCAGGGGCGGAGCCAAACTTTCGAGTTTGGGGGGTCAATTATATAAAATTTTCATTTGAGAATGGAGGTCAATTTTACAAACCCATAGCTTTTTATTCTAAACTATAGAAAATCATATATAAATACAGAAAATTTGAAAATGAATGGGGGTCAACTGGATCCGCCCCTGACACAGGTAGTTGGGCACTCTGGTGAAAGAGGAACAAAAGGTTGTTCTCTGATGAGAGTCGACCAACATCAAGCTCCATACATGATATTTCCCTCCATATTCAGCAATGGTACCAGAACTGTTAGAAGGGACCTACCTAACTCAAGCTTAGATCTAGGGAGGAATTTCATGAGTTTATTTTGTTCTTTGATGGCTGTTCTCAAGAATTCAATACATCAACCAATTACCCCTTGAGAGTTTGAACAACAATGCTTTAATTTGATGAATTTGCAACACCTATGAGTGATGAGTCTGATTCCTGGAACAGATTGCTAAGAGCCAAGAAAAAATTGATGATATCAAAATTATGGTGTCATGTATTTGTAGACACAAAATATCAGAGATGCCAGAGCACCAAATATTATGAGCGATGCTATTTCAAGCAGGAAGAAAATCTGCATGAAAAAAAGAAGCCATTAAGTGAAATGTGATCGGTATCTCATAATAAACTGATACTATTTGATCAATTTGATATACTATTTGATTATGGTGAATGTATATATTACTAACCATAATAAGAATAAAAACCATGAAGATTATAACAGCAGCAGCTTCACAAAACAGAGGCTGGAAGAAGAAGTTGTTACCACGCTTTTCAACCCAAAATGTGTACATAGTGATGCCTATGACTACGGCCGATGTCAGAATCAAATATTCTAATATTATCTCTCCTGCAAAAACGTAATTCACACTGAAAATAAAATCCTGTCAATACCAGCATATTAACTATCAGAAACTAAAACTATGGTTACATTAAAAAAAGGAAAAAAAATCCATGGTTAAATTTGCAACCACACATAAAAGGGTTGTATATACCTTGCATCTCTACAATGTATTCAGTGACATCTATGCAATTTTAGGCATTTTGAAATTACACATGATTTCACAATATAATTAATTTTTAGCTGTGATAATATTACTTACCATCAGTGAAAGCGCATGTCAAGCCAACCGCAAAGCTCATAGCCACGGTAAAGATACCTAGAAGCAACAGGTTGAACTGATGGTACTGGTAATAGAAGTACATAGCACACAAAACTGTACAGATATATTCAGACAAAAATTCAACATGTTAACAACTAGAAGGATAAAAAAAGTGAATCAACTAAATACAACTAATTGAAGTACTAAAAAAATCACAAATTGTGTACAAAGATTTCTTCTTTGTATGTAACTTCTCTGAGAAGATAGAAGAACAATATAATTTTCATTATGTACTAATTTACACCTTAGAAAAAATTCAAGATAAAAGGAGAAAAGTGTCATACCAATGAAGGGAAGAATGAGGGAGAAAATGTACAACCCGAAACCAACTGTAGTTGAAACAAAGAAATTAGCAACCGGTGGAACGAACACAACAGTCGGCGCCACCGCAACCATGAGTAGCATTTGGATGGCCTGGATCAAGTACACTTTTTTTATGAATGCCCACCTCATTTCTAGATTCTCCATTATTACTGGATGTCTGAAGAACATCTTGCTTTTTTATTCAATTTCTTTCTTTCTTGATTTCTCCTTGATCACTTTGTTTGTTGGTATTAGAGTTCTTTTAGTCTTTTTTGTGAAGTGAGCCGAGCAGGGTAAGGGTTTTATAAATAGACTGAGACACGTGGCTCCAATTTCTGGCATCGTTTACATATGTTTCAACGGGAAAATTGAAGTTAGTTTTACATTGGAGAAATTGGGAGATGTTAGCAGGGAAACTTTTGTAGCTTTCTAGCAGCCTTTTGGGGACAAAGTTTCACATTGTCAGATATATTCTTTGGATCTTGATAAAAAGGTACTGGATGGAGACAAATTGGTGGAGATACGTAGTAAAATTCCACCAATAAAATGTTTATAATATTTGGTGCGCACTTATTACATTGAGAAGATGTAGTTACTGAAATCATGGTTACATTAATAAAAGGAAAAAAAATCCATGGTTAAATTTGCAACCACACATAAAAGGGTTGTATATACCTTGCATCTCTACAATGTATTCAATGACATCTATGCAATTTTAGGCATTTTGAAATTACACATGATTTCACAATATAATTAATATTTAGCTGTGATAAGTTAATATGAAGATCAACTTAAACAGTTCGGATCAACATTTTAAACTTTGAAATCACGAAATATAAGCATAAAGTAAAACACTCCACCTCATGAAATACCGTAATCCAACTCTCTCTCTCTCTCTCTATATAGAGAGATGAATTCTCATTTTAAATCTGCATATAAAAGTCCATATAAAAATCCGCATATAAAACCACACATCGCATAGAAATCATATTTAAAAACATTGACTCCACCAATTTCCATTAAACTGTCAACTCATACATTGTCTACTAATACCAACATACTAGTACCAGTTACCAAAATAAAATAAAATAAAAGCCTATTGGTATTGAGAAATACCTCTAATACCAGTTACCAAAACAGAGAAAGCCTATTGGTATTAAGAAATACCTCTAATACAACCCGTAACAACAGAAAAGCCTATTACATCCAAGCATATACATAAGCATTAGCAGATTCATATAAGCACTAGTATCTGCTGTGTGTTATGTGCACAACTTTCTCCCTCCATCCCCACTTCCTCAGGAAGGAAGTCAGATTTTCAAACTGTAAGAGTTAAACGTGAATAGAGATCAATCATATAAAATTTTCTTAATACAAATGTGAGTCAATATTTATATAATTTTCTTACTACAAATGAAAGTCAATGTTACATTATTCATTACATTTTACTCTTGAACTATCACAAAATCATATATAAATATAGAATTTTAAGCATTGACTCATTCATGGTTATGTGTCAATTAATCATAGTTAAGTGACAGTTTCCTAAAGTAATAAAAACAAGACAGAAGGTCATAAAAGACCAAAATTGCCCTTCATGAATTGAATATCGATCGAATAGATTGCCTGAATGATAAACAATGACTTTTGTACAGTTTCTGCATGACAAAAATACCATATTAATTATTGAAAAGATAAAGAATTGATCCATAGCATAGAAGCTATTCATGCCATGTCCTGCCAGTAGCTCAAATAGAACATCAAGTCCAATTCAATAGCAAAGATAAGTGATACAATGCACAAACACCATCATGAGACTATGACAAAGAAAAATACTCAAATCCCAATTCATATCTAAGCAGAGCACTACTTAAACTTATACCAGTTAATTTTTATATTTATAATTGTTCAAGTTTCCACGAATGTAGCTTAAAAATGAACACAAATGTTACTGTCATATGCTCAAGTTCTACAGGTAAATTCACTGTTAAAAGTAGAGAAGAAATGTACCGGTCACAGTAATTGATGAACATTTTACCTTCAGAGTCTGCCGATACAAGGGCCTTTCAAACATTTTCCCTATCTTGAGACAGTAAAGTCAATTGAATTAGAAAAAAAATGTTGTAAAGGACCTTGTATCAACAGACTCTGACGAGTAACTCAGGTGCACCGCTGCCTTGTCAATTTATCCCATCTTACACAGTATATTCATAAAAGTGCTATAGCAGAACAGATCAGGTGCACAGACCAGCTTAGGCATTTTGTCGAGCACTACGAGCTTCATGGATCGTGTCATCCTTACAAAGACCTCTTAGTAATAGATCGAAGTCACCGATCCACCCAGGTACAGAAATCGATCAAGATGTTATACCTTTCTTTGGAGATGGTGCTCTACAAAATGCCTAAGCCAGGCTGATCCTGGTGTCTTACTAGATCCAACTTGCCAGTGAAACAAACCTTTTATAGTGGCCAGTCAAATGACCTAGAGTCTTAGTCTCTTAGACCGTAATACTATTTGGGCTTGGCCCACAAATTTGTCATCCCACAGGAAAAATGGGCCTGTGCTTAATTTCTTTATTGGGCTTTTAGCAACTATTGTTAACTTTGGAAATTTATTTCATTAGGTTTATGCTTAAAACAAAAAAGGTTTAATAATTAATATATTATCTGCACTGCCTTAACTTGATTTGCAATCTCTCTATTTTTCTTTCTTGCACCCATTTAACTATATAGAATATTTTTTATTTAGAAATAACACGTTATTTTTTGCTCATAGAAATATAAGTAGTATTTCCAAGGTTGCATTTATATTATCTACTTTTCGAAAACCAACCTAATTTAATGCCTTTTTCAGCAAAAAAAAGCAATATTTAATTTCCAAATAAAAATATAATCCATTATATATCCGAGTGCCGTTGAAAAAAGAAAATAAAGAACTGCCTACAAATTAAGATGCCAACAATATAAACCGTTCAACAGCGATCTAATTACACTTTTTTTTGTGATACCGAATTACACTCTTAATTTTTAAAGTTTTCAAAGTTTAAATAGTCGATTCAAGCCATTCAACATAATGAATATATTAAAATGTGCTTGCAGATCAAATTTTTTATTTTTTGGAATTTTTTTTACTATTTATTAAGTATTTAACAAAATCGCTATATTCAGACCATTTAATTTTTGTATCCATCGTAATAAATAGTAAAAAAATTCAAAAAAATGTAAAATTTGATCTGCAAGCACATTTTAATATATCCATCATGTTGAACGGTTTGGATCGACTGTTTGGACTTCGAAAAATATAGAGTGTAATTTGATATCACCAAAAAAAGTGTGTAATTGAATCCCTCCTCATATATATATACACAAAGAAACACTATAATTAACCTTGTTTTCATAGAACAGAAAAATTAAACTATAAATATATATAAATAAGGGCGGATCCAGAATTTTCATTATGGGTGGCAAAAAATATCAAATCGGGTTTAAATAACTTATCAGATTTAAATCCATTAACTAATTGGGTACTCGATTAAAAAAATAATGTTTTGACTTATATTTTCTAATGGAAGCTGATATGAGTACCCGCACAGTACCCGCACCTAAACTGCCATAACTGCATTTTAGATCTGTAACTTTTTTTTTAATATTAATAGTCAAATTTTGAAGTATGTAGTCCAAAGAACACAAGTATTTATATCTATATAGTAAACAATGTAAATAATAAATTAATTAATTTTAAATAATCGTACCCGCACTTTTTTTTGAAATTTATGATATCGCACCCGCACCTAAACTGCCATAATTACTTGTGGAAACCGCAACTGTTCCAGATCTGTAACTTTATTTTAAAATATTAATAGTCAAATCTTGAAGTATATAGTTCAAAGAACACAAGTATTTATATGTATATAGTAAACAATGTAAATAATAAATTAATTAATTTTACCTTTAGTGTCTGGTTTAATGGAATATGGGGGCTTGACCTCCACATTTCTTTTTAAAAAAAAATTAATTTTAAATAATCGTACCCACACTTTTTTTTAAAATTTCTGACGTCGTACCCACACCTAAACTGTCATAATTGCTTGTGGGGACCACAACCGTTCCAGATCTATAGTTTTTTTTTTAACATTAATAGTCAAATCTTGAAGTATATAGTTCAAAGAACACAAGTACTTATATCTATATAGTAAACAATGTTGTAATTTTTACATAACTGCTTATGGGGACCTAAACTGCCATAATGTTGTAATTAGATCCCTCCTCTTTTTACATATGACACTGAAAGTATTAATATCTAAGTATTAAAAGTATTTATATCTATGCACTGAAATATTTATTTTTATGAAATCAACTATTTTTGTTCGAGAAATATTAACGCGGAATTAGTGCCGAGACTTTAAAAGGGTGCTGCTGAAATTTTAGAATAATAATTAGTTGAGATTATATAATATCTTTTAAGAATAATAATTAGTGGACACAATATAATTAGTGGGAGCCATAATGCATTATTTCTCTAAATGCGGGCACTGTAGTACGGGTACAGAAATAATTATTCTTTTTCAATACCCTAACTTATTTATTTCTGATTTTATAACTTATAATTAATATTACCAATCATAATTCAAAAAAATTATTTTGATTTTAACACTAAATTTAACTCGAATTACAAATTAAACATTCAGAGAGAACAAAAAAATTTCCAAAAAAAAACAAAATCAATTAATTCAAATAAATCATCACTAAAACTCAAAATTCATCTGGCTGTCCAGCACAGTAGATCCGCCCTGTATATAAACCCATCCGACCAACCATCCTTGAAATCAAAACTACATTCTCTCCTCATTAGTCATTATAATGGCGCCTCTGAGAGATGCACTCGATCGTCACGTTGCCTTGTTGAATGACGCCCATGAAAGGTGCAGATTGGCATTTGAAGCCGTGAAGGCTGTACGAATCGTTCTCCAACAAGGGAAGATGAACTCACCCACGTACCAATATTCCTTGTGCTCGACCATTGAGAACCTCCGTATCGGGTGGCAACACTTGGCCATGGCAATCCAAGATAAAGAGGCACCCGTCAGGCCGGTTGTGGCTGATGTTAGGCCAGATGCAGATGCAGATGCAGCGCACCCCACTGCAGCTGAGACAGTGCCCGTCAGGCCGGTTGTAGCTGATGTCAGGCTGGATGCAGTTGCAGCACACCCCACAGCAGCTGAGATAGCGCCTGTCAGGTCGGTTGAGGCTCACATGCCAGAGGGGCACAACAGAACTGCACGTGCAACAAAGTCGGTGCGCCGGAGGAAAGTCAGTGTGCCGGTTGTGGCTGATGTCAGGACGGATGCAACACACCCCACTGCAGCTGAGACAGCGCCCGACAGGCCGGTTGTGCCTCACTCGCCGGAGGGGTACAACACAACTAAACGTGCAAGAAAATCAGTGCGCCAGAGGAGAGTCGGTGGGCCAGAACTGGCATCGGCTTGACCTTGATCCAAATAGGAAAAAAATTCTGGCAGTGCAAGAGAGTTCAGACAATGCTGGTTCTGTCTATGTTCAGATTTCTTGATTGTTTTTTTAGTTTCTTGTTTTATTTCCTGTTTTCTTGGGTTCTGTTGTTACATACTGAGATGAGGTTTTTTGGAATATGTTCTTTGAGATGACAATATCCAGTTTCTTCAATCTTGTTTCTTTGATTGTGTTAAACACTTAAACTGTGGAATGGGGCTTTAGCAAAATCTCTCTGATCTTGCTGATTGCAACAATATGGAAATAAAATGCATTTTATTTTGTTTCTTTTTCTTATTCCCATCTTGTAGTAGAGTTCTATCAGTAACAATCTCAAGTTAATTTAGAGTGATATAGTGCTATCTCAGTGTTCCAAAGTAATTCAAAATTGCCAAACAGGATTTCTGAAAATTTAGTCAATAGTAATTCACAGAGTATATAGTCAGTAATTAACAAGCTCATGCCTCTCTGGTGGAATCATGTACTGTTTCTTTGTTTTCTATTTGAATTAATGTACTCTTTTTTTTTTTTTTTTGTTGTAAGTGTAGTAATTCATAGAATGTAAGGCCTAAATGAGTAAATGTACATTAAAGTTGTTTGTTTTCTTTATATTTATTTTTTTGTTTGCCCACTAAAGTATATTCAAATAGTTGCTGTAATAAACATAGCTGTTTCCTAAATTAATAATGGATACAGTTGATTTCAAATCAAATTGAATAATAATGCTAATTTTCAAAGAATGGAAAAGAGCTGTTGCACTACAATAGGTGAAATGAGAAGCAATAACTGTACAAATTGAATTCAGACTCTGTTTCTAACTGTAATAATGAATTAATATATAGATCATGATAAATAGTAGGAAAATTAGTTTGTGCATAAGTTGCTAAATAAAAAAAGACAGTATAGCAGGACAAATTTTGATGCTCGGCTTATATGAAATAAAGTGCTTTTAAATTGCGATCAATAACTCAAATTCAAAAAAAAAAAAAAAAATCCAATAACACACAAAGAAATATATTAATTTTTCTAACAACTGCGAAAAATCTGGCCTGAAAAATATTGACCCGGGTTATTTTCCGCAGTCTTTCTAATAAATCAAATTTATAGTATTTCATCTATTTTGAAAGAAATATATTAAATATTTCTAATATTTCAATACAAAAAATAAATAAATTATAAAATTTTCTATTTTGTAGAAAAACAAAACTTTAGAAACCGGTGGTTTTATCACCTGTTGTTAACCGGAAAGGTGAGTTTTTAACAAGTGAGATATTCAATACCGACAACCAAAGATTTAAATAGCGTTTTTCTCATCATAGCGGGATTGGTCAAAAAACAGCGTTATGCACATATAACGCCGCTATAGTGCAGAATAACGCGCTATAACGCCAATAGCACCATAGTTTTTATGGTCTGAAAATACTATAGCGCCCTATTTAGAACTTGCCAGATTTTGACTGGTTTGATCATTTCTGGAAATCCTATCAAAAAGTGGGTATAATTTAAAATTAATTAAATATTTTTAATATTAATAAAAATATTCGGTGTTTGTACCTAAGAAAAAAAAGTTAGTGCAAAAAAAAAAAAAATTCCCACCCGGCCACACAATATTGAACTCTATTTTCGAAAGTAAATGGTGTAAACATAAGTATATGTATTATATTGTTGCTTCTGTCTGAAAATTTTGTGGTGCAATTAAATGGTATAAACATGAATATATTTCTTACCTCGTAGAAATGAGTCCATTATTTTTTTTAAAAGGACATAAATTGAGTTACTTTAATTTGATCTTTTGTAATTATTATCGATCCGTATCAGGTTGAGATGACTATCAACAGGGCCAGACTATAAATTTCTAGCTTAATTAATAAATTCTTTAATTAAAGCAACAAAAATATGTTGTTAAATATTATTTTATTAAATTCAAAAGAAGTGATTAAGTTTAATAAATTTTAATTCTGCCCCTAATTATAAATGTATTAAAAGACAATATTTTAATTGAATTAAAGCGTGCTAAATAATTTATAAAGAAATCGCTTTGTTTGTTATTCCTGTTAGTAATTCATTCAATCAAAAAATTACTATTATATTAGAAGAAAATCAAAAGACTTATCTACTTGCTAATTGGGCACGAAACTAATTTGCATTCTCTGACTTTACATATCTCATATCTGTTATTTTTCTATATAACAAATTAGATAATTTTATAAGTAACAGAATGTATGAATTTTTATATTTTATATTTTAACCAAAAAAATTCTATGTAATAGCTATATATTTTGTATATCGGAATGTATAGGTTTTTATATTTTATATTTTAACCAAAGAAAATCTACGTAATAGCTATATATTTTGTATATCGTTGAATTAATGCAATCACCAATAGACTTCCAACTAAAAAAAAATCATTCAATCAAAAACCATGCTTTAGATTACAATCTCAAATTCTCAATACATACACTGCTCACAAATTCAATACATTAACCAACTCCTTGATAGTATTAACAACACCTAACCTATGAGTCTGATGCCCGGAACAGTGTGAGAAGAGACAAGAATAAATTGATTATGTCAATATACAGCGCTACCGCAGCCCATACATATTCATCGTATGAATACCTCTTGATCAAATTATCAGTGTCATATATTATGTAGCCACAGAAAATCAGAGATGCCAAACCACCATATATCATCACCGCTATTCTTCCAAGCGGGAAGAAAATCTACATTAACAAAGAAAACATTACTCACAGAACATTAACAATTAAACAGTCGCTTGATATATATTTTATTGGTGTATATGTGTATATGTATATATATGTGTGTATATAGGTTGGTTATTCTACTTCCATAAACATAAGCATATCAGGATAGATACTTATAATTCATTTTTGCATTTTTAATGTTCAAATTATCGATCTGAAACACTCAACATGTTCTCCAAACTGTAATGTATTTGGAGACCGAATTTTACATTTTTTGAATTTTTTTTTTTTACTATTTTTCATATTTTATTGGTATGTATATATGTTGTAATGTACCAACACTGGTACCATTAGTTTCACTAATTACCTGAATAAGAGCAAAAACCATGAGGATCATAATAGCAGCAAACAAAAATGGTCCCAGAAAATTGAAGTCGTGACCACGCTTCGCGGCCCAGAATGTGTACATAGTAAGGCTTACGACTACGACCGATGTTAGAATCACGGATTCTAATATTATTTCCCCTGAAAAATCATAATGTAATCAGTTACATCCATCTATATAATTTAATTTAATGTATTATGAAATTACTAACATAACTTGGCAATATAATTAGTATTAAGATTTGAGAAAATAACTTACCCTTGGTGAAAGCACATGTCAAGCCAACTGCAAAGCTAATAGCCACTGTAAATACACCTAGAAGCAACAGGTTCACTGGGTGGTACTGGTAATAGTAGTACAGAGGACACAACACTGCACAAAGATTTTCAAACAAAAATTCAAAAAATGGAGCAAAAGATCACAAAATTGAAAAAACAATAAAATGTGCTTTTCTTCACACCAGAGCAAAAGTAAAAAGTATACAATTACATCATAAAAAAAAAGTATCATACCAATGAAGGGAAGAATGAGCAAGAAAATGTACAACCCGAAACCACCCAGAGATGAAACGAAGAAATTAGCAACCGGCCGAACGAACACAACAATCGACGCCACCGCAACCGTGAGCAGCATTTGGATGGTCAGGATGGAATACACTTTTCGGATGAATGCCCACCTCAGTTCCGGACTCTCCAGCATTAACGGGTAGAAAACCCGCGCCGCATCTCCGGTCTCCACATCAACCCCCACGCCTTTTCCATACGGTGGTCTGAAGTACATCTTGCTGCTTTTTTTTTTTAAATTTGTTTCTTGATTTTTTTTTTCTCCTGGTTGGTTTTAGTGTGTTTTAGTTTTGTTTTTGCTAGTTGAGAGGGGCAGGGGAAGGTGCTTAAAAAGAGATGACAGAAAAGAGAGAGATGTTTCCAGATAGGCCGGGCAACAGAAGAGGTTGGGTGATGTTTCTAGCGTCGTGTAGTATGGTGTGGATCTGTATCGTCTCTCAGGTACCTGACTCAATTAGATAGCTATTATTTGTGCTTTGAGATTCGTGCCAAGTTAAAAAGAATAATTTTGAACCATTGTAGCATGGTCAACGGGAAATGTTAGATAAAGAGTGGAGAAAATATTGGATGCTAAGTTGCTTCCAGAGAAAACTAAAGCATTTTGTGGGCTCCGCAGTGGCTAATTCTGTGTAAAAAATTTAGGCCTGCTAATTGGTGGGCTTTGATACCTTCCAAGGTCCGGCCCGTTACCCGAACTCAGCTGTCCAAAGCTTGGCCCTTCCACACTAGAATTCACATCCCCTCGGGTTACCGGACCGAGTACAATTGAATCAGACGGTACAAAATTGTTCTATTTAACTTGGCACTAATCTCAAAGAGAAAATAATCCTGCTCCCTCTGTCATTCCGAGGAAGGACCGGCTGAGAGTAAATCTGAGCCGTCCGTTTCAATTGTGTTGAGTCAGGTACCTAGGAGGATTCGGATCCTCCAAACTAAGGATGAAATTTACAGAAATAAATCTGTTGCGATTCCAAAGAATTATAGGGACCTGCAATTTCAAATTTCTCCTTTTATTTGTTTTGAGATTCGTGCATAAATAATAGCTTCTCTTGCGATCCATGCAGTTCATAAAATGAAGAGAGGGATTTTGAATCGCAGCAGATTTATTTCTGAAAATTACTGATAGGAATTACTGGAAACCTAGTAGGCTGTAGGCTTGTACACATATAATTTACACTAACATATTTATGTACTGTAAATAATCATTAAAAAAAAATAACATATAAAAAAAAAATATATTTAGAACTACGGTAGCAACAAAAAAGAGCATTAGAAGGATGTAGAGTTGTCAACTGACAAAAACCAATAACTCAGCTAAATTCTGCAATAACAACCCTTAAATATTTTAAATTATATAAAATCATAAGTTCATAATATATTGTGATGGACTTGAGAACGGATTCAGAATTTTCACCGGGACAAAAAAATAACGAATTGAGTTTAAATAACTAATCAGGTTCAAATAAATTAGGATTTAACTAATTTGAAAAAAATTCAAGTAAATTAGAGTTCTAACCCTAATTACTATATTTACTTAATTTGTACAAATTTTGAAGAAATTTGAATAAAATAAGGTATTAACTTCTTTTTTTTTTAAATCGAATTCTTTAGGCTGGCACCTGACAGACTCTTCAAAGAAGGCAAATAAAATTTTAGAGAAGATAAAGTTGATCGAACCTATAAATTTATATAAAATTTTAAAATTCAGAGGAGGCGACTACTCCCCCTGCTCCGCTGTTACTGCTCCTGAATTAATTTCGTTTAATTCTCATAAAAAAGTTCCTTAAAAATTAAACCTTACAAAACAAATAATAAATATATAAAAAGTACATAATCTTGTATGGACAGAGAAATCTGGATATAGGACGCAAGCTAAGAACCTAAAATTCAATGAAATAAATCTCCTGTTATTCCGAAGGAATAGCAGGAACATGTTATTTCGATTTCAACCGTTGATTTTCCTTGAGACTCACTTTTGAAAATTTCCCTCGTTAAGATTCAAGTATAAAAAAAATTTAACGGTTGAAAAAAACATTTGTCCATTTTTTTTTTGTGTATACTTCGCAAAAAATAATTGGGGGCAATGTTTGGGGCTTGGGGGTGAGAATTTGGGATAAGCATAATATATATATAGAGATAAGCTAATGTGCATTCAAATGTATATTGTCCGAAGTATTTACGGTTCAAATTTGAAATTTCAAAATCTAAAGGGTCCATCCGAACCGTTCATCTTGTTCTCCATATTAATATGTGCTTGGAGACCAAATTTTACATTTTTCTGAATTTTTTTTACTATTTATTAAGTATTTTACAAAACCGTTGATCCAACGGTGGCTGCACAAAACAGTAAAACCGTTGGATGAGCGATTTTCAAAGCGGCTTAATAAATAGTAAAAAAATTCAGAAAAATGTAAAATTTGGCCTCCAAGCACATATTAATATGGAGAACAAGATGAATGGTTCGGATCGACCGTTTGGATTTTGAAATTTCAAATTTGGATCGTAAGGACTTCGGACCGTATACATTCGAATGCACATTAGCCTATATCTCTCTCTCTCTCTCTCTCTCTCTATAGATAGATAGATAGATATAGATAGGCTAATATACAATCGATTACACTACGCCTCTCGTGCAACCAAGTCATTTTTTAATTTTTAAAGTCCAAATGATCGATCCAAACCGTTAGATGTCATCTCCATATTAAAATGTGCTTGGAGACCAAATTTTACATTTTTTGGAATTATTTTACTATTTTTTAAGCCTACTTTGAAATCGCTGATCCAACGGTGGTTGTGGTCGTACCACCGACAGTTATTCTATGACAAATCGATTGCGGATCGGCGGAGTCCTGTCTCCTTCTCTCTCAGTTTTTTTTCTTTTTTTTTAGAATAAGGGAGCGAGGAAGGGATCGGGGAGGGAGACGATCGTTCGCTGTCTCCTTCTCTCTCGCACGTTCTAGGGTTTTTTTGTTTTTTTTTTTGTTTTTTGGAAAAAAGGAGCGGGGAAGGGATCAGGGAGGGAGACGCGAAAAAAAAAAATTGCTAAGGAAAGAGGCGAGCGGCTCCAGCGAAAAACATTACAAACGTTGGATTTAATCTACACGATTTTTGATTCAAATCCAATGGTAACAGAACGAAAATTCGTGTGGTAATACGTGTGACTATACATATGGCGGGTCTAATTTGAACAAAATTTGGACTTCTACACAGAGAAAGAGTGTATTTAATCAAAAGAAGGCAGATTATTTGTTTAGATGGCTCAGATTCAATTCGATTTTAGATCAATAAATCCCGGCCGCACCATTTTCTGTCATCCATTTCAATTTTAAGGTGCATAATATAGAGGAGATATATTTTAACAAAAAAAAAGGATAAATTGTCTCCATGTTTTTCTATACTAGAACAAAAAGGATTAAAACGGGGATTTTGCATATTTTGAGGACTTAAATGAATGATTAAAACATATTACAGTGATAATATATAAAGATAATTGGTATATATAGTCGAGTCTATATCCGGTATGAATATGATGGAAAAAGTATTCATGTTGTGAAATAAGATGAGAATAAATTATTTAATCAAAATCTGCACTGTACTACTGTAGGACATGTCATTTAAAACAGAGTTTAGAAAAAATTAATTTAGATCTCTCTCGGTTGCAATTTAAAGAGCATTTATGGGCTCCCATTTAAAGTGGGCCCAACTATGATCTCTGTCCAATAACAATCTGCCACGTCACCCATGTTCTTAAATACACTCAACAAACCTTACCTAACAGCTAGTTCGGCGTTCGCTCCTTAATAATTTCACCTTTTCTCTTCATATACTGACATATCTATATATGACTTGAACAAGAAAAATTCTTTAGAGTTGCATAGAAAAACTGAAGCCATCTCCATTTATTCCATTTCATCTTTAAAAAAATAAAAAGAATGACTGTCTCTGTGGAGATGAAGCGGATCCGAGTGACCGGCAAGTCCACGGTAGCCGCGGCTGTACCGGTACAGCCCGGAAAGACACATGAGTTCACCGCACTAGACCACGCCATGAGCCGGCATACCGTGCACCTGGTCCTTTACTACAGGCAAGCACCGACATTGACACTACCCAAACTCAAGGAGTCGCTCTCTGACGTGTTGTCATACTACCCGGCCATGACGGGCCGGCTAGTTAAAAATGAAGGGGATGGATGCGGCGAGTGGATTGTGAAGTGTAATGATGCCGGGATGAGAATGGTCGATGCTCGAGTCGACGTGACATTGGACGAGTTTCTGGCATCAGCGTCAGACGACCAGGAGAAGCAACTTGCCTATTTGGAGGATGTTGAATCCGATCCATACCTCTGGTCCCCTTTTTGTATTCAGGTTCTTTTTTCTTTGGCATTTTTGGACAGCAAATTTCATGATCCATGCCAGCTATTGATTGATATATATTTACTTGCAGTTCACACAATTTAAAGACGGTTCGATGGCAGTCGGGATAAGCTGCACACACATGCATGCCGACCCAACAACCGTCGGAGTCTTTGTGAAAGCCTGGTCTGACTGTCACCGCCGTGCTCTAATCACCGGCCCTCCTTTCTTCCATCAATGGGCTTTCTGCCCCCGCAAAAACCCCGTTCCATCTTCCCCTCACCTATCCGTAAAATCCACATCCTCTCCTCCTCTTCCATCTCCTGCCATGTCATCAGCCACCTTTATTTTCTCAGCCTCATCTGTCACCCAATGCCTTGCCGACATGTCACTCCCTGACATTTCGCCGTTTGACGTGTTAGCCTCACTCTTATGGCTCCGGATTTCATCATACAAAAATGGCGATCTAGGTCCTGCTCAGTTAAATGTCGCACTGGATTGTCGCCGGCGCATGGCTGCTCCTCTCCCTTCTGGGTTTTACGGCAATGCACTCCACTTTTTCGGAATTAAAGCCGATTTAGCATCCGGTTGGGGCCACGTGGCATCCGAGCTGAGCCGCCACATGACAGGCTTCGAGGAAGATGATGTTTGGTCCAGTGTAGAATGGCTACACGAGCGCCGAAAGGAAAAGGCATTCCAAATGTATGGACCGGAGCTCACATGCTTGGCATGGGACAATGTGCCGCTGTATAACACGGAATTTGATGCGGGAGTTGCGCCGGTACATGTTACGTGCCGTATTGGCAATGCTCAGGGGGAGGGTTTGGTGGTGGTTATGGCAGGGCCACCGGGGGAAGGGGAACATGCACGTACAGTGATCGTAACGCTTCCGACCGATCTGACGGCCAAGATCTGCCACGATGACGTCATCCTCAAGTACAAGCCTAAAATTATGTTTGGATCAAACATCTAATTTAGTGTAGCTTTTCAAAGACAATATGGTTTGATCTAAATTAGTGTGTTATTAATTAAACGGGCTACTGAAATTTCTATTTGGGCTTTGGGCTTTGGGTGGCCCATTCATGGCCTTGAAATATAGTATCGGTGATGATTTGTGTGCCTCAGTAATCAGTATGGCTATTTGTATTTTATTGTACTAGACAATTGTTCTTATCTATTTCTTCTTATTTTTTCGTCTTTCTTTCTATATTTAGTATTTTGTAATTGTTTCTTCTTTTTTTTAAATAGGTGTATCATCCGGGGCGGTGCTATTTTCATCTCTCAAAACACTATTCAGTATTAGGAATTTATTTTTATCTGAATACTAGTTTTAGAGTAGACATATTAACATGCACTACACACATTTATATTAGCACAATATCTTTACAAAAAATTAATGTATGGACAATTTTAACCCTCATTAAATCTCTTTTCGAACTACCATATTTTTTCATAATGTAATTAGTATAGGGATCATTAAATTATTTGGTTTCCATAATTGATAGATATTTTTTTTCCTTTTTTTATATTTTTCATTCATATTACATCAAAAGTTACATAATTTTGTTGTTCTTCCCTTCATTCATGACAATATAGCTACATAATTTACACAAAAAAATATTGAATTCAATTAAGGTTTTAAATAGTCAAGTCAAAACATGTATTTAACTCTCTTTTTTAATAATAAGATACACTCACTTTAATATGTGATATATTCCAACTCAAATATATTATAATTTTTTGTATTTTTTTCTCTTAATTTTGATACTTATAATCAATTAGTCCATTTTAATTAAAATTGTTAGAAATTTTTTTATTGATGTTTTGTAATTAATTTGTTTTTGTTAATTGAATAGATGGATCAATTCCCTAACCCGCTAGAAGAAAACCTTGAAAATCAAGTTTTGAATTATGCAAGTGAAGGCAATCAACTTCTTAATTTGAAGTTTGAACATTCTGATGATATGCTTGTTGTTATTCGTGGTTTATATGGTGCTAAAGGCTATGTATGCGAACAACTCACGATTTGCGACCAAATAAATTTGTTATTTTCTAGTGTTATGTTGTACTTTTAATTTATTATTTTAATCATAAGTTGAATACAAAATTATTCATGATAATTTGCATTCAATATATTTTTTTATGTAAGTAATACTGTTGTTTTCTTAGTGTTATTGCGTAAAAAAAGAAGATAAATTTTAATAGACAAAATAATATAGTGGATTGTTAAAAAAAATTGTGAAGTTTTACAAAATAAATCGATACAACGTTGATAGATTTTAATAATATCATAAAATTAATTCACTATTGTAATTCCCTTAAAAAATCTTAAATATTTGATTAAAATAAATAATGATTACTTATTATATGATAACATAAAGTTTATTACAAGATTTTATAGTAACTTTAAAGTAACAGATTTAAAAATAATATATGACAGAAAAATATATTTTACACAAAATAACATATTTTATAAAAACATAACTTTAAGGAAAAATATAAATGTGCTAGTATCTGAGAGAGAATTAGTTTTCAAAGGAAATACTTGATGAAGGATAAAATTGTCTATGTAGTAAAATATTTTGATAATGTTGTGTTAATATAAAATTGAGTTGTTTCAATATCATCACCCCAGTTTTATCCTCAATAATTATTTTCTATCTTTGCTTTGTATTGTCAATAAAGAAAAGTTAATTATTTCGTAATAATGTATTAAATGAAATAGCATGAACAATACACAAATACACAGGTCTTATCAAATATATCATTTCTTTCCATATTCATGTATGATTCTAGTTTCATCTGTTTTAGAATCTATCTACGTGACATAATCAGATATTTTTGTTCCATTAGAAGAAATGACAAGAGTTGCTTGATCTCAATATTAAAGCAAATAAACTACAATTTTTTATTTTCTAGTTTGAGTAGATCAAAGAATTTTAATTGCTACTATTCATATAAAATATTTTAGGACAAATTAGGTGGTGTTATATTTTAGGAGGTTCCTATTTTATATATCCAATTTGCAATATTTTAGAAGGCTGTTATTTTAAATTTAAAAATTAAAATCATTTTGATATCCGAGTCAATTTGAAATCAATTAATAATTTATCATAAAATCATTAAAATTACACTGTTCAGAAATTTAAAACATTTGATGGAGTAAACATCTTTGAAATCATAATAGATGTGGTTTTTTTTTTAAAATGAAAAATACATCTACAAATTTAGTTTTCTAATTTGAATAGTGCTTGATATTTTTGAAAATATCAATTAAATGTATTTTTGAAAAAAAAAATCATATTACACAAGTGCTAGTTAAGTAGGCTATGTTTAAATTTAGGTTCAGCTAGTAATTAGATTTCAATTTGTTAACATGATGCATTACAATTTGTTTGTTATAAGTTTCTGATTTATACTTATTAGCACAATATGAATGCATGCTATGGAAAATTAAGTTTGTCCATACTAATTTATTTATTTCCATATCTAAATCTGACCGCTATTTTTTTCAACTTATTAAATAGTTTTCCTTGCAAGAATAATTAAGTTTAGAACGTAAAAAAATAAAGAAATTATTAATTAGGAGCAAAGGGGGTATAACACTAGAAAAGATTCATTATGCTCTCAATATTTAAAAGTGAGCCTCAGAATAGCGCTACCCATCCGTTAATCTCATTTTTTATTCCTGTTTAGACATCTCTTGTACAAATAGTAGTGGTTTGCTAAACCCGTTAGGGGGTTTAATCCGTTTTGTCCAGTCCATATCCGTTATCCGAGGTACCCCTACCCGTTGTCCGGGTAAACGGATATGGGTAATAAACGGACCGGACAACCTAATTTGAAAAAAAACCCGTTGTACCCGCCTACCCGTACCCGTCTACCCGCCTACCCGTACCCGTCTACCCGCCTACACGTACCCATACCCGTACCCATTACTCGTACCTGACCCGTTTCACAATTCAATTTTTTTTGAATTTGTCCCGCTTGTTCAAGAGGGGCCCAGTTCGGGTCAAATCAAACCCGGCCAGACCCACCCGGATCACCTCAACCGGTTTTTTTTATATATATATAAGATTACAAATTTTATTTATTTAGAAATTATAAAAATAGAAAAAAAACAGAAAGAAAAAACATAAGAGAAAAAAAAAACCGGCAGACCGGACCCGTATCCGGATACTCGTACCCGCACCCGTCAACCCGCAATGGGTACGGGTAATAAACGGACCGGATAGAGGTTTTGAGAAAATGACCCGTCTACCCTTTACGGATTTTATCCGTACCCGGCCTACCCCTTTACCCGTCCTGCCCGTTACCCCTAACAGATAACCCGTTAGCAAACCACTAACAAATAGCATGCATAGAATATAAAATTTCTTATTATATTATATATCTATACTAACTTTGTAGTCCACATTTACTGTTTCCCTTGTATAAAATTAGAAAAATAACCCCATGATCATATGATTGGTAACGTACAAGACTAAAAAATAAGAACAATTAATATCAGATTTGGATGTGCCTGGGACAAGATGAAGGGACCTCCTCAAGCCCTCCCCAACCTTACCAGAATAGCAGTACCATGCCTATCTTTTTCTATCAAAACTTGTGGTTCCCTTCAGCCACATAAATGCAAAATATTATAGAAGTCAGTACAATCAACAATTAATGACATGTTCTCTCTCTCTCTCTCCAAAAAAAAAAAAAAAAAAAAAAACATTGACATGTATGTTACTCGATTGTGTCGGTAGCTATATACAGTGCTTATGGTAGTGAGAAACAAATGAAACTAAGTATCTCATAAATTAAAATTTTGTAAATTTGTGTGCATCAATGCTTCCTATTTTTTTTTTCCATGAGATAAAATTATATTACATTACATTATTGAATCAATGTTCTACATATATAGTGTTGTAGCAGCGCTATAATGTTTTTTGACTTTAAACGCTAAATTATGAGATAAAAATGCACTATTTTAACTACAATTGCTATAACAGCAATAACAGTCCGCTATAGCGTATAGATGCAGTGCAAATAGCGCACACAAGGATCAAATTTTTTCGAGACCTAGATTGTTTTTGCTTTTATAGTTCATGACATGATAATTAGGTGATTTTAAATAGAAAAAATATATAGTTTCCGATATTACTAGAGATATTTTGAATAGAAATTTGGACTTTACACTAGTTCGATATGAATATAATATTTTTTTAATCAATTTAGTATCACTTATTATTCTATGGGACTTTAAATAATATTACTAATTAGTAGAATTATCAAATATAATTTTTGAAAAAAAATGCTATGTAGGATAGCTTTTGATATAGCTTATGCTATTCGCGATAGCTTTTTTTTTTTGAACCTTCCTGCAATAACCGCTATTTAGAATCTTAATTCAATTATCCGATCTTAATTTTCTAACTCCATCTATATCCCATATTGTTTATTCTACTCAAGGTTCTAAATAGCAATTATAGCATTATAGCTTTTAAGGTATGAAAAAGCGCTATAGCGCAGCCATAGCTAGCTATTTAGAATCATTATAAAAAAAAAACGGTTAATAGCGGTATAGTTTTTGAGATCTGAAAAAACTATAGCGTAGCAATAGCTAGCTATTTAGAACCCTGATTCTACCAGTTGATTGAGCAATATAATTAGAAAAGTACTAAAAAAAAAATTTCACATACAAACAGTGCACAAAAAGACCAGCTGAAGATTTATAGGGACATTATGCAAAAATAAAGCAGCATCAATTAATTGATAGACAAAACATTTCAGTTGACTTGTGTTTTATTACAAGTAGCAAAAACACCAGTTGCTTTCAATCTTTCATGAAAGATATCTTGAATTTATTAATTAAGTAAATGTGGTGGTGTTGGGAATGAAATGACATATATATATATGTACTTGCCAAAAATGTCAAAACAAAGGGAAACAGTAAAGGTGTGCAATCTAAGGCAATCTTTAATCTTTAAATGCATGATATATGTTTGATTAATTGATTGCCTCAACGGCCATACCATTGCTCAATATTATTTCATAGCATAGAATGTGGATCTCAATTAATCACATGATGGAACAAATATTTGATGAAATCATCAAATATAATATAAAAAGGAAATTAATCTGATGACGTGTCAGAGTTAATCAGGATGTACTATAGATAAAATTTCGGATTTAATCCCAGCTCTCCAATTACATAATTTGTTTTTTTTTTAAAATTAAATACATCTGAATAATGCGTAAAAATATAAATTTAACTAAAAAATACTCGTGACACGATAAATTACAATTAAAATTAAACAGATTCTGAAATTTAGCAATATAATTTTTTGTTTTCTTATTTTTCTCTTTCAAATTGAATCGATTCCACCTTTCGTTTCTATCTAAATTCAAAATTGTGAATATTCACTATCCGAAAACAATTGGATAAGCACTTTTATAGTAATAACTAATTAAGAAATATAATTTCCTATGACCTTTCACGATTATGGTTGCCAATATATTATTTGGCAAGTTAGGTAGTATTTCATTATTATATTTCAGTATAAGTCCATTAATAGTTTAATTTTACAAAATTCATAATATTCTCACTTCATAATTAAAATTGAATGACAATATAAGATATTATCACATAATGGTTTCAAAACTAAGACCAAATTTCATTCTAAAATTAACATAATAGCACCAAATAATTAATAATTTTATGTATTAACCAAATGATTATGCAGACAAAATAATCTAAAATGCATTTGAATCTCATGTAGATATTTGTTGAGCGTTAAAATATGTCTCTTTTTTAAACAAAAACTTGAGCATCGATCGTTAATTAAATAATAATTTAGGTTATTTTAAATTCTGATTTTCTATTCACGACTGATTGGTGACTAATGGTTGCTACTTGAGATTCATTTAGTTATATATGAAGTACAAGAAGCAATAAAATGAAAAGAAATATAGTTAGATCATAAATCTTGTTGTAGCAAAACACACAAGTAATAAATCAAAAATATAAAAATATAAAAAATTAATGTCAGTTTCTATTTATTATTAAATTATTTATTTACTGATGATGGATTCATCAAAAAGTTAAAAACTGAAACTTAGCAAATAAATGACTGTTCAAGCAAAGAACTTAATAATTAAAGTCACGTACATGAAGATGATTATGAAGTGTGTAATGCAAGATGCGAAGGCAAGTTTTTTTTAGATGTAAGTTTTTCATATGCGTAGGTGTAATTTAGTTTTTCATATGTGAAGTAATAAACATGCTATATGAATATGTTATAATTGAATTTATTTTTTATTTTTTACTTTTTCATATGCATAGATTTAATTTAGGTTGTCAAAGTTGATTTTTTTTAATTTTTCAAATTTTTTCGAAGAAGAACTATAAATAATGTTTTGAATACTTGTGAGGGTTTTTTAATATATATGAAAATTCTCATCTTAGATATGGTTCAAACAAAAAAAACTCATAATAAAAGTTAAGCATATGATCACAATTATAAATTATGCAATGAGTTTAATGGTTTAATGGTTTTAGTGCAAAGTCAAAAGGAAATGTAAATACCTTGATTCATATGCTATTCGTAATAAATTTTGATCTAAATAATGTCAAGTAGATCTAAAAACTAATAAAAAAGATAGCTCAGTGGAGGAATTAATTAATATAAATTAAATTAAAATAATTGGAGTGCAAATGTGCAACTCCACGGATGAGTGTTCAAACAATAACTAATTAGCAAATAGTTGCTATTTCAAATGTGAAAAAAGATAACAACACCGAGGACTTGTTCTAACTTCTGCAGAAATAATTAAGCAAGATGTGAGAAATTTAAGACAAAGATTTAGATCATATTCTTGACTTTCTCCGTCAGTCGGAAAGATAAAATAATTTCCATTCTCATGGCAGTGGGGTGATCTTTTTAAAGATGACAGAAAAAAAAAATTTAGAAACTTAACGTAAAACATTATACAATTTAGATTATTTTCTTGATTTTTTTCCACAAGTTTGGAAAGATCGGATAATTTCCATTCTCATTGTCAAAAATATAGCAAAAATTGTTTGAAAAGATCAGATAATTACATTGTAAATATGAAGAGAAATAAGGAAACAAAGAGCATATCTCTAGAAGAGCTTGTAAAAGATGGTCTTTTGAGAGAGACCGATCTTCCAAATCCAATGTGACTTCCCAAACTTTTTCTTGGTTTATTTAGTAACACCTTATTATCTGGTCTTTTATTCATTATTTCTGTTTATAATAATAATGTTAGGGATGTGGAGCATGTTGAATTTAATATAGTTGCTAGCATCAAGAATCCTCTGGTAGCTAAGGTAATAACTCATTGGTAAAACTGTGTATGTCTTGTACCTGTTATTTTGAGTTCTTTTATATCACCAAATCTTAGCCTACAATGTGTTTTGGCTCCTTTAAAAATAATAAAATTAAACAAAAGAAGGTAAGGGAATCTTGAGTTCTTTTATATCACCAAATTATTGACTAGATTCATGTCATGATTTTAATCAATCCAGCAGTGTAGAAGGTAAGGGAATCTTGAACTGGCTCATAATCCATCAGTGTGAATTTGTAACGTAAAAGGAAATCGTATGAATTTTGTTCCGTGAGAAAAAAACTAATGTATAAACTACTCATATAATTAGGGCTGTTAAAAAAACCTGTAGTTTGTAATTCAATTGACTTCGATTCAAAAAAATTATAGTTCGCAATTAATTCAATTCGAAATTAGTTCGTTTGGAAACAAATCAAACCAGTTCGGTTCGAATTTTATTCAAACTCAAACTCAAATTGGGGTATGTTCAATTCGGTTTGATTCGTTTGCAGCCCTAGTATGATTGAAACTTTTAATATAACATTTTTTTTAATTATACCATCTCATCTAAGCTGTACACATACCATTATACCATCTCCCTTTGCTCTGTCTCTGAGCAAATCAACTTTGAAAATTGTTTTGAATTTTTTTTTTTAAAAGAGAAAAATACAAAGAAATATGTCGTTTATTTATATTAATACCCATGCAACTTAGTGCTAGGTTCTTCCCTGATTAAACACGTGCAAAAGGTAACATCAATGAGAATTCAGCCATAATACTTCTTGCTTAAGGCGTGAAAGGTGTCAGGAAGCATCAATAATTAATGGGAGACTGCAATGTAGTTCATTCCTCAGTAGTTTAATTAGGATCTTAGTTGCGGTTTATTTAGTTTTTACATTGTCTTTTCTGTACTTTCATTTTCATTCAATTCTAGGACATCACTATTTGCGGGTAAAGGAGAAAGTGCTTTTCCTATTTACCAAGTTGTAAAATGTGGGTTGATAGGTGCATTTTCAATTTTAAATTCGAAGTCGTTAATGGTTTAAAGTAGGTAGTTGTTACTTGTATGATTTTTTTTCTAACTTTTTCTCTTGACAATGTAATATTTAGATGGTTGAGATTAATATGTGTCATTTTTCTCTTTTGATTTTTTTTATGAAAATATATTGTTTTTTATAATTTATTTTCTCTTATAATATGTTTCCATTGCAACGCACGGACACGATACTAATAAATGTTGCAACGCACGGGTCTGTTCGACTGCAAGTGTTCCCATGGGAATTCATAGAAAAAAATCAATTTACTCTTATATTTTCCCATGAAGTGTTTGGAGGTTCCAGTATATATTCCTATCTCCAAAATTATGTGGATAACTTTCCTATTTTATAACATATCAAGGCTAAAAAAAAAAAAAAAAACTCTACTCAGAGCTTGTTTTAGTTCCCAAATGCTGGAGGTGAGAAAAGATATTATGTACAAGTGAGAAACAGAGCTCTGTTTGTTTTCATGACTATTAAATAACAATTAAACAAAACAAAACAGAATTTAAAAGTATATGAAATTTTAATTGAACAAAACACATGACTAATTTTTAAGTTAAGTTTCTATTTTGACGATTAACATAATCATGCCACATAAGTCTAGTAATTTCATCTATTTTTTTATTATCTGTTTGACGTTGTTTGTTAAGTCTTTTGACATCTTCGTCGTACTCTTCATCTATATTTGATACATCTACAATATCATTTCGATTGATTTCCAAATTAGCGTCAAGCGACATCGCCATTATGATATACAATAAAACTATGTGATATGTTGCAATTTTTAAAATGAAAATCTAATATATACAATTGTATTGATCATAATTAGTGGTTAGTATCAATACACTTAATATAGTTTAATTTTAATATTACAGCTTCTATAAAATGAACAAGAAAAAACCAACATCCTAACAAATTTTCCATGCATTTGCCGAACACCTATATTTTAAAATTTCCAATGGATTAAATGACTTTGGTTTTGATAAATTAAAATTTCCATTCTCATATTAAAAATTCCCTTTCCCACAAAATTTTTATGTTGTCAGACAAGCCATATAGTCCGAGAAAGGTTCGGCAGAGTCAAAAATTAGTGAGTCAGGTATAAGTCGGGTATAATTCGGGAATAATTTGGAAATAATTGATTTTTGTGCACACCAAATAATATACTAAAATACTAAAGTTGTAAAAAAATGAGATTGTTCTGTTTATTTTAAATTTTTTTGTTAGTGTGAAAATAGAAATTTTTACATAGACATGTTTATTTAGTTCTACTTTATAAGTCCTATAAATTTTGTTGCTTAGTTTAACAAAAATCAGTATAGTAAGCAAGAATGGGTACCAGTAAATAGTAAGCAATATAGACATCATCAATTTGATCCGAATTAATTCATTAATATGCAAACAATTCAACTTGTCACGAAATTGGAAGTGCAAAATTAACATTTAGGTCCCTAATTCTATTCTTCATCACCTTCATACACATACACATATATAAGCATATAACAAGCAAACAACAAGTAAATAATATATCACTACACTGATTCATTACATGTAATTAAATACAAAAGTTAGAAGTCCAAAAAATAGTTATATAACTAACATCTTTCTCTTGAAATATACTCTCGTAATTTATCTTTCTCTTGGCATCTCTACAAAAGCGAATACAAATTAGATGCTACATATTGGTACAATTTGAATCATGTGCAACACTAAAAAGGTGAAACATAAGAACACTGAAAAGGTGAAGCACAATGAACTGGTATGATTCGAACCAGGTACAACACTGAAAAGGTTAAGGGTACGGATGGACTTGGTACTGGTACTGTAGGATGCTTAAGTAGAAAGAGCGTATGGACTTGGCACATAAAAGGTAAAGGGTACAGATAGACTTGGCACCAGTGTTTCAATATTTAGTTTATATGCGGTACGTGAAAAGTCATCGCATACTGCATATGCAGATTTTTATGTGGACTTAAATATATAGATTTTAAATGAAAATTTATATATATATATAAACAAATATACGGTAGTATGTGGTATAAACCACTATTAATGTACTATAAACAAGTATTTTTATTGCTGTTAATATACTCTAAACCGGTAATATGCTATGAACCGCATATTCGGACTGAATATAAATTTTCTATTTAGATTACAACTAAATAAAAATATTTAACCGAATATTCGGCCGAATAGACCGAATATTACTACATTGCTTGGCATAGGGAGAATATAGTATTTCCAATGTGAATTATTAAGACGTAAGAAAGAAAAATATAGTTTGATTGTCACAGAGATGATTAAAGACTGATATGTTGAAAAATTAGTGATTTCAACCTTGGCAGATTTAATCCAGACAGAGTATTAGATTTATAGCTTCGGACTTCAGTGTACTGGTACTAAGAAATAGCGGACTTCAGTGTACTGGTAATGCTCCATAAGTCAGAGAAATGATATAGAATCAAATAATGTACTTTCATTCATTCAAGCCCTTATTAGAATATATATTATTTTGATAACTGTTTATTTACAACAACTTATTTAAAGAGAATTGAATAATCTGATCTAAATCATATGTAGCAATTCTTTATATTATTATGTATGCTCATAAACTATTTGCAATTTTTCAGTTCATAAAAATCATAGTATTTTTTTTTAATTCAAGGTTTTTCACAACTCATGAAGTCTAAGGTACGAGTAATGAGACAAGTGCCAATTTATATCTCTTCAAAAAAAGAAATTGCATTATAACACCTATATATATATATGAGATGTGCTACGGTGAGACGCGGAGTAAAACGCATTTGTACTCCACGCTATTTTTTCATTTTGAAAGTCCAAATTGCCGATCCAAACCGTTAGATGTGATTTCCATAATAAAATATGCTTGGAAACTAATTTTTATATTTTTTTGAAGTTTTTTACTATTTATTAAGCCACTTTGAAAAATTTGAAAATCCGGATGAACAGTAAAAACAGTAAAAAAATTTGGACTACCGGATCGGCGATTTTCAAAGTGGCTTAATAAATAGTAAAAAAATTTCAAAAAATGTAAAATTTCGTCTCCAAACACATTTCAATATGGAGAACAAGATGAACGGTTCGGATCGGTTGTTTGAATTTTCAAAATGAAATTTTTTTGCTATGGAGTAAAAAACCCCTTTTACATTATATAGCTCACTATAGCTCATCTCATATATATATATATATAATGTCAATCTATTATATATGCAATGCATTGATGAGGAGATGAATTACAAAAATAAAATTAGTTCTGATTTAATAACACCTGCCACCTAATTTAGTTAATCATTTATCCATTTGTTACTTATAATAATTGTGATTAAAATCAGAATAAAAAAAAATGGACCAAAATTAACATGACTGTTTAAGTTCAACATTTAGCCTTTGTCGTACTTGTGTGCATAATGTGCATTTTTATAAGCATCTCTATGATTAATTAGGAATGATAGCAGTTACATATGTCTAGTACTATTGTAAAGGATATGGGTACTAAATAAATAAATAATTAAGATAAAATGGTTATGTTCAATGAACGAGACAGTTTTAGATTCGGTGCATCTCTTGTGTCGTCCGGTTGGACCCATTCAATTCACGTAGACACTTTTATAAACTCTTCTATGTCACCACTTTAAACAATGTGGTAACAACTGGAGCGTTCTAAAATATTCCAAATTTCGTTCTAAATTTAAGCTCTGAAATCCTTTTGTTGAGACATAGAAATTCGATTGAGAAAGGAATAAAATTCAGATCTAATAGCCACAACAACAAAATTTAACAGTCCAACAACTAGAGCGTCTATATTAATAATTTCATTCCAATTTCATATATTTTATGTGGAAATTTCATTTGCAATTATGGGAACGTGCGGTAATTGCATAAATATAAATGTTTTTGTTAAATGAAATTTATTTCAAAATGCTATGTTGAATTTTTTTTTTTTTTGTTGTTGCCTAACAATGATTCGTCAACATTAAATATATGGCAATATTCTGTTTTGGATATTTCAAACTGGCATTTTGTTAACTTTAAATTATGACCAACTGTTAAATTAAACATTACAGCATTTGGGTCAACATTTGAAAATACAATGGCTTAAGTTGCCAATGCCTTTAACCATAGAGAAGGGATCCACTTATAACATTTAAAGTTACGATATTTTATAACAATTTGGTTTTATGATTTTCAAAATTCAAATAGTCGATTCAAACCATTAAACATGATTTTATATTAAAATGTGTTTGAAGATCAAATTTTATATTTTTTAAATTTTTTACTATTTATCAAGTATTTTACAAAACTGTTGTATTTAGACAATTATGGACCATTGAAAACAGTACTTTTGTAAAATATTTAATAAATAGTAAAAAAAATTTAAAAATATATAAAATTTGATGTCCAAGTACATTTTATTAAAATAGCATGTTGAACGGTTTGAATCGACTCTTTAAACTTTAAAAATCGCAAAATCAAATAGTTATAGAATATTATAACTTTCAAATATTGTAACTGAATTCCTCCTCCTCCTCTTAACCATAAACAATACATATTATTATTATGGTGTACCTTACAATTAATTTGCCTCACTTTATACAGATTCATTAAAGCATTATATTATTTTCGTTAAGCAAAGCAACGGTAAATCACTAAACTCCATCTTACGAGAAAGAGGAGGTAGCACAATTAGCTAGAAAAATGTCCTAGAGTTGTTATACTCAAAGGTCGAGAGTTCAATTCCTCCTCACGAACCTTGATAGCTACTACCAAGTTTTTAAAAAAAAAAAAAAAACTCCATCTTACAATTTAGTCCTAATATTTAACTAATGTTTTCAATATACTGAGAGAAATCACGGTCTTATGGATTAGATTTGCCTTAAATCTGGAACCAACTTTGCTCTCTTCAAACAGGAGAGCAGGATTTTATTATTCAAAATCTAACCATTTATATGTGTTAAGATTCGTTCAAGAAAAAATTCAATGGTTAAATTTTAAATAACAGGGTAGCAGCGGAGTCCCAACTCTCGAGGTCAATGAGGCCTAGATCTTCTGTGGATTTGCGAAATAATTAAGTGTATAACTGGCAAGGCAAGAGGTAAGAACTAAGAGCATTTACATCTCTGAAACTATTAGAATTTCTAATCTGACTTGACAGTTTCTAATCCAATTTCAGAGATGTGGGAGAGTTTCTTATTTAGAAACTATGCAGGAAAATTTCTTATTAAGAAACTGTTTATAAATTTTATGTTGGCCAAATGATTGACTCAAATTATTTCTCATTTTTAATTTGTTGTTGACGTGGCTTAATAGAAACTCTAAAATGAGTTTCAAAGACGTGAGAGTTAGAAACTTTAAAGACCAAAATTTCTAAAAAATAGTTAACAGTTATTTAGAAATCATTTTGAGTTTTGGGGATGTAGATGCTCTAAGTAGTAAAAACCTTAGCCACAAGATTCGTGAATTATATCCAAACTATATCCGAATAATTCGTTTTTTGGGTGATGCCGAACCGAATACTGAATTATTCGGTTGACCGAACTTTGATCAAATTAAACCCGAATAATTTGCGAATTTTACGATATTTTTCCAATTTTACGAATTATTCGCGATTTTTTTCCAAATTTTTCTCAAAACAATTTGTTTTTTTGTTTTTTGTTTTGCTCTCTTATAAGACTAAGATTTCTGATCAGAATAATTTCAAATTATTTTCAAATTATACCTAAATTATTTATGAATCACAAATTTTTAATCTCGTCGAACCGGATTCAAATAATCCATATGTAACTGTGGTAAGAACTAAGAAGCCTTTTGTCTGTTTGGAGAAATCGTCGTACAAACACAAACACAAGAAAAACAGGTTGGAAGAATAAAACAAATCCCCAGTTCATCGGACGGTTCATATCCATCTGTTAACTGCAGTAGTAGATCTTATCAGGCAGACAAGATTCGTTCTAATCGTTTCGTTTCATACGGAGACACGTCACGGATCTTGTTCTGATCGTTTCATGCGGAGACACGTCACGTCGAACCAGATAAAGTGATGAGTCCCACCATGTCGGAAATGGTCCTTTTGCAAATTTTTATATGTACAAATTTAAAAATTAATTTGTTGGACACATTTTTTTTTATTGTGAAAAATGATTGGAACTAAATCAATGATTTGATTTTGGTTAGGTTGTTTAATTTTTTACAGTTTATCACACTAACAATTGCACAGTGTAGAAAATAAATACGACTGTATTATTATGCTGTAATTTACGAAAATTATAAAAATAATTTAGACTAAACTATTGATTTAGTCTTATAAATACCTCCAATGAAATCGAATTATCGGTTTAGTTCCATCTATGAGATAAAAAAAATATATTAATTTTATCCTCAATAATTTGATTTTCTAAGTTCTACAATTTTTAAAAAGGTAATTATAATTTCCCCCACCTATCCATCTCTCATTTTATCCCCCAACTAATTTTCTATTTTAACAATAACTATAACTACTATTTTTAACATTTTTATTTCTTTCATCTTTCTCCCTTTCTCTTCCACCTTCATTTTCCTCTTTCACCTCCATTTTCTTCTCCCATCTTCGCCTCCGGCTCCCTCTTTCACCTTTGCCACCCACACCTCACCTCACCTTCGCCTTTACCTCCCTCTCCCACCTCCTCCTTCGCCTCTGTTTTTCCATCGATAAACTCCCCTCCCTCTCCCACCTCCAAATGGTAAATACAATAAGCTCCCTTCCTCTTACACTTTCGCCTCGGTTTTTTTTCTCTATGCCTATTGCTCCCGCTCTAGCAAACGTTTTGCCAGAGATCATCCGTCACTCCATCCCAATTAAGCACACCTCTGCCAGGAATGAATACTTCAACGTATATGAATGAATACTTCAATGTGTATGGATGAATACTTCAATGTATATGAATGAATACTAGAGCACATCTCTACTAGGTCAGATCCATCACTGTCGATCGTATCAAAATAATTTTGTATATGTATATGCAATTAATCTCTTTCATGTTTATGTTCCCCTCCTCATGAAGTAGCGAGTTTTGCAAAGAACAAAGCTTTATTAATGGTGAATTTGGCCACTGCGTATTAAATAAATGACATAAAAATAAATTTTGAAAAAAAATAGAGATATATTAATGAATATTCGATGTCTTAGAGATGAATACTTCAATGTGTATAAACGAATACTTAATATCTTAGGTATGAATACCTGCGTGACAAGATATGAATACTTGTACAACGGACAACTTGAAAGTATGTTATCATGGATCTCATTTGAAAGATAAAATTGTGTCGAAAATGTTCGTGGTTTTAGATTTGCACAATTCTTCACAGATTGTCAAAAATATTGGTTAGATTGAATGGAGAAAAAAAAACCCACCTCTAAAAACGTGTAAAAGATGGATGAGTGATGTGTCCATTTTTTATATTTGCACTTGCACGACGAGGATGAATACTTTCTCCATAAAGATGAATACTTGTAGAATACACAACTTGAAACTATGTCATCATGGATCTCATTTGAAAGATAAAATTGTGTAGAAAACGTTCGTGGTTTTAGATTTACAAAATTTCTCACAGTTTGTCAGAAATATTAGTTAGAGTGAACGGAGAAAAAAAAAACCCACTTCTAAAAACGTGTAAAAGATGGATGAGTGATGTGTCCAGTTTTTATATTTGCACTTGTACGACGATGATAAATACTTTCTCGATAAGGATAAATAATTGTACAACGGACAACTCGAAAGTATATCATTATGGATCTCATTTTAAAGATAAAATTATGACAAAAACATTTGTGATTTTAGATTTGCAAAATTTCTCATCGATCGTCAGAAATATTGATTAGATTGAACGAAAAAAAAATTCCACCTCTAAAAACGTGTCCAATTTTTTTTTAATACTTGATATATTAGGTATGAATACTTAATGTATTAGAGATTAATACTTGATACATTATAGATGAATACTTACGCACGCCAATTGTAAAATCTTTCAAATATTATGTGGTCCCTAAATAGTAAGTAGTTCTCTTAGACAGTTAGTAGTTATTGAAGTAGTTAATAACCGAGAGATGAAATGAGAGATTGTTACAGGAGGATAGCTAGATGCTCCCTTTTTAAAAAAAAGTTTTGCTCTTTTGGCATCCTTTTAAAATGAAGTACTTCAATACACTTGGAAACATGTACTTAAATGAAAGAGATAAGATACTTTTGTTATCCTTTAAATTCACAAGATACTTTTGTTATGCTTTAAATTCACAAGATACTTTTGTTATCCTTTAAATTCACAAGCAAATTTCTTTTAAGTTCTTACTTTCACGAGTAAACTTTTTTTTGCGCCAATTTTTCAATAATAATGAATAGAGATGTATTTATTTTGGTTCGGACGAGAATTCATTTCGCTTCCAGTAAATTGTCATTTCGGTTCAAATAAGTGTCTTTTATAGGAATTTCAGATAATCAAATGGGAATAGGAATGTCAATTATGAATTTCTGATTCGATCTGAACGATTCGATTGAAACCTACAAAATGGTTAAAAAGGCAGAGTTCCAATTTAGAATTTTTTATCCGACTCGAATCCGATAGAGTTCTAATGGGACCAACCCGACCCGACCCTACTCATTTTTATGTGTTATGTTGGATTTAGTTTGAATTTAGTACTAATTAAGATTAATTATATACTAATTTTAATTAAATTGCACAAACAAAATAATAAAATAATGACGATCCAATCCAAATCTGACACATTTTAGGAAGCACAAGATTAATTATATTTGTTTATAAATTTAAGAAATAAAAAATACTATATATCATCATATTTTTATTGGCTATATTTACTAGAGAGATATAATGAAAATATAATTAAGAAAATAACTCCCGCTAACAAAGGCCACATGTAATAATTATTTTTTAATAACCCCTCATTATATTCTTCCACCAACATGAATTAAAATAAAGAGTTGGAATTGACTCGCAATAAATTTATTACAGTCCTCACTATAATTTAAAATTTAGTATATTTCTAAAAAATATTACATTAGATTTTTTTTGATATTATTAAATAAATTCATTATCAATCCCTTGAACTAGAGGATTAACAATACTCTTAATGGGTATACCCGCTGCTAGGGAATCCGTGCCTGAGCTCGGGTATGGGTCGGGTACGGGCAAAAACCGGACCGGACCTGTTTTTTTTGGACCAATACCCGACCATACTCTACCCGAGTTTATCCGTACTCGACTATACCCGTACCCTAGTACTCGAGTACTGTTCATCCGAATTCAAAATTCAAAAATTTTATTTTTTCCTCAAAAAAAAACAGAAAAAACTAACAAAAAGCCAGAAAAAAAACCAAAAAAAAACTAAAAAAAAAACCAGAGAAAAAAAAACAGCAAAAAAAATAATAAATAAAAAATACCAGTACCCGCCTTACCCGTACCCGTACTCACCCTACCCGTCAAGAGTACACGAGTACGAGTATAGAACGGATAGGATATGAATTTTGAAAAATATACCCGAGATACCCTTACCCGTATATCCTTGTACCCGAGTATATCCGTACTTAACTCTGATATACCCGGGATACCCGTACCCGCCCGAGTATAAATACACTACCTTCAACTGAAAATGAAGTCGCATGCAGCTGCCACCGTGCCACTGCAGCCGATGATTCTATTTCTGGAACCAAAAAGAAAAATCTAATTCAATCTACATGGCAACACCTGGACTACAGAAGCTCCTTGTCAGCGTGCGATTAAAATATTGCAATAAAAAGCTTGACACCAATAAACCGTCGACAGAGAGCACGGTGTATAGAGGCCTGAGAAGACATGGTCTTGATAAAAAGTTAGTTTCCCAATAGCTGCTTTTCGGTCTATGTGGATCCCACACATGCAGTTCCGTACCACGGTCACCATTACGCACGTGAAGTTGCTGAAGACCCACCGGGTCGTTGGGTAGACCCCTTGGATCTTCTGTGGTTATGAATTCTATATCACACTATGTCTCTGTTTTGAAATATTGAAGGATATGACTAAAATCAGGGGATCTAAATCTGCTTCTTTTCTTAAGAAATAAAGCACTTTTTTTTTTCTTTAGATACTTATATAGATCAACTAAGTGTTTATATAGCAGATTTCGGTTGTTCCTCTTCAATGACCTCAGTGGACTCTACTTTTTTAGCATAGCAGACTCTATTCTTTATTATTTTTTAAAAGAGAGAAAAAAAAAAAGGAGAATTGAAGGGTCCTCCTATAGGAGCATATTTGAATCCAAATCCGAGAACTAATGAAATGTTCATGAGATAGTCAAGTTCTCTGAAACAGATAATTTGACAAGTATTAAAGACCTCATTTGCATGTGTCTTGTAAGTTTTTTTTTTTTTTTAAACTTGTGTCTTTTAGAACTTTAATTTTCTTTTACATGTTGGATAATGCACATTGATCAATTCTAAAAATGATTATTTTCATTATTATTAATGTTGTTTTGAAATTGTTAAATTTAGGTTCAATTATAAAGAAAAACAAATTATGTTGAAAAAAACATCCCTGATATTAGCAATGGTGCCAATAAACCATTGACAATACCACTAATTAATCTTGAAAGCAGCATGACAACACGCATGGTTGCATGACTAACAGAATGAGATCTAAATCTTCAGAATTATGATTGCTCGAAAATAAATCATAATCACAATATTTAATTTTTATTGAGATTCTGAGAACAGTATGTAGGCACGCGCATACACAACACCCCATACTTCAATCTTGTGACTTGTCCCTCTATAGACACGAGCGCCTATTTTTCTGTGAGAGAACTAATGTCTTAATCATCTGTACTAGACAGTGGTGGCTCATAATCAGAATATGCTTATTAAAATTTGTGGGTGCTTTTGACTCTCATGTAAAAAACGTGTGTTTGGTGATCAAACAACAGTGGCTCATAATCACAATATACTTGTTAAAATTTGTGAGTACTTCTGACCATCATTAGCAGTGTTGTAAAAAATGTCTGTTTGGTGATCAAATTATCATGAATTTTTTTCAACTAATTAACTGATTATTTCTAATTATTCATGATCAAATTGTTAGATAAACACATATTATTATTTACAACACTCATCATTAGTGTCTCGAACTAAGTCAATATAGCACTGTTGTTCCTCAAAAGCAAAAATGACTTCATGCATTGACTGCTTCAGTTCACTAAAAATTTCAATTACATTTCATTCAAAAATCCAAGCACACCAAAAGAAAAAGACAATTGGATCCAGAAGAAAAAATAGTAGAAATATACAATTGGTCTGTGACGGTTGGGGCATGCCAAAGGCTGTCACAGTGTTATTATTATTATTTTTTTTTTTTTGTTGAGAAATTTCACCTTGAATGGTGTCACTGTTGTTGGGACCAGTTTCTTTTATCAGGACCACACCCACACACACACACTCCCTCCCTCTCCATTTATGGGTCCGGATCCTCTAAAGTAACTCAATATTTGTGTTTTGAATTGAGACCGTCCGATTTGAATCTGTTGTTCAAGATTATTTTGTGATTTGAATTCATCACTTAGATATATGCACTTCACTTCAGATAGATTATCATGAATTCGAATCGAACGGTCTGATTTAAAACCCAAAAATTGAGTTACTTCACTGGATACGAACTCCTCCACGAATTGTATGCGAAAGGGCACTTAAATAATAAAGGTTCGCTAGTCCCCACCTGTCAAACTCAAATAGATAGGATGCCCCCCTCCTCTCCTCTTCTCTCTTGCCTTTTCCTATCTCCCTTTCAGCACAGAATCATTTACACAACAACGTTTCTGTCATCTCCAGCAATGACAATACAGGACCTGTCCTTTATTTTGTCCTTGCTCTCTTTTATTCTTTTATGACCAATGGTTTATTGGTTTAGCCTTGATGGATGTTTACGTGTCAAATTATTCTAGGTATAAATAAATCTGAATGCACATAAATACGAACAAATTGAATTATATATGTAAAGTCTTTCATTTAATGGAATTTTATATACAAAGTGGAGTCCAGCTTTTAAATTATAGCAGTCAATAATATAAACTTTTTCTACAAAGAATTAGGATTAATTTTACAGTGTTGTGATATTTTATTTTATCGACTAATCATCCACGTTAAATAAAAGCCAGAATTTTATTGTGAAAACTTTTGACATATAATCATGAAAAATATGTTTTTGTGATCATGTATTTTTTAAATATGAAATGAGATACTTTTAACAAAATAATTATTTCTGCAAACATTTAATTAGTCTAATTTAATATTTTATAGTTCCTTTTAGCACATATAGTTGTAATTCTCAAAACATGTCTAATGATTATGCAAAAGTCACATTGTGGTCACCATTATTTACCATCATTAGCCACGGCTTCAAAATTGTAAATATTTAAGTATTGATTGAAATAAAGAAATGCTGAAAAAGGTAGATAAGTGTTTGTAATAACAATATTTTAATTGTAAGTAACTAATTTAATACGTAAAACAGGAATAACGCTGGTGTGCACTATGTTTATCAACAAGATTTGGTGAACATAATTTCAAAATCTATTGAATTAACTCCAAATGACGAATGAAATCCGTTGAAACCGATGTACATCACGAGTGATGTGTGTACATATAAAATATTCAAATATTCAAATCTGTTTAGTACAAAATCAAGCAGCAAAAAAATGAAGATTTATAAGTTATCTTAAAGCATTCATTTTTCATAAATTTTTAACCGCTTGACTTTGTGCTAAATAAATTTAAAAATTTGACAATTTTGCAGGTACACATATCACTCTTTAAGTAGATTGGATTCAACAGTTTGAATTCGTCATTTGAAGTCAATCAGATAACTTTTTAAGTTATGTTCACCAAAACTTCTTAATCAACATATGTTAGCTTTACTCATTAAAACAAACACTCACGTGGTCATTTTTTATTTTCTATTTATATTAAAAGTAAATAGCCTATTGTCAGAAAATAATTAGTTAAAATTTTATTTTGAAAATAATTAGTAAATATTTTATTTTGAAAATAATTAGTTAAAATTTTATTTTGAAAATAATTAGTTAAAATTTTATTTAGAAAATAATTAAATATTAATTTTTTAAAAAAAAAAAGTAAAGTGCACACTTGAAGCAACAACTCAACACATCTAAATTCAAATCAGAACAAACGGGACAATGCCTGTTCCCAGAAAAATTGAGAGATTTACCTCTGAAAGAACTATTGTTTTCATCTTTCCTGCGAATCACATTGTAAAAGAATTAAAAGTAGGTGTTTGGGGCAAGTGGATGATAAAAACAAGGAGCGGGAGTAGCTCTCTGACGTGGCATCATGGGGTTGCAGCAGTGCCCAGATTAAAGAGACACTTTTTTAAAGAAACCCCCGATTAAAATAAAAATAAATCTTCACACCCGCCAAAGCGGAAGACGCCGCGGCCTAACCCCATCCCTTTATTTCCTCCCCAACTCACCCCATTCCTTCCTTTCTGAATTCCCATCGCCTAAGGTAACACAAATTTTGCTTTTCGATCAAAACCGTTTGACCTTCATACCACGAATATTGACGGACCTGAGCCTCCACTTAGAACCGCCGGATTGATCTGGATTCTGATCAGACGGTATAAATCTAAATTCAAAATTTGTGTTACCGCAGGGCATCTGTCCTTTCCTTTCTTCATTCCCCGTTCCCAACTCACCCCATTCCTTCCTTTCTGAATTCGCATCACAAAAGTAACACAAGTTTTGCGTTTGGATCAAGACCGTTCGATTTTCTTAGCACGAATATTGATGGACCCGTGATTCCACCAAGAACCTCCAGATTGATCCGGATTCTGATCAGATAGTGTAAATATAAATTTAATATTTGTGTTAGTGCAGGGAACCTGACCTTTCCTTTCTTCATTCCCCCTCCCCCCACAATTTTATAGTTTTTCCAAAAAAGTCTTAGATTAAAATAACACAAACGACTCCTTTAATTAAAAAATTCCACCAAAATCAGGGAGGAATAGAGAGAGAGGGGGGGAAGAGAGAGAGAGAGAAAAGAAGGAACCTTTGTGCGTGTGCCGTGTGCGTGTGCATGAGTGTGCGTGCGATCGCTCTCCCTCCCCCACTAGGCCACCTACTATCTGATCAACGGATTCCAGCTCCATGAACTGCCGTGAGGTGGCAGCGCTGGTTGTCAACGAAACTCGCGTTGAGGCGGTGACTGCTCCGACGACCAACGCCCGATCACCGTTGGAGAAACCACTGTCCGAGCTGAGAGAGGAGGATATAGCTCAGGTCACAAGAGAAGACTGTCGTCGTTTTCTCAAAGAAAGAGGTCTCCTCTCTCCCTTCTTCTCCTCACATTTCTGTTCTTCTCATCTCCGCTGCATACAACCACTCGGAGCATCCTTCGCATGCCTCTGTTTAATATTTTGATTCTTCGTAGAATGAATGACACGTGGCAGTTCGTTCGTGCAGGGATGAGACGACCGTCGTGGAACAAGTCTCAGGCGATCCAGCAAGTCATCTCCCTCAAGGCACTTTTAGAAGGTCGACCTGGTGCTGGTGACCCCCCTGTCTCCGCCTTCCTTCTTCCTTCCAAGTCTCCCCATGCCCCAACCCCATCGCATGTTAGAATCACCACGCTGCTACAATTTTACTATTTCCTTTCAAAATTGACCCTTTTCTTGGATTTTAAATGTTTCCTTCATTTAGGATGCTCGCTCTTCAGAGAAAAATGAAACAAGTGGCAGTGGAGGTTCGGTACCACTGCCAAAGGAGCCTTTGCTGTCGCCGTACCGAAGGAGAGATCCAGTGCTTAACCCTCCGGTATTAGACCCGGTACCGACACCCCGGTTTCCTCCTCCGCCGGAGAACAGGTTTTTTTTTTCGTTAATTTACTTTTTTATAAATTGTCGTGGGATGGGATTAGATTTAGGGGCTGACGCGTGGGACATGGAACTATGGCCCACTTGCCAGCGATAGGTCGTGATATTATCACTTCTTTTTTTTCGTGAAGTTACTTTTTTATGAATTGGCGTGGGATGGGATTAGATTTAGGGGCTGACGCGTGGGACATGGAACTAGTGGCCCACTTGCCAGGGATAGGTCGGGATATTATTATCACGGTTTGCTAACCTGTGGCTACTGGCTAGAGAGAAGTTCTCTAATCTCTAGTCTAGTTGTTGCTATCGTGCGCCTGTACGGAGGTTCTCGGATTGATGGCAACCGCTGAAATAATCCTGGTCGTTGGACGTAATACTATTATGGAAGCCGTGAGATCCTACGGCTGGGAGATCGGAATTTCTCCTGTTAGAAGTTAGAACTATCAAGCGTAGACTTCCAGAAGCGTGTATAGAAACTTCTATAGAGTCTCTCTGTCCCGTTTCTTATTGGATTGATTTTGGATAGTTAGTTAGATAGACACCATATAATATTTATAAATAAATCGAAAAATATTCCACATTTGAATTTGATAAAATTGTTTCAGGCCAGCTACAGAGTGCGCGCCAGGTCAGCTCACGATCTTGTACGACGGTCAGAGAAATGTCTACGATGGGGTGACGCCTGACCAGGTACCAAACCAATTAACAAAATCAAACTTGGTAATGGTAATGAAATCTGACCTGGATCATGATTCGAGAATATATGCTTCTTAATTCCCAGGCAAAAGCGATCATGCAATTAGCGGAGAGCTCAGAGAACTTCTACTCAGTACCAATGCGAACTCAGCCCAGCCGGCTACCACCTCCTAGATTTCCTGCTTCCTTTCCGGGACCTGGTGGATCGATGCCATCAACCCCCCAAGCATGTTGCATCCTTCCTCCATCTCCAACTGGTACAATCATCACTTTTCTTATGTGCATTTTTTAAGTATCTGAGTTGGATATTTTCCTAGCCGTTTGATCAGAATCACATGGTGACGATTGTACAGGATATGCGAAGTTTCCACGGCTTTGCCGGGAGAGCACCGAGGATCAGCCGAGGCCACCGCGAGAAATCGAGCCTGGTAAGAGTCAGCTAGCGGAGCAAAGTTAACTGGTAAAATTACCTGTGGATGTCAATTCCGGGCCCCATCTACCCTTTGCTTCCTTTTCCTTCAGTCAAATATCTTATCCAACGGTTCAGCTCTGTTTATTTGGACTGGAGTGATGACATCTAACTGTTGCTCGTGGGGCTTTAGGTCGTAGGAGTTTATCATGCGCACGCCGGTAAAAGCTGCGTCGAGTCTGTCCATTATTTACACTTTTTCTAACCCATCGCTCCCATCTATCCCCATTTTGCACCACAACTTTTTGCGTATTTAGTACCGCCATAGAAAATGACTTTGGTAATTTCTCAATATTAAGTATTTTCCTAGTTGTAGCTTTAAACTAAAAATCTAAAATTGTCCATGTTGATAGTTATGGATTATACTAGTCAAGGTTGGTAAACTTTGTTTTATCCATTTATCATTGATATTAAGATCCCGTTTTCAAACTTAGAATTTTTTTTTTTTATGAAACCGTCTTTTCTTATAAATTTAGGTACATGGCACTTTTCACTTTTCCTTTTGATTTATATATAGCCTGTAGGTAACATTATTCTATCATTAAATAAAATGGTGGTTGTGCTCTGACATTCAAAAGGGGTGCAAGTTGGGGAGGGGCAGCAACTTTCACGTAATAAAAGGGAGCTGTGGGTCCAACGAGGGGAATTGATGAGACCCACCAACGGACGTGATTGTCTCGGATTAAAGAGATCGTTCGTGATTTGTCGCCCCAGCAATCCTTTGTCCGCCTGTTGTAGGGTCCCACGCTTCCACTCTTTCACTTTTTCTCTCTCCCCCTTCCTTTTGGTTTTATTTTATTTTTCTTTCGGATTCCTCTTTGAACGGCCTTTGGAGAGATAGGCCCCGCCTGTTATAATTACGGCCTAAATATTTGGATCTTGTCACCGTTTTGGTGGCCCAATTTATATCCCCCCATTGAGTTCCCATTGTATCTGTTTTCCTTTCCGGTTTGCTTCTATGGAAGCTGGAGCTACAGACTACAGTTCCTCTTTTGTGCCAGCTTGTAGGTGTTACTGGTTTTAGACTTTTAGGTCGTGTTTGATTGCAAAATGCTTGTTTGTTAGGCGGTGAGTAGATATACCTTGATTAAAGGTGCTACTGTTTGTTTGTCCACCTTTTTGAGATTGTGATAGTTGGGTTCTCATCTTGCATCGTATGATGTACATGTGTCATCTGTGATCGTACTGTCCTTACTGGTAGAGTTTAGTGTCCTTCAAAAATTATTTCTTCTGGTATATATATATATATATTTAAAATGTGCCATTCTGTCATGTTAATCTAAATATGAAAATGAACAATAACTGAGTCATTGCTCACTGACCCTCAAAAAGAAAATGAACAATAACAAAATTAAGATGATACCTATGCCCAAGAACTTTATCCTATATAACCTAACATCATAATTTTTGAAGGGAAGCTTATAATGGTACGATTAATCTCCATTTTTATGTTTCATAATAAACTGCAAATTGAAAATATTAGGGAAACTGCAACTGACGAAATGATGCTTGCTTCTTTGATTTAACAAATGATATTTGAGATAAGCATTTAACTGGACTCTGTACTTCTCCAATTCAGCTTAAGTCTGTGAATGTTATTCAAGTTCATATTTTGAGTATGAAACATATCTTGAGCCTTTTTTGGTTGAACACTGAAATTTTCTGTTAGTTAATTTGTTTTTAAATTTAGAATGGCATTTTTTCTTTCATATTTTACTTGCTCAAAATTTTTTTTCAAGGTCTCGAGAGGTGTCTTGAGCATTTTTTATGCTTCTGATGTATAACCTAGATATATAGGAAATTATTTTTTAAGCAGTAATGAATACAAAATTATACTGTTAACAATTCAATGCTGTTCTATCGTTTATCTGAATAGTGAAGACAACAAATCTACATATTTATGTTTATAATACAAAAAATCTATATAATTTTCATAACATGAGTATTATTTATTCCGTGACTAACTGAAGATGAAATGATCACACTTAGTATATACATAACTAAGCATAAAACTGTCTCCAAAATTTCAACTGATGTTCAATTTATTATGACAGCAGAGGGACCAACAACTCGAGAAGCATCCTTGCAACGCTACCGAGAGAAGAGAAAAGACAGGTAAAATCTCTTTCTTTTTCTTTTTCTTTTTTAAAGACAGACCTGATTTCACATTTTCTTGCATATTACTATTGATATAAAAAATGTAACAATAAAATTCCTCTGAAACTAAAAGGTTTAAAGGAAAAAAGATACTGGGAGTGATGCCTGGGACGAGCATGGACATGATGTACATGAGCCATAAAACAATGTGGTGCCAAACATCAAATGAGATGCTGCCCATTTCGCCGCCGATTCCAACTCAGTGTGGTCCCCAGCCCAACCATCCTACAAAAGTTTGTCTGTCCTTTGATCTCAATGACGAAGGTACATATGCAATTACTTCTTTTGTTTTTCCTTTTGTTATGGTAACCTCATGTGCAGTACAAAATGTCAAAACCTTGTATACATTTCTGAAATAAGTAATTTTCATCCCCTTAAAAAAATATGACAATCAAATATTAGTTGTGCTCAGATGGTTGAGAAATTTCCATTGCACCCATCACTCCATGGTGCAGAATTTACCCAAAAGATGTCTAAAATATCATCCAATCCTCAATTTCTCCTTAGAAAAGGCATTGTAATTTTGGGTAGTTTTAACCAAAATATAAATAGAGGGCTCTATATAAGGACTTTCATGGTTTATAAATTATAGCAGCATTAAAAAATTTCCTGTTTGTGCGATATACTATGAGTTTTATAAGAGCCCAGATTTTCATTTTCATTTTAGAGCCCAAAACCCTAAGGGTAGGTCCCTATCTCTTTGCTATATCAGCTTTGATAAATTTGTTTAGACAAGATCTTTCTGTGAAGTTTTTGAGGTCAAAAAAGACTCTTCAATTAAGAAAGCAGAAAATCGGAATCCTTCAAACTAGATAAATATCAAGTATACTCTTTAATCTTTATTATGTTAGTCGCATGTCAATTGTACATCTGCAACAAATGAACAGTTACACTATCAAACAAGCACTTGAGGATGATCTAGCTTATAAATTTGAAGCATCAATCTCACTCTCAAATGATATGGCGAAATCTTAATTTTTTAACAGCTAACGAGGACTAAGGAGGAATTCTCACTGCGAATGCAAAGTTGGATTAATACCGGCTCAATTGATCGTTCAATTTTTCTAATGAGAAGGGAGTATTGCCATCAATTAGGGTTTGAACAACCCTTTTTGGTCAAGTTAGCTGTCTAGGATTTTTGCCCTTTTTTTTCCTCCCTTAATTTCCTTCCTTGTCTTGATTCCATTTAGATGAGCTCCGGGTGTTGAATCTTGTTTGAGTTGAGGCGAAAATCAGGGATAAATGTAATATAAGAATATCATTCTCAGAATTTTGCTCTTACCACATTCATTACAAATAGGTCTTGTAATCTTAACTCTACTAACGTTACTGTCACACCCACTCACCCACCCAAACACACACACACACACAAACATTGATGTTATATTCTCAACTTACTAACATAGAATTTGAGCGGTATCTGACAGAATAACAGTACTGTTATGGGTTATATGCAGGTTTAAACTTTCTTTTGTTTTTGTGCCAAATATAAGTTTTGATGTGTGCATGCTAAAGATTGCTGAATAGTAAATTTTGCAGCGCCTTTTAGAAAGAACTGTGAGGAGGTTTTTCAGGTAATTTTCTATACGTGTAAAATTGTAAAGTTAATTAATTTTATTACTCTAATTAATGAATCTCAAATTAATCCTCTCATGGTTGGAACATCTAAGGTAATCAAGTATTAGATAATTTAAGTCTTGGTATAGTAATAATTATTTAGATAACGAGTTTCAAATTTGACTAAGTTTAGATTTGATTGGTCATTTACCTCAAAATAACTAAAATTCCATTGTTTAATGAAAAGCTAAATATTTTTTAAATCAACCCAAATTCATACCCGTATTATTTTTGAAAGGAAAATTACATCTACAATTTTATTTTCCTAATTTAAATGATACATTTTGAAGATATCAAAGTGTGAAAGCACATGGAAGTTAAAAGCACACCATATCAATTTAACACCAAGGTCCTGTTCGGCAATAAAAAGAAAGTTACTGTTCATGTGAGGAAAAAAAATTCACTCAGACTGAATTTTTTTTCCTATGTGAACAGTAATTTTTAGTTCAAAATTTTTTATTCTTATTTCCACCGAGATTGTCGAACAGGACCTAATTAAACCACTTCTGTAAAATGAATGGGCATATGATCTGCATGCCATTAAAAAATCGGTCGGTTTAGGGTTTAGGGTTTCAAAATCGGTTGGTTTCTGCAGTGTCAACCTTATATGTACTGAATGTAAACCCTGGTTATATCAACATAGACTACAGGAAACATCTAAACTATTCTTGTTTCTAATGAAACGAGTATATACGGGCCGGATATATGCGACAATATGCAATTTTTATTTTCTTTTCCTTGAGAAGAACTATTGTATGTTGGAATATTTTGTAGTATATATATATTTTCATTTTAAACTAATGAAGAAACACATTAGAAAGTTATAAAACTTTCAGCTTGAATTGTTTATAGGAAAGAACAGCTAACCAATCGTAGCGAATAACACGATTTATGTTCCAACTGTTATTAACTTATTATCGATCTAGGTTATAAAAAATATCATAGATATTTGAAATATATTACTTGCGATCTAGTTTTAAACTAATTAATTTGGTTGTTACATGTTTAAAACTTCGAGGGCTGGTATCTATCACTTAGAAAAGTGTACCTATATTTTGTCAATTACAGAATTTGTTTTGTTTTACTTCAAATCCGTGAATAGTTTACTTTTCAAATATACATTTTTTATTTTTGCAAATGAAAAAAAGGTTTTATTATTATTATTATTATTATTATGATTATGATTATGATTCTCATCCAGATATGTACATTCATATCAACCGTTCATCTGTGCAATAAAGTCTGTGATTATTCAGATCAATGCAAATTTGTATCCTCAAAATTACAAAAACCTTATCATCAATTAATTGATCACACATCCAGATCCTAACCACTATAATAGCACGCATATTTTTTTGGGATCCAACCTTCTATCCGTCAAGAGGAAATCTGAACCATTCATTCTATAAATCTCAGCCAGTCATTAAAACAGATCTCAATCTCAGCCTTTAATAAATAATTTTGTTTTTATATACCTGTTTCATGTTATTAAACGTATAAAACTCTAAATTTAATTAAAGATGGATCCATCACATGAAAGTTGCATATTAATTCAACAAAATCTCCACACATTTTCCCATCTTTCCACGCACTGCACGCATTTTCCCTTCTCTCCACGAATTAGTATCCTTTGTGATATCTCAAACTTTGTGTGACATAATGGAAAATCCCAACCATTTAAATACGCTCCGCACGAATCTCAAAACACACATAATACTGATCCCCTACAGAACCCCGAATAGGCACTGGACACGCGTCACGCAAAAGTTGGGATATCTCAGAGGATACACAAAAGTTGGGATATCTCAGAGGATACATTTCCGGATCTTCCGTGGCCCTGTTTGATGTGGTTGTTTGTGTTTCCATCTATTAACATCTCGATTGAATTCATTGATTTTTGTTTCTCTCATTATTGATTAATACATTATGACAAAACCAAATAAATATTAATCACATCTAAAGAAAGTAATCAAAATAATATTTTAATCCCCTTGCAACGCACGGACACTTAACTAGTATTATAAAAATAGTCGTTAGATAAGAGAGTCAAGTGTTTTCCACCACAACGCAACAGCAACACAACGCTGTAACGATATCATATGAAATATTTCGCATACAATCATCTATTCTACAGTCTCTACTAGTCACTGTATAAAATTTAATCTCTTCCATTTAATGTTGATTATTGCTATTAATATTGCATTAAATCCTAAAATTAATTACGAAAATGACATAAAATTGAAAGATCTGAAGTCTCCTCGAATCATCTATTGTTTTTGTGGTTATTTGTTGTTTGTTGATGATAAACGTTTGAGCTCAGTCAATAGAATAAATAATAAAGCCCAAGATGCTTTGAGTTCACATCCTCTCCAATACCTGATAAGGAAATCTTTTACCATTACTAGATCTGGACCGTTCCTTTTAACTTGGCACTAATCTCAAAGCCCAATAATACTGTCCCTGTGATAGCCCGAATCTCAAACCGTAAAGTGAAAATAATCCTCTACAATACCTGAGAGAGGATGCGAATCCTAATCCTATACCTTGCACCTCTCTTTAGTCTTTACTAAATCCAGCATATATATCTGTAAACCCATCTTCTTCATCTCTTCGTTCAATCTGCACCAGTGTCTCGCCTTTACCATGGCTTTGTTAGATGTACCTCTACCGGTAGAGACTAAGCTCCAAGTGTTCGTCATACCCTCTTTTGCAACCGGCCACCTCTTACCTATGACAGACTTGGCCCGCCTACTTGCGACCCACCCGAATGTCGAACCCACCATCATGACCACCCCGGCTAATGCGGCGTTAATACATTCAACCTTACATCATTTGTTTGAGATGGGTCACCTGGTGAAACTCCTAACCTACCCATTTCCTTCTGTGGGGCTCCCTCCCGGCGTAGAAAACCTCGCTACGGCTCCTGCATCTGACGAATGGCGCATTTACAAAGCCCATGATATGTGTCAACGTGCACATGAATCAATCCTCAAGGCCCACAAACCAGACGCCGTCATAGCTGATATACCCTTTTGGTGGGTGACCGACATTGCCGCCATGCTCTCAATACCGCGCATCACCTTTCATCCTGTCGGTGTGTTTCCTCAACTTGTCATGAACAATCTTTTCAATATCCGATCTGATATAATTGCACGTGACGTTTCGCATGCAAAGATAGTAAGTGTGCCAGGCCTTCCGGATCCTGAGATAAATATACCGGTTTCTGAGCTACCGACTTTCCTGGTAGAAGAGAACTTTTTGGCTGATATTTGGATGAAGATTAAAAAGGCTCAGCTTGAAGGTTTCGGTGTCGCGGTCAATACATTTTACGAGCTTGAGCCCGAATACTGCGAGCTCTATAAAAAGGTTGATGCCAAAAGGGCTTACTTTGTGGGTCCTGTTGCACTTTCATCAGGTGGAGATGATCAGGGGATTGTAAAGCGTGGAGGTGATGGTGATGTGGCATGTCTTAACTGGCTAGATGGCAAGGAAACGGGTTCGGTGGTTTTTGTTTGTTTCGGGAGCTGGTGCCACTTCACCTGTGCACAGTTGCGTGAACTGGCACATGGTTTAGAGGATTCAGGGAAGAATTTCTTATGGGTTGTAAGAGGAGGTGAGGGTGCAACATTCGAGTGGATGCCTGAAAAATGGGAAGAAAGGATCGGGTTGAGAGGACTAGTTGTCAGGGGGTGGGCCCCACAAGTGGCAATCCTACAACACAAGGCAGTCGGTGCGTTCTTAACACATTGTGGGTGGAACTCGCTTCTGGAAGCCACATCATCTGGGGTCCCGGTACTGACGTGGCCTCTAGTGTTCGAGCAATTCATAAACGAGAGATTGCCCGTGGAGGTAAAGGGATGGGGGTTCAGGGTATGGGAAGGCAGCAACCGAGGCATGAAGCAAGGGGAGCAAGAAGTGGTGCCAAGAGAAGCAATTTCCGACACAGTATCTAAATTCATGGAACATGGAGGGAATGGCGATAAAATTCGTGGTAAGGCACGAGAGATAGCAGTGATGGCCAAGGCCGCAATGGCAGATGGCGGGACTTCTCGGAATGATCTCAACCGTCTGATTGATGATCTGATGAAGGAAAGGAATGTGAATGCATGTTTAGAAAAATAATAAAAAAAAGTCACATGTAGATGATGCTTATGTTTAATAAATTTTGTAATCATCAACTTTTTTAAGCTCTGGTTGGTAAGATAGCTTGTTATGCACTTATTGAACTAGCTAATTATGAATTTCTTCCGATCTGAACTCCACTACACAATCGAGCCACAAACTAGTCTCTAGTAATCGAATTAGGAATGCCTAACACCAAGAATTTGACAGTTTATACCACGCCTATGCCAAACCAGTAAATGCATAATTGAATGCTAAAAAGGGCCTTAGAACAACGATCAGATCAATTTTGAGAATCAATTTGTTCAGCCAGTACAATGTCAGTAAGATTATGAAATTGCCAAACTGTAAAGTTGTGAGAAAACAGATAACCAAACACTTTTTAGTGAGAAACAGCAAAATAATTAACAAAGAAATTAAAAACACTTTTATTTCGCAAGAAGTAAAGACAATCAGGTAAATTACAACAATATGTAAACAAGGTACACCGAAAAAGACCAACAAAAGAACAAATATTTTCTAACTTATTGAAATTAGCATCATGAGCATCTCAACTCTCAAGGAAGCATAGAGTTCAAATCTAAGGATAATTCATCAACATACAACAAACTATCTATACCTAAAAATTATACAATAATACATAGGTTAGGTCTCATCAATAGTTTGGTTATATGAAAGATCAAGATACTCAGAAAGACTCAATTTTTTCTCGTACCTGTTTCCAATTTTGTCAGGTTTTGTACTTTCCTTCTTTCTTCTAGACTCTGGTAACCAAGACCGAGAACCTGAACCTGAACCCAAACCTGACGAATCAAGTGATTCTATTAAATTACCAGCTATTGGCTCTAAACCTATCCATGGGTCCTGTACCATGAACTTGGAGTAGTAATCCCTCTGACCGAATTGGCTATTAAAACCTGGACCTCTGCCACCCGTGCCTCTTGAACCAGAATATGAATTCGAGTTAGGTTTATGGTTATGACTGGGACGGGGACCTGAACTGGTATCGCGGACAAAACGTGGATTTGTAAACCCACCTCTTGGTTGATTCGTGTACGGCATGCAGAAAGGAGCGCCACTGGTTGGTTGCCATGAACCAGGTCCACTGAAGGGAGGTTGAATATTCCAGGGTGGCTGAGGCTGGAACTGCGGACTTCTCCAGTCTGTAGTTGGCGGTGCATGAGGCGGGATATGAAATTGAGGTCCCAACTGGTGCATTGGAGGTTGGTTTGGACCGGTGTAGTTATGTGGCCCCACTGATGTACATACAAAAATAAGGATTTAGCATAACTAACGATGCTACACCAATTCATAAATAATATTTCTTTTCTTCAAGTACACACTAATGTTTCATATATGCTAAAAGACTGCTAAGTTTGTGTTTCATATTTGTCAATAAAATGGTCCAAGGACCTGCTGATTCGAGTAGAAACAGAAATGGTTTCTGCATGACTTGAATATATAAAATCATAACTCTAGAAAAATAATAAAATATAGCATTCAGCCCCCAAAAGGCAGATATATAGCTTCCTTCCCAAATTTGACTTGGAGAAACTATTACAAGATAACCTTCCTTGATGACTTTTATCTCATTATACGGAAATAAGAGGATGCTTTATGGAGAAAATTGAGATATATCTCATTTCCTAAGCACCTATGAAAATTTTAAGTTTTTCCCGGGCAAAAATGAAATTATTGCCAAGTATCAATTTCATGAATTATGTGCATCTGCTGCTCTCACAGAATTTCTTTTCATCTTGGAATATGTTTATTTCTGGAATACTCAGATCCGATTATTGCTACTATTTGGTACTGTTATGATCATAGTAAGCCTAGAAAAGGTATTTAGGCATCAATTGAGCTATCAATTTACATCATCAAGTCTCAATTAAGCAATTCATTTATTATTTTTGAAGAACAAATAAATAAAACTAATACAATACCAAAGGTTATGAAAAATTTACAAGACAAGAACTAAAAATAATAAAAACAAAGAAAAAATCGCATAAAAAAGGGTAAACAGGAAGTACCATTGGGTCGTGCGTAGGGTCTAGAATCAGGAAGATGACCAGGAGAGGGGAATGAGGAGCTCTTTCTCTTGTTGAGAATATAAGCGGAGGAGAAAGCGGCGGAGGGATTAGTATAGTAGTCGAACCGCGGCGGATGCGTCGGAGCCTCGGCCGGAGAAGACGAAAAAAGAGGGTCTGGTAGCTCCACCGCTCCTAGCGGAGGCATAGATGGCCCCGCGCCTGATCTTTGCGATGCCTCCGATCGCATCGCCATTAGCCTCTCTCTTCTTTTCGCTGCTTCGTCCATTGAACAAGGGTTTGAGAAACGGAGGGATGGAGATTGGACAATTGAAACAAGGGTTTGAGGAATGCGTATCCTCTGAGATATCACAAACTTTGCGTGACTTTTTGGAAAATATCAACCGTTCAAAGAGTTCTGCACGAATCTAAAAGATCAAACAATACTGGCCCCCGCGCTATTTTCGAATAGGAACCGGACACGTCTGTCACGCAAAATATGAGATATCTCAGAGGATCGTACTCTTGAGAAACGGAGTCCGGCAAACAGGCACATCCGCATCCTCTCAGGTACCTGATTCAAGACAATTGAAACTCACGACCCAGATTTACTATCAGTCGGTGCTTGTTCGGAAAACGGGATATTATCGGTGAATTAAGATACGTTCCAAGCTTAAAAAGCATCCTACACCGTCCGATTCAATTGTACTCAGTCAAGTAACCTGAGGGGATGTGAATTCCAAAAAGGCAAGCCTTGATTCGGATTCGGGTATGCATATAGATTTCGTAATCGTTACCCTACAGCTTAATATTTATAAATAAATTATATATACTGATATTTATAAATAAATTGTTAAAAATAAAATTATTTGTACATATATATATAAAGAGGAGGGATCAAGTTACAATATTTTTTGAGTTACAACAAGTTACAACAAGCTTTTTTTTAATTTTGAAAGTCCATGTCGTCGATCCAAATCGTTAGATATGATCTCTACAATAAAATATGCTTGGAGACCAAATTTTATATTTTTTGGAACTTTTTTACTATTTATTAAGATGAGTACAAAATTCAATGGTTTGAATTTGACTAGTTTTTGTACCCATCTTAATAAACAGTAAAAAATTTCCAAAAAATGTAAAATTTGGTCTCCAAGCACATTTTACTGTAGAGATCATATCTAACGGTTTTGATCGACGATTTGGACTTTGAAAATAAAAAAAAAAAAAAAGCTTGTTGTAACTTGTTGTAACTCAAAAAATGTTGTAACTTGATCCCTCCTCATATATAAAACTTAATTGTTAATATTAAAATTATATAATTATATATATTTATACAGAAAGGAGACATAATATAATATAGTTTTATTCATAATCTAATAATATTTTTCATCTATTTTTCAATCATTAATTCAAACATACTAGAGTACTTTTTTTTTTTTATAATTTTACTTTACTAAATTTTCATAAAACAAACTAGTTATATTTAATTATTTATTATTTATTTTCATTTCTTTCTCGTCTTAAAAATATTTTATATGAAGCACAAATCAGAGTGTAAGTGGTACTGTGTTATTCGTTTATTCGTTCTGTGTAACAAATAATATGTATAAAAAATTCATAAGTTTACTGAGTACGGATAATGATAAAATATTACTTTGTTAACCTAATTCAGAGAGCTAACAGGTACGGATATAAATACTTCTACCAAATCCGTATCGCACCGAGGTATGTAAGAAAGTACAGTGGGATCTTAGAACATCAATAAAGTATAAAAGATTGGGCTCCATGTGAGGAATATATATATATATATATATATAGAGTTAGGCTGGGTGCTATGGATAGCATAGTGGCATCTATGCTACTGCTCAATATTTGAGTTTTCGAAATCCAAACGGTCGATCCGAACCGTTCATCTTATTCTCCATATTAATATCTGCTTGGAGACCAAATTTTATAATTTTATGAATTTTTTTACTATTTATTAAGCCACTTTGAAAATCGCTAATCCAACGGTTTTACTGTTTTGTGCAGTCACCGTTGGATCAACAATTTTGTAAAATAGTTAATAAATAGTAAAAAAATTCAGAAAAATGTAAAATTTGGTCTCCAAGCAGATATTAATATGGAGAATAAGATGAACGGTTCGGATCGACCGTTTGGATTTCGAAAACTCAAATATTGAGCAGTAGCATAGATGCCACTATGCTATCCATAGCACCCAGCCTAACTCTATATATATATATATATATATATTCCTCACATGGAGCCCAATCTTTTATACTTTATTGATGTTCTAAGATCCCACTGTACTTTCTTACATACCTCGGTGCGATACGGATTTGGTAGAAGTATTTATATCCGTACCTGTTAGCTCTCTGAATTAGGTTAACAAAGTAATATTTTATCATTATCCGTACTCAGTAAACTTATGAATTTTTTATACATATTATTTGTTACACAGAACGAATAAACGAATAACACAGTACCACTTACACTCTGATTTGTGCTTCATATAAAATATTTTTAAGACGAGAAAGAAATGAAAATAAATAATAAATAATTAAATATAACTAGTTTGTTTTATGAAAATTTAGTAAAGTAAAATTATAAAAAAAAAAAAGTACTCTAGTATGTTTGAATTAATGATTGAAAAATAGATGAAAAATATTATTAGATTATGAATAAAACTATATTATATTATGTCTCCTTTCTGTATAAATATATATAATTATATAATTTTAATATTAACAATTAAGTTTTATATATGAGGAGGAATCAAGTTACAACATTTTTTGAGTTACAACAAGTTACAACAAGCTTTTTTTTAAATTTGAAAGTCCAAATCGTCGATCCAAACCGTTAGATGTGATCTCTACAATAAAATGTGCTTGAAGACCAAATTTTATATTTTTTGGAATTTTTTTACTATTTATTAAGAAGATGGGTACAAAATTCAATGGTCTAAATTTGACTAGTTTTTGTACCTATCTTAATAAATAGTAAAAAATTTTCAAAAAATGTAAAATTTGGTCTCTAAGCACATTTTATTGTAGAGATCATATCTAACGGTTTGGATCGACGATTTGAACTTTCAAAAATTAAAAAAAAATTGTTGTAACTTGATCCCTCCTCATATATATATATATATATATATATAGAGTTAGGCTGGGGTGCTATGGATAGCATAGTGGCCTCTATGCTACGGCTCAATATTCGAGTTTTCAAAATCCAAACGGTCGATCCGAACCGTTCATTGTGTTTGGAGACCAAATTTTATATTTTTTGAAATTTTTTTACTATTTGTTTAGCTAAGTAGAAAATCACTTAATCTAAAAAATTCTGCACCATTAAGATATTTGATTTTCTATTTATCTAAAAAAATAGTAAAAAAATTTCAAAAAATGTAAAATTTGGTCTCCAAACACATATTAATATGGAGAACAAGATAAACAGTTTGGATCGACCGTTTGGATTTTAAAAACTCGAATATTGAGTCGTAGCACGGTGGCCCTCTGTGCTATCCATAGCACCCAAGCCTTACTCTCTCTCTCTCTCTCTCTCTCTATATATATATATATAGGAAACCACGAGGTATAAATGACGAATTCAAACTGTTGAAACCCGCCTACTTCACAAGTGATGCGTCTACATGTGAAAGTTTTAAACATTCGAATTAATTTAGTATAAAGTCAATCGGTCAAAATTAGAAGGTTAATAAATTAATTTTAATGCATCCATTTTTGGAACGTTTTTGGACCGCTTGACTTTATACTAAATTAATTCAAATGTTTAAAATTTTCACATGTAGACGCATCACTCGTGAGGTAGGTGGGTTTCAACGGTTCAGATTCGCATTTAAAGCCAATTTAACAGGTTTTAAACTTGAATTCACCAAAGAACTTGATAAACTTAAGAACACTCTAGTTCTACTCCGTTTTTGTTGCATCGGGTGAATATACATGCTTACGATTTGAACAATTTTTGTAATATGTCTATCCAACAAATTAATATATATTATATGTGTGTCAACATTCTCTCTCTATACACTTCTTCATGTGTCGAAAGTACATGATAAATTGATCAATGCTTGAATTAATGAAGATCTATACATACATGAAGAAATAAATGTGTAAATTTTAGATATGTAAAGTAAAGAGAGATTAAATTAACTGCTCTCTAGACATACAAACTACACATTAATTTATTTGAAATATGAGCCAACTCGCAAGCTGAGCCGAGTCGAGCCAAGTATTTACATGAGCCGAATCGAGTCGAATTTTCTTTCAAAAGTGAACTGAGTCAAAGTTCGGACTTTTTCAATTTCGAGTCTAATTTGTTATGAAATATTGAACAACTCGACTTATTAATTTGCGAGCTGACTCGACTCACTAGCAGACTTTGTATGTGAGATAGAAATTCAGATCCAGTATGGGAATCACTGGGCTTTTATTAGGCCCAATATTATCATTATATCATTGTCACATAATTTTCATGGTCATGTCACGATTAAAAGCAGATACATAATACTTAAGTGAGAATAGTGCTTTTGGTTTGGGGGGAGGATGCAAAAGTGAAATGTGATAGAGGGCACCAAGTTCACCCCGGTGGAACCAAGAAAGCATAATGACTAAATAGACAAATGGAGAAAGCACAAAAAAGAATAAAGAGATGATTCAAACAAAAAGAAAAGAAAAGGAAGAGGAATAATAAAAGAAAAAAGAGACACAAAAAAAGGAAGATTCAAAGAAACTACTATTAGATATATCAATATATCAAGCAAACTTAAATGAAAAGTAAATTGCATCTATGGTTGCTAAATCTCGTCAAAATATAAAACTGATCACTCAAATTTGATTAGCATCTATCATATCATTCCCTCTTGACTTAAAGACATATGTTTTGGTATTTATCATTCAAAATGCAGAATATGCAAAAAAGGAAAAAAAAGATCTTGTCTTTAAAAATTCGTTTGGCCTAGGTGCAATGGAGTGGCAAAAAAGCTCGTAGCTCGTTGTTCGATTGTGACTCGTGCCTGATTCGTTTGTTATTGGACCGAGCTGTTAACGAGCTAGCTTGCCACTAGCTCGGTTCAGAATTAATGAGTTCAAGCTGAGGTTCAGAATTAATTTTTGAATTTGTATGAATTTATGCATATTTTATAATGTCCAGCTCAGTCCAAAATATTTAAAAATTTCATTTTATTCTTAAAACAATATCTAATCAGACCCAACAAACCAGCTAATCAACTCACAACCTAGCTCAGGTAACTTGTGACGATTTTAAACTAAGATTTTAGCTAAAATATCCTAAATCCAGCTTACTTGATTGTAGCTCGATCCAGATTAACAAATTAAGTTAGAATTTAACTCCAACCCAGCCAGCTCGTTGTCAAATAGATGCATAGATGGAAAAGGGAGCTGGGAAGAAATTCAAGCAATTGAAGGGCATTCATTTTTTGTTGCTGTTTGATCTGATGCATGAGATTGAGCGCACATTGAAAGTGATGCAACATTTAAATTTCAGGTGCAGAAACATTTTATATCATCTCCCTTGCCAACCCAAGTCCTATGTCAATTTCTAGATAAAACTGCTCCAATCAATAACAAATTAAGATCATCAAAATAACTAAAATTAAGTACACTACTATTGTTCTATATTTTCTTAAAAGGTAAATATTTATTTTGTTTACCATTCTTCTTCTACCTTAAGAAATTTTTCCATTTTGAAGTCCATAATTGGTAATTGTATATATAGGAGGCTCTATAACTTCAAAAGTCAAATGCACTAAAATTAATTTTAGAATTTCTGAACCTTATCTCATACATATAGTCAGGAGATTCGCGAATTATTCGTTTTTTTTTTGTGATGACGAATCAAATACCAAATTATTCGATTGATTGAACTTTGACCAAATTATTCCTAAATAATTCGCAAATTTTACAAACTTTTTCCGAATTATTCACAAAATTTTCCTGATTTTTTCTCATAGCATTTTTTGCTTCCAGAACGAGACCTCTAATTCAAATAATTCTGAATTATTTCTAAATTATATTTAAATTATTTCAGAATCACAAATTTTTTACTTTATCAGACCAAACTCAAATAATTCATTTGTGACTATAAAATATAAATTCTCATCCAATATGTTAAATTTTTTTGACTGGATAGAATAGAAACAAAAGGCAAGCTAATACTACAGACAATCTCCAGTATTCTATAAACTGGAGAAAAGTCAACCTATTAATCACCACTGTCACCAGGACATTGACATTTGCACGACCCACCATTTTCATTAAATTTTGTATGCAGACTCAGTGTTTACACAAAATTCTACAGTTTATATCTAGAGTATCAGAGCTAAGCTAACCAAGGACAGCCAATTAAAAGCTAACGCAGGTTACGCAGCGTCAAATAGTAAATATTCGTAGATTCTGATTGTACGAAAAGATGCACTCATTGTGAGGAGCCTTTCCTGGTACTATAATCACTGTGCCATCTGTACGGTTGCATGCACCGCGACCTGACACATCTCTCTTCTTGGACCCTACTTCTCTGGAATATTTTATACAATTCAAGTACAATTCTTTTCAGACCAATGCAGCGTTACGCTTCCGTGGCCTCTGTTATTAACTTTGAATAACATTATTTTATTTATTTTAGATCGGAATCGCCGAAGTTTTCATTAATACTATTTAAAAAAAAAAAAAAAACAATCTTGAAATTTTGCGGTCCCATTTTTGAGAGTCCGGAGATTGAATTGAATGTCTTTAAAAAATCTATTATTACAATGTATTTTTTAGTTTTTAAAAAATCTCTAATTTAATATGCACCTTCTAATAATAGAATCATATATTGAATTGGCAGTTCAGATATTTTCAAAATTAAAAAAAACGTGTATTTTTAATTTATGTGGTATAAATAAAAATTTCAGTCGGAATCAACTGATATTAATATACTGAATTAATTTGATTAGCGAGTTATTGGACGAGTGTCTCCTTCACTCTTAATAAAAGTCAAAACATACTTTATTTTGTATATATATATATAGATAGAGAGAGAGAGAATAAAATAAATATAAAGTTATGGCATATTCTATAATTTTATGTACGCTATCATATTCCATAATAATTCAACTCTCTACAACATATTGAAAATGTAAATATAAAATAAATTTTGAAATGCTTTCAATATATTAATTTGTGGTTTATAAATGTTTTAATTCAATATTTTTAAAGATGTCATTAGATGTTTTTTCTTCAGACAAAATCAAAACTAAAAAAACTATAAATTAGGAGAACTATCGTTTGATATAGCAAAGACAGTACTCGATATATGGAAGATCATATGTTCAAAATTCAAATATGATAATTTATTGTAAATATAAATAAGAATGTGCTCCACAATTAGCACATTAAATGGAAGAAAAGGGATGAAAGGGAAAGAGAATAGGTCATCATTTCACCTCATTTATACCTCAATATTGAAGATGACAAAATCTTCAAAATCTTGCTAAAATTTTATACATATTTCACCTCCTTTTTGCTCCTCTCCTATTCATTCACCTCTGAAATTAACTGTTTTAGAACAAGTAAACAACTCTGGACAAATCCAGTCATGACTCAGCGTCTCTCCACTCCCTTCCCTTTCCTCGCATACCTTACTAAAAAAAACTACAAATTAATTAGGTGTTCTTTTATAATTTTTTTGGTGCAAATATGATTGTAAGTTTGTAACTTCTCAATTATTTGTAATATTTTTCTACACAATTAGTCATCATAGTTAATATATCAGTAATTAGTTTTGAAATACTATTTCAAAAAAATTATATATTCTAATTCTGTATTTTACACAACTAACTAACAAGACAAAATATTTGTATTGCAGAAAAATATCTTAAAAATAATTCATAAATAAAACAAATCAATAATTAATGTTGGTCATGGTACTCTATCATTTATGAATACAATACCTATGCATTCCATTAACAGAAGCAATTGCATAAAAAAAATTGTGCCATGCACATTGTAGAGAAATTATCACCTGCATTCCTTACTCTCCCTCTCCTGGCCCCCTCCTGCTTCTCTCTATAGAAATTATTAGGTAGGTGTTGAGAGCATCAGATAAGAAATATACACAAAACTGGAAAAAAAAAAAAAAAAATAGCTCTCGGTGCAACCCCCACCCCTTCAAACAAAATTTAAGGCCCCAACATACACACACACACCTTTGATCTCTCTCTTCCTCTTTGTTTTTTCCTTTTGAATCTTCTAAGTGTTGTCTCCTCTCTCTCTCTCTCTCTCTCTCTCTCTGGAGAGGAGATCATGTCTGAAGAAGCAAGTGCAGCTTCGGATGAGAACAATAGACCCCGTGACTTCACAAGCTTCGCATCTCTCTTCGCCCCCATCTGTCCACTTGATCATGCTCTCAATCCTCCAGTTCCCATCAAACCACCAAAGAAAAGAAACAAACCAGCTCATCCAGGTATTACAAAATTATGATTCAGTCATTACATGGTTTTGATCTCTGTCACTTAATTTTATAGGGAAGGTTGTTAGAAGAATTTGAGTAATAGATATATATATATATATATATATATATATATATATATATATACATATATATATATATATATATAGATGCTAAGTATCATTCTATGGTATTTAATTAATAATTAAGACCGTTGAAATGTTTTAATTAAACTATTTATATTGTTAATTTTAACCACTAAAAATATATGTTAGAAGACATGCTTTTAAGACTTAAGCTACTAATTAGATTTTCTACAATTCATGCTTATGTTTTATGAAAGTTTAGATCCAGAAGCTGAGGTTATCGCATTATCTCCAAAAACCCTAATGGCTACCAGTAGGTATGTATGTGAGATTTGCAACAAGGGTTTCCAAAGAGATCAGAACCTTCAACTTCATAGAAGAGGTCACAATCTGCCATGGAAATTGAAGCAAAAGAGTGCAAGAGCAGGGGAGCCTAAGAAAAAGGTACTCACAAACTATCACTTTTTAATTTTATCCTCTCTAAATGTGATCTCCAATTGCAAAAATAAATATAAAAAAAAGACATAAATTTGTAGACAACCTGAGAGAAAACATGGAGTGTATAGTATAATTAAAATTATGCTTGGTCAATTTTGTAGGTATATATTTGTCCCGAGGTGACATGCCCGAACCACGATCCGGCAAGAGCACTTGGAGACTTAACAGGAATCAAGAAGCACTACTCTAGAAAACATGGTGAGAAGAAGCATAAGTGTGATCGGTGCGGGAAGCGGTATGCAGTTCAAGCCGACTGGAAGGCGCACAGCAAGACTTGTGGAAGCCGAGAGTATAGATGCGATTGCGGTACTCTTTTCTCTAGGTAATTCAGTGCTCATAATTTCATTAGGCCTTGCTTTAATATAATTTTCTATGGTAAACTATGTTCATTAATTATAATTTTATGTGGTTATTATAGATCAAGATTCTTTCCCACAGCATGACTTGCCATAATGCATTTATTGTGAATCCATGGATACATATGTATTTTCATGTCCAAGTCAAGATTCTTCGTTGCTTCTTCATGAAGAATATATAATATCAACAAAATCCATTCAAATTATATCAGTGTACTAATCATAATAAAATGATTCATAGTAAAATGTTACATACTTAGTAGCTTTTTAGGATAATTAACTTCATATATATATGCTAAAATCTATGATTATATATATGTCCATTGAGTTTATTTGATCTGCTATCTATGTACGATTTATGCGCTGAATCAGAAAAGCTAGATATAAAACCACACCTCAACCCTTAAAGACAGAATTAAACTTAAAAAAAAAAAAAAAAAAAGCAGCTAATGGAAAAGGATCAAATCAAAAGGCAAGTAAAAGCAAAGAAAAGAAAAATGCATGCAATTCCCCTTTCAACTTTCTTTACTTTCTTTGAAACATATTTGATTTTCTACATGTCATGCATCATGCTAATTAATTTCCTTGTGCAACGAATGGTAAAAGAGAACAATCTTTATAGACTTGTTAGTTTCTAACTTTCACATCTCTGAAATTAATTTTAGAGTATCTATTAAGTCACGTTAGCAACAAATTTAAAAAAAAAAATAATTTGAGCCAATTATTTGATCGGCATGGAGTTTATAAACAATTTTTTAATAAGAAATTTTACCATATAGTTTCTAAATAATAAACCCTTTCACATTCTTAAAACTGAATTAGAAATTACCACATCATATTAAAAACTCTAATAGTTACAGGATGTAAAAGAAAAAGGAAAAAGAACAAACAAGTAATGAAAAAGGATCAAGATCAAAAGGCAAATTAAAGTAAAGAAAAGAAAGATGCATGCAATGCTCCTGGCTATTTGCTGTTATATATTCAAGGAAGATTCAATTCCCCCTTCAACTTTCTTTCCTTTCTTTGAAACATCTTTGCTTTTCTACGTGTCATGCATCATGCTAATTAATTTCCTTGTGCAGCGAATGGTAAAAGAGAACAATTTATTGCACCAAAAAGATTTCACTCAAGAGGTCACTTTCTCTAGTTATAGCTGAATGATGCATTTCAAGCCTAAAATTGGAGCAGCAACAGTTACATGAGTGTCAATCTCTAGAACCCTAACTCTTTAGGAATTTCACATCCCTAGCTAGACTTGTTAGGTTCCATTTGTCAATTATTATTTCTTAGAACCTAGTGATACTGACTAATAGCTGCTTTCATATTTATGGAGTGAAGATAAGGATCTACAGTGACAGTTTTAAGTGTGAATAATCAACATTTATATATCTAGTGCTGATATTAATTTCTTTAGTAGTTAATTTTCAATATAAAAGGAGAAGTTTCTCAAACTGCAAAATGTGAAAAATAATATCTGTGTTATATATATTTGCTACACAGAGAATTAAGTTGCATGAATATCAATGTCCATAACCTAACTACTATATCAATCAGAGCTTAATTAATCCTCTATAATTTTGTTAGTTATACCTGTCATGATTAATTATTATTAATAAAATAATAACATTTATACATAAAGACTGTTCAAGGGTAAGTATTCAATAATTATTTTGTGTGATACTCAGTCCATTAATTGGGACTTGAGAGTTCTTTTCAATAGCTCAAAGCTATGAAAGAAAATAATAATGACACCTAATCCACAACAGGGATTTTTCTTTTTATGTCAGAAATTTTGAAAAGAACTCATGAGCTTTGAGTGTCATTATGGTGATGTTATGGTTGTGTCGCTAGGGAGGATTTTCATCTGATGTAATTCAATTGTGTGATCACATTTATGACAGTGAATGTGAAATTTTACTTTAGTTAACTTGATTTAAAATATTATTTTAGTTTTAGATTGTTATAATTAATTAAGGTATGTTTTGTTTCTTGGGTTCTTGGGGTCAGCAACAAGGGATTAAGTTTCTTTAAGGCTTAATCTGCTTCATTTAGCTTCCTTTTACCGTTTAATTCTACCGAACACTAGTTCCTTAATGCGGATTAAGATCACCTCCTTTAGTCCCCTTTTGTCCGGATCTTATTCCTCTGCTGAATCTTAAGGCACTTCTATCCCTTCTTTTAACTTCCTTAGCTTTCATCTACAGATTAAGACAACCAAACACCAGTTCCTTAGCGCTTTTAAGTTCTTAATATGCTCTTGCCGAACAACCCTTGGAGATCAGTGGATTTCACCTGGTTTAGGGAATTTTTTCCCCTCAAATTAAACCCATGATTTTAATGCATATTGTACACAACATGGGAAATTTATTTTGTGTGGCCATGGATTTTGAAGTGTATGAATGGCAAGAGTTGCATCAAAGTGTATATATATATTTCCAGAACCTAACTCACATGTACATATATTGGAACCTCATTCCTCTAGAATTATTTGGTTTGATCAATTAGCTAGTCTTAAAATCTAATAATAATGACCACAATTATATATGACAGTGAACATAGACTGTTAGGGGTTTCATAAGATTGTAAAAACCAATTGTAGAGAATTAAGTTGAGACTACCTAAATGCCAGCATTTAGTGAGGCTTTGACTGTTGAACAGTTGCCTTTTCTAGAGGGTCATGATTTTGTGGTCCCATGTACACACTGGCATGTATTAAACTGCATTGAAAAGAAACCTATCTTTGTGCTCGGATTTAGTAATCGCAATTATGGCTTATGTTATGACAGGATGAGACAGAGCCAAACAGAAAAAAACAAATACAAAAAAGGAACATTTTATTTATTGCTGTTTTAAATAAGCAGTTGTAGCTGTTATATATTTTAATCATAGTACTAAGAAAAGCAGTTCATATTAATTGTTAGACTTTTATGAAGGAAATAAATCATGTTCTGAGCTTATGAAATTTCCCTATGTAATAAATTTACATGTCATAATTTTCTGCAAATAATTAACCGTGTAGTACAATTCATGTGGTGCAACAGTTTATATATAAATGTGTGGATTCTGGCATTGTAAATTTACACAATTAATGGATAATTGAGAGGTTTTACGCTCTTTCAATAGTTGTATTCATATCACAAATGTTTTAAGCATTGCAGAATCACCGTTTATGCTTCTTCTTTTTTTTCTCTCATTTTTTAATTTCTTTCTTTCTGAACAATTCAGGAAAGATAGCTTCATTACCCACAGAGCATTTTGCGATGCCTTAGCCGAAGAGAGTGCGCGTCTTCCTTCGACTGATGACAACGCCATTGCGCAGCCTCAGAACAACTCTCCGTTCTCGCCATGGGACCCATTCACAAACCCTAACCCTAGCCCTAATCCTAACCTAATTCTCAGAGCACAATCTAACACAATGACCTCTCCGCTCCCCGCCACCTCGCTCCTCCAAATAGCATCCAACATGGGACCCCTTACATCTGGCATGTCGAGTTCTATTGCAGGAGATCTTGCCACATGGCATTACAACATTGACCGAAGTACACGGGACTTGCTAGAAGGGCTCGATCCAACGGTCAGAAATGCATGCCCCAATTTTTGAAATTGGTGTGATGCCAACATGGCCATGAAGTTTACTGTTTCATTATACACTTCTTTTTCTTTCTTTTTTCTTGTGTTTTATGTGTCTTTAGCTTTGACATTCAAGAAGAAGAAAATTAAATGCTTCTGATGAAGTGCTAATAATGTTAATTTGTACTTTGAGAAAAGTTTCTGATATAGGCTTATAGCTTTATCAATCTATATTATATAAGAATGTTACAACTTAATTTTAGTTTGTATTTTTTTTTTAATGAATTATAAAGTAGGCTCTTTGATAAGCCAAAATTGTATCTATTTAAACCTAGGGTTAGGTATGTAAATTAAGCCAAGTTTTGGTTAAATTAGTTTAAATTAGGTTTAATTAGGTTAGAAATGTCCAAAAGTTCAAGTTACTGCCCTAGTTATGTTTGTTTTACAGGTAATCAAGTGTTTGGACCTTAACGAAGTAAAACGGGTGAGTTAGCACGAAGAAATGAGCTTCTGCCAACATTTATTGCGGTCCGAAATGGAGTTATTGCGGCCCGCAACCAAACAAGTCAGAGCCTCTTCATTACAGCACAGTTATTGCGGCCCGCAATAAAGTTATTGCGGTCCGCAATGCACTGTAGCAGTCAGCCAAAAATAGAGTCTGAACTTAAAACGGCCATAACTTTTGACTCGTAACTCCGATTTAGGCTTGTGACCACTTTTTGGAAAGCTAACGAGAAGATCTACAACCTAAGAATATAAAAGGAATGTATTGCTACAGTACATTGCGGCCCGCAATGAATGTATTGCGGCCCGCAATTAGGTCGGTTCAGAGTCCGAATTTGCTATTTTTTGTTGGTTATTTCTAGGTTTTAGAGGGGGTTATAAAATGAGGGTTGCAGAACTGTTTGAAGGACGTTTTTTTAGGCAGAATTTCTAGGGTTTCAACAAGGAAGAGCAAGGAAAAGCTAGAAGAGAGAAGAAGGAAGAAGAGATCATTGATCAATCAGTTTTATTATTTTCTTTCCTTTGGAACTCTTTTATTCTTTTGATTTGTGCTTTAGCCATGACTGGCTAAAGGCTTTTCTAGGGTTGATTAGGGTTGTACTTGAAACTTTTGTTATGATTTAGTTGGTTTTATTTTATATATTCTTGTTCTTTGTTGTGATCTATTCTTTATTTTAATTGATTGTGAGGACTTAATCGAAATCACATGAAACCCTAGGATTTGGTATTTGCAATTGAGAAATTGAATATTAGGTCCAGACCATAAGGAATAGGGTATTTGATAGGCTAAGTACCGAGAGGTGACGCTTGTCTTATACGGGCTTTACCCAATTGTTTAGATAAATTGTGCCAAGTACCGAGAGGTGAAAGATAATTTTCTAGATTAATTGGGACAGTAAGAACTTAATGACTTTAGATTAGGGTAGCCAAGTACCGAGAGGTGACATTTATTCTAATTTAAAGATGGTATTAATATAGAGATATCCCTTTGTACCTACAACACCCAACTGTGCCTTCATAATTAAAAGAACAAATTTAACAAACCAATTAGTCGTAACACTAGTGGATAGGAACCCTAAGAAACCCTAATTTCTCATTCTTGTTAAAAACCTAATTTTGCTTTAAAGACTTTAGTTTAATTCATTTTAATCGAAACCAAACCACTTGAACAAACACAAAACCTTTTTACTTTCTTTTACTAAATTAAATTGTTAGGTTAGAGTTAATATTCCGACTTGTCCCTGTGGAGACGATCCCTAAGTACTACTTGACAAGGTTGTACACTTGCAACCGAATTGAGTATCAACTAGGATTTATTACTTGTGTTGTAATAATTCACATCACTCTTGCTTAAGTGAAGTTTGTATAAGTTCATATATCATGAAGGAGTTAGGCTAATATGATACTAGTGTTATATAAAACTAAATAACACCACATCTTAAACTCTTAGATCTGCTTTAAGATCCGTAATATCTGCTTTTACTGTTCAAGCACTTCATTTTGTACGGATCTTAAAGCAGATCTAAGGGTTTAAGATGTGGTGTTATTTAGTTTTATATAACACTAGTGTCATATTAGCCCAAATATTTGCAATTTTGTATAATAATATTGTGCATTCTTTCCTATATATTTTAAGTCGCCAAAGGTATTAATAGATGTTTATTATTGTAATTAAGTAAATTAAAAGAAGCTCACTGGCAAGTGTCATATATTGAACCGAACTTGTAAATTGGCAATGCAAGTTGTAATAATTATTTCTCTAAATAAGAATGAAAATGAAAAGTATTTAATTATTGCAATGAATATTCCTCCATGCATGCTACCTCCTTCTTTGAGTTTTGTCTCATCTTCAAAGAAAAAGTTTATTCAAAGTAGGAATTAAAGAAAAATAAAGCAAAGGGGAATTTTGAAAAGAAGAAAGTTGCTCTTTATATATGCTCCTTACCTGGATCTTGAATATTTTTAATTCCCACACACCATTTCAAAAGGCTTGCTTAATTAGCATTTTTTCCCCTTTTTTTTGTTTACTATTTTTCCTGAAATTCAGAAAATGTATAGTAGCATTCTCCTTTGATTAGATATTTTACCTAATTTGAATTTTGGAAAAGAGAAAGTCATAGTAGTAAAAAAAAATTTATGAAAAGGGCAATGTTAATCAAGAGGAGACATCCGCTTACAACACATTGCGATTTTCAAAGTTCAAACGGTCGACCAAAACCGTTCAACATGATCTCTGTATTAAAATGTGCTTGGAGATCAAATTTTATATTTTTTTATTATTTATTAAGTATTTTACAAAACTGTTGTTTTTAGACAATTCTGAACCACTAAAAAAAGCAGTTTTGTAAAATATTTAATAAATAATAAAGAAATTAAAAAAAATGTAAATTTTGATCTCCAAACATATTTTTATATAGAGATAATGTTGAACAGTTTGAATCGACTGTTTGGACTTTAAAAATTACAAAATCAAATTGTTGTAAGATTTTATAACTTACAAATGTTGTAAGTGGATCCTTCCTCATTAATCAATCATACAGTGAAAATATAACCTTTAAAAATTTAGTTAGATTTTACCCTTAAAACCAACATACGCACAAGATTTATTCTTAGATATTTGGTATTTATAATCCAGTATGTGTGGAAACTGAAACGAGACAGAAATTTCATCTAATATTATTTTGTAGAAAACAAAAACAGTAAACTTTCACTTCAACTGAGCAAGTACATCAAAAATTAAAATAACGAAGTTTAAAAAATAAAAATGGGCCTTCTCTTCAAACTAACAATCGAAGAATATGGGCCAAATATCGGCCCATTACTGTTCTTTTCACGACAACAAGTTAATTTATTCCGTATGAATACCCTACGCTTCTCTTGATCCCCTCAAGTAACTCAAAAATTTGGTTTAGATATGGACCGTCCGATCAAAATCTGGATCATTTAATATTCGTGATAATGCAAAACATACGATCTGATCTTAACTGACAACTTATGTTACCTCAGGTGATATTAATTCCGCTATCCCTGGAATAGCTATTCCATGTTTCCGATTCAATACCAATCTTTTCTCTCTTCCTCCTTCCTCCGAAGATCTCAATTCTTCTTCTTCTTCTCCCATGGCGATGAGGAGCGCTAGGTTCCAAGGGCTTGTTCTCTCTCTTCTCATCCTCTCAAGCGGTTTTGCCGATTTCTCGTACGGATTGTCTCTCACCGTTTCTGATACCGAATGCGTGTATGAATACGTCGCGTACGATGGCGATGCAGTCTCTGGTAATTTCGTGGTGGTAGATCATGATATTTTCTGGGGTTCCGATCATCCTGGCATCGATTTTACTGTACGTGAGAATCAAATTTCAGATCTTTCTTGGTTTAAGATACTCGGTATCAGAGTTTGGAAATTAGGGTTCCTTTTGATCGATTCTGAGATCTCGATTAGTTATTCTGGTTAGCATCTAATAGCCTGAATTATAATTAGTTTGGGATTAAAATCAGTACTTAGCTGATTTTTCAGGATTTTATGTGTTTATGGATACTAAAACCTTGAAAAAACTAGAGGGAATGATGGGAAATTCAGAGTGTATAAACTATAATTTAAACTTTGATTGGGCATAATTGTACATTGTACGGTTTATTTGTTTACTGACCAAACTTAAAGCTCAAATCATAAATCTTGTCTACGGAAAGGTACACCAACTAAAATGAAAAATCCTATTGTTTGTTGCTCGGCTACAGCATACACATTTAATTACAAATTACCAGTAAAAGTACTTATTTCCCCTTTTTGGTCCTGAAGATTCAAAGTTCATGATTTAATCACTAACCATGGTAATGTTGATTTTCATCCTCTGTTTGACTGAGAAAAAGTCATATAAAGTCAGTTGATACAAGTTGGATGGTTTAGGGGCCAATTTTCAAACTTTGAAACTTTAGGGGCCAAAATGGAAAATTGGTGATATTTAAGAACCATTGTCAAACAAAAGGTGAACATAAAATATATATTACTAATTGAAATGCATTTTGAAAATGTGAAGGTGACGTCACCAGGAGGTAACACAGTGCTATCTATGACGGGAAAATCAGGAGACAAATTTGAGTTTAAGGCGCCACGAGCTGGCATGTATAAATTTTGCTTCCACAACAAGTATGGTGCACCTGAGACCATCTCTTTTTACATTCACGTGGGCCACATTCCCAACGAACACAATCTTGCAAAGGATGGTACGCAAAAATTACTGTTTCTTTTTGTCAAATTAATAAACTAGCCTTTGTACATTAAATTTAAAAAACAATCCATTGAAATTTTATGTTGAAAACAATCCCTCCAATTGTGGTACTTGGACCGACCAAATACAGGAATTATAGTTTGGTATTCCATGTGTATTATTGAAATTGAGGTGTTCAAATTCGTGGTGCATCAATCTAAAATCTGACAAAATGGGGGTAGGAAGTAATTTGGGATAGTATTTCAAGGGTGCTCAAAATTAGCATATGGTTAAGGAGCCTATATTAGCTCTTCGACTTAAGGGCTTTGTTGTAATTTGTCTTTTCACGCTACACCTGATATTTTACCTTACAAATAACGCATCCATTATAGAAGTAAATTGAATTTATGCTTGTAGTAAATTTGGATATTTGAAGTTTAGTTTCTGTTAATATTTTTAACAACTTGCCCTCTAATCATGATTAATACGTCTCTGTTTGCCTAAAGTGAAATTTATGTGGTTTAGATGTTGGTTATCTGGTTTGCATGAATATGTCATCGTGAGAAAATAAATTCATGTGATCATGTATTTGATTTGCTATTATGTAGAACACCTTGACCCTATTAATGTGAAGATTGCACAGCTTAGAGAAGCATTGGAATCTGTGACATCCGAACAGAAATACCTCAAAGCGCGTGAAGCTCGGCATCGCCATAGTAAGCCCTCCCTAGTCCCTCCCAAAAGAACCAAAAAAAAAGAAATGAAAGCAGACCCTTGTTTTAATGCATGCATATGCAAATATATGATATAACTTGTCACTAGATTTCTTGTATGTGCGAAGTGCACTTGATCAGTACTCCAATTTGACTAAAAGTATTTATCATAATCCATCTTTAGAAGGTAAACTTCAAGATATGATAAGTGTGTACCCTCAAGTTTGCACACCATTTAATATCTTTATATAATTTTCTAATTTCTAATGTAGCAAACGAGAGCACGAGAAGACGTGTCACATTCTACACCTTAACAGAGTATCTTGCGCTGGTTGCTGCTAGTTGTCTCCAAGTCGTTTACATCCGCCGGCTCTTCAGCAAAAATGTGGGCTATAACCGTGTTTAATCTGTGCCATCATATCACTATTTGAGCACATGTAGATTCTCACTTTTGTTTTAATTTTTAAAATATGCTAGGCAGTTGATTCGGGTGTGTTGTGTAGTAGTAGGACATGGTCATGTGTTGTAAAACATGCGCCTTTCTTGTTCTAAGTTATATTTAGCGAGGGCAAGGTACACTATCATGGGTATGTAAGACACTGAAATTCAATTATCTCATGTTTAAAATATTTTTGAATTAATTCATTTTACTCTTCAGCTTTTTATTTTTTATTTTTTAACTTTATATTGGTGTTTAGTTGATGCATTTTGCCTTTTTAGTTCTTTGGTTTTGTATTTATATGAGCAAATCAAAACATCAGGAAGGCAAGTAGTGTCTGACCAAAATTTGAATGAGTTGGATTAGATCAAAAATTCCTTCCAAAGGTTTTAGGTGTAATCTGAGTCATTTAATTTTGATCAGACGGTCCACAAAAAAGATGCAATTGTATTATGACAAAGAAATTAAAGTTGCCAATTGTTCGTTACAATTTGCTGTGGTCTCCATTCTGTATTATACCAATAAAAGGAGCACCACTAAATTCATTTTTTGGCAAGGATTGCTTGAGTGTTGTTTGCTGATACTCGGAGAAGAGCACAAATTGACTACACTCTTGGCCATTGTGGACTCACCACCTGGAATTTCAAAACAAAAGGAAAAAAAAAATCAGTACATTAATTTAATATCGGCACACCAGAAATATCAGGGTCCGGATCCCCTAACAGTAACCCAATTTTGAGTTTAGATCCGGACCGTCAGATTCAAATCCGGGCCAATCTGGCCCGAGGTGGAGCGCACGGGGCTCCTTTAATCTGACAATCGGGATAAAAACTAAAAAATTGGGTTACTTTAGGAGATCCAAACTTGAAATATCAGGCACTTCCCACACCAAAATTTGTTATATAACATGCAACAGAAGTCCTAAACAAATAAGAAATGTCCTGTACACCCTCAGAAAACATGGAACATCTCCACAGATGAATAGGTGATGTTCATTTTGAATAGTATGTCTGCTAATAGGCAGTTTCTACCTTATATATATAAGATGTCTGGTCATGCAATAATTATCATTTTCCAGGGTGCACTTGATATTATATGCACCGTGTGTCATTTTTTTTTTTTTTTTTGAATAGCATACATATTATGCATTTTAAATAAATTTAACTTTAACAAGAATAAACCTCTAATGTGCTGAAGACAAGTCGCATACGACTGGCTACAAGAGATGGTTCCTCTGCACTCCCCATCACTGCCATTTGTTCCAGCTGCAGAGTCTTCACCGGCATCCTGCGCCGTTAAAAAGTAACAACAAGAACAAATGTAACTATATGCTAGCTAGCCTATCAAATGTATTTATATGCTAGTAACAACAAGAACAAATGTAATTAAATAAAATTCAAAAAATGATATTTTTTTATTTGCATGTAGAGAAAGTAATGTAGATCAAATCTAACGGTTTTATTTTGGTATATAAATTTCAGAATTTTGTTATTAGAAAATTAAAAAATAGAGACATGATGAAAGCACATAGAATGGAGAAATTCTGACTATACTGGTGTAAGTGTCTAAAGACTAACCAGGCCATTCCACGCATGTAGTAAGCATTTGCTATAATAGCACAAAAGCCCTTCCACTGTTGTAAAATATCATCTGACACAGGTGGAGTTGACGACCACCGCACAATCGTTGGCTGCGGTGTGCATAATATCGTAATAAATACTATGCTTAGCCACAATATGCACTCACGCACCTATTTTGGTAAAAAGATAAACTAGGTTTTGTAAAAGGTGATTGATTATATATAAAAAACAAAAGAACTGCTTATCTCTTTCTCTCTTACAAAATTTGGGATTTCATTTTCAGACCTTAAGCACAATATGCACTTAAAAGTTTGTATACTTTATTTGGCGATGTTCATAAACAGTTTTTCAAAGTAGCATGTCGAACTGAAGAGCCAATAGAATATTCAGGATTAACAAACTGATCTGAAACAAAATGCACCTCAAAAGATCCCTAACCTCCTCATAAAGGATCTTGAACTTGACACTTGTACCACCTCCATAAATTTGAAGGCCTTCAATTTCGGTGCCAGATTCCTTGAGGTTAATAAGTTCCTTTCTTAAACCTTCATCGGTGCAGCCGAGTGCATATGCATTGACACCAGCATTAATAAATTCCTATAGAAATTAATCAAATTATGTCATGATACATATGGGACGATACATACATATTAAAATAGCTGCATAATTTATACCGTTACAAAAATATCAACTAGACATTACAAAATTAAAATGCACTATAGAAAATAGCAGGAACATGTTCACAACGTTAGAAATCCCAAGGACTATTACGCAAGACACACTGGCCAGTGTGAAAAATGCATAAAATTAAGTATAATTCTCTCTCTTTTTAGGTACCTAGTTGAAAAAATGAGCCCCAAACACAGACAAGACCAAAGGAGAATATAACATTTATGCAAGGTGGAAGCTTAAAAGATAGAACAGAAATACAAAAAAGATAAATAAATGAAGTAAAACGTATTTCAGAATTAAGTGCTGTACCTTTAGGTTTTCTCCACCTCCCCGATCGATGACATTTCTATAACGCTTAAATAGACTTATTGCTATGTTTCGTGACGACTTAAAATCCTCGTCTGACGATGCATTGATGTGAAACCTATGCTGCAGAGTAAGTATCAAACAACAAAATCTTAAGAAAAATTATATGTATGTGATGACTAGGTGCTATCCATGTTAAAAATTAATAATGTATAAATTTAACCTTCGGAAAAATATTCAATTATATTGCCCTTTTGACAAAATTCAATTGAAATTATGAAAAAAACAAAAGGACCCATGGCCATACCAGTAAATGGTTCCTTGTGCTGGCACAATCACTTAAGCTTCTCCACATGCCATGACTCCAAGGTCTCGCAAAGTCGAACTTAAAGCTAGATATATTGTGCATCTTCGATGCGCAGCATGGACGACATAATTTATTATATAATATTTGGGTATTGCAAGTATAGGGGCTTATAGATATATATGACATGCTTGGTGTCGGCATAGCTAATTTATATCGGGTACATCAGCATAGCTGTTTTCCTTAGAGAAAACCCAGCTAGTCAATCTGAAAACAATAATATAAAAAATATATATATTAGAAATCATTTGACATTTTTTTGCTTCTTCTTTTGAAGTAGTAGACCAGTTAACATTACCTTACCAGTACACTGTGTTAATAGAATATTCCTTTAAGAAATTCCAAAAACCAAAATCAATTAAAGGTTTTAAAGATGTGCAATTGTTTTTTTAGTAAGCATAGTTATGATCATATGATAATAAATCCGATTTAATTCATAACAATTAAGGAAAATTTTACCCAAACTGAGAAAAATAATGAAAAATCACCTGAAAATGGGGTAATTAAAGGAGCATGGATCACACACCAGTTTCGCCAAGAGAGACAAGGCAAAGAGAAGTAAAATACTAAATAGAAGCGGAGAGAAGGGAAACGTGGCTTCACCTCAAGCGAAGGATTCTACGAGCACGCAATTAAGTAGAGAAAATCTGAGGCCACAGGACAAACGATTGGCAACGGTTATCGGAGAGAGGACTAGGGGTTCAGTTACGTAAACCGATTTCACAAACTTCTACCTTCCGTGGAGCCCACGGTGCAGTTACCGACTTACCGTACCGTAGGTGTAGAAGGAGATCGGACCTACTTTTGGTTCAATGAGCTTCATGACCGTCCAATTTATCTTTTGATCTGTGCGCACGAAAATAGAAGTGTTCCACACGAATCTTGATGCATATCGAACGTTGAATGAATCGGACCTGTCCATGGGGAAGGGAAAGGAGAGAGAGAGAGAGGCAGAGAGCTGCGCAACTGAGTGCACATCCCCTGAGATATCTCATATTTTGCGTGACCTACGTGTCCGGTGTCTATTCGGGGATAGCTCCAGGGGCCAGTATTGCTAAGCTTCGAGATCCGTGTAGAACGTATTTAAACGGTTAAGATTTTTCATAAAGTCAAGAAAAGTTTGAGATATCTCAGAGGATACGAATTGAGCGCAATTGGTGTTCTTCCAATCCGTCGTGGTCGGAGAATCTCCAACCAGATATTTACCGATTCGTACCTCATGAATCCCTTCCTGTTCGTTATACATTTGCACGAATCTTGAAGGATCCCGCACATTATAAGCTCGGGTGAGATTCGATATTTGCCCTTTTTTTTTTCTTTTTTTTTTTTTTGTTGGTAAAGTCCGTAGTCCATATTTGTTCCTGAATCGGGTCGGTAGTAAAACTTTTTTCAGAATTATTCGGATGGGTCGTGGGTTTCAAATTCTGGTTTTTCAGAGATTTAAATGATTGGAGTCGAGCTGTTACTTTTATTTATACGTTAATATTTTGTAAAAAAAATTGAATTTTATTTTTTGAAATTTTTTTTATCATATTTTAAAGAGAAATTCTTTTTTTTTTTTAAGAAGCCACATCTACTAAGAGAGTTGAGTGAGTTGAGATTAAGGACCAGAGCTTAGCTCATGATTGTCACCCACTAGCTCAGAGTTAGACTGAGTTGGCTCGTTAACTCGCTAGAATTTATTGGACTACTATCATAATTTAAAATATATATATATATATATATATATATATATAACTCATCAAACAAAAATTAGTTTGCATGAAATATTTATTTCCATAACTTGAACAATACTCTTAATTCAAGTACAACTAAGCAAATTACCTATCATAAATTAAGTTTGTAACTAAATTCAAACATACTAAAATACCAAATTCTCAAATTCATACAAATATAATTCACCGAATAAAGTCATGCATATCAAATTCATACCTGAACTGAGCTGGCTCACCAGCTCGCGAATAAGCTAAGTCTAGTTCAAACTCGTTAATTTTGAACTGAGCTTGTTCGTTAGCAACTCGGTTGACTACAAACGAGCTATTTTATCACCCCTAATCATGACATCATTTTATAATTACAACTATTGTGGATATTGATATCCTTGCATACCTAATACAAATAACATGAATGTCAGTAAAATTATCCATGTCATCATATATCAACTAAATAGAGATACTGACATTGATCTTTGCTTCATCATGAATTAATCAAAATAATACATAAAAAAAAATTATTATTACAGCATGATTGGTAACTTTTCTACCGTGATAATTAATCAAAATAGATATATCAACTAAAATTATCCATGTCATCATATATCAACTGAATAGAGATACTGACATTGATCTTTGCTTCACCAAGAATTAATCAAAATAATATATAAAAAAAAAATTATTACAGTTTGAATCTGATACTCCAGAGTCTGGAGGTTGGGATGCACAAAAATTTTGTAGCTCGATTGAGTTGGATTTGAAAAAAAGTGCAGTTCAAAACGAATAAAATCAGCTTGATTCTGAAATAAATCAAACTCAGCTCAGTTCAAAATTGATTTGAATCGAACTTGAACTAAGTCTGATTCATTCAAAACTCTTCTTTTTAGTTTTAAACCCTACTTTAATTTCGAACTAGTTCGGTTCGAATCGCACCGAATCAAACTCAAACTCTTATTTTCAGTTCGAAATTATGCTCCTATTTCAAATTAGTTCGAACTGAAATAAGTTCGATTCATTTGCAATCCCATCTAGAGGATGGTAAAACCCTGCTATTTTAGAGAGAGACTGAGAGAGCGAGAAAAGAGAGGAGGAGAGAGAGAGAAAAAAATTGCAGCAGATTTGAATCCGTGATAATTATAGGACGAATTAAATATAAATTACATAACTTAAAGATCAAAATAGTACTTGTAAAATTTTAAAGATAAAATAAAAATGAATAAATAATACAGGCCCATTAGAGCATTAATTGATTCTATAAGATGTAAACTAGCGGGCCACATATTTAGTTTATATGAAATTTGCACATGATTATTTTCCATTCCATTCTCGTCGGCCCAAATCTCTAAATAAATTGATTCCCTCCGATTTCAACCGGCCATTTTTATTAATATCCCTAAAAAAATATTTTTTTAAAAAATACTCCTGTTTAAATAAAAATTTAAACATGCCTTAACCACTTGGGCTTTGGGCGGCCCAAAATACCAAATGAGGCGCCAGCTCCTGGGACGCCCCATAAGGCCAATTCGGCGCTAGCCCCCGGGCGCCCCGCGTGTGTGTGTGTGTGTTTTTAGAGATTGAATAATTTTGTAAAAAAAAAGTTTAGAGTTTAGGGCTTATGTATATGTGTATGTCAAAAAATAAAATATTATGTATATGTATATGTGTATGCCAAAAAATAAAATATTTGATATATTTACGGAGTGATGTCGTAAATTTTTATAACTTTGATTTTTTTTTTGGTGAACTATATGTATAATATACACACATACACGTACACATACACATACACATACACACATATACATATACATATACATACACATACACATAATAGTTTAACACAGTTCAACAGTACAATCAAAAGCGCAATTAAAGTTCATAACATAGTTCAAACCAAATAAATCAATTCGCATAAGCAAAATAGCAAGTTAATTTACCACCACGTCTAAATAAACCTAACAGGTGACTAGTTCTTCTAGTACCAGTGGCAGATGCGGCATTACTTGTAGAGGCTTGGCTACTAAATGATTGGCTTACAGGAGGAGGGGGTTGTGTTCTACCGGTTGCTTTAGCAACAACTCTGGCATTTTCTCTTTCGTTATGTTCTTTTATTGCATCTGAATATAACAATGCAATTCAGTTAGTAATATAATTAAAGCATGAATAAATTTTGTACAATGCTACGTACCTACCCTGCACATGTTGAAAACAGAACGGGGAGCCCGATTTCCCGACGGTCACCTACCACCCATCTCATCCATGGTCATTACAATACGCTTGTGTCTCCTCCTTCCCTTTCTTATCCATCCTTCTGAAGGGAGTATTCTATCACCGACACATGCAGGCCACTCATGCTGATCAAGATAAGAATGAAAAGATCCACCCCAAGTGGAAGCAAGGTAATTGATACGGTACATGTCAGCAACATAGTGATCCTCACAGTAGTTCTTCACTCGACATACCACCATCACGTGATTGCAGGGTATGTGACTTAGCTGGGGTCCTTAGCATGTACATGTTACTGCCCTGGCATCTCCGAATTTAACCATGTACTTGCAAGCCCTCTTGATAAACGCCATAGTGCCGTCTAATTTATAGCTGGTAGGAACATACTCATTTGGATTTTGCACTTCGAATTTTGTTCCATCATTACCCATCGGGATCACGGTCATAGTTGCAAATGACTGGAAATGACTGGTTCATCCTTATTAATTATGCAGCCTTAGCACGCCATTCCTAAAACCAGGATTTAACTTGTAGAATGTGTCATCTACAACTGCAGCCACAGGCAACATCCGGCTCTGCTTGAATACTGCATTCAGCGACTCAGATTCGTTGGTGGTCATAATTCCCTAACGCCAACCTCCATCATGGGATTGATATATTTTCTCGTATGCTAGATCTTCGTTAACATCTCGGGAATTATTTTTTCTCATCTTCATTAAGTAGAGATTTGCATTTGGCATGTACTACATAAAAAATAAGGAAATAGAATAATGTAAGTAAACAATTGTACTAAAAAAATTGTTTTCTTAGAGTACAATAATATATGTAAACAATTAAAATACATGTACCTTTGCAAAACTGCTAGTCATCTCTACCACCTTTCTCGGCTTTTTCTTTCTGCAATTCCATCTAAACGTATCAGTAACCCACTTGTCGCCCCCAGTTGCCTTGGAAAGGTTCTCCGCAATGTGTTGCATACACAACATGTGCACACACTGGCCAGTACGGGTTGACCAACCGTAATCTTCACGATCAAAAACATATTTTATTCCTTTGTGCTGGTATGATACACACAAAAAAACTTCCCCTCCTCGATCACCCGTCTTCTTAAAAACTGCATAAAGAATCACCAATTCTTACCATCCTCTTTATGAACAATTGCAAACGCCAAATTCAACAGCTGGTTCTCAGCATCATATGCACATGCTATGAGTAACCTCCCCTTGTAACGGCCAGACATGAAGCATGCCTCAATGCTGATAACGAGTCTAATGTATGGCACAGCTTGGACACAAGCACCAAAAGCACATGCTATGCCCTTTAATTGTTGAGCTCCCTCTATTAGTACTCCGTCGTTATAAAAAAAAAGGGTCATGCCATCGCTCATATACAGTGCCAACATTTATACTTGTCATGGCATGGAGCAATGGTGCCAAATAGCCATATGAATCCTTCCAACTACCGAATATTCTGTAAACCGCAAGTTCATGACCTCTCCACAGCTTGTTGTATTTTGGGATTACATATTTGTATTTGTGTCTGACGGTTATAGCCACCGCCTTGATACTTATCGATGGATCCAACTTAATGTCCTCCTTAATTGCACGGCAATTAATGATGCCGTCGGCTGCGCATGGTCTCTCCTTGTGGACGCAGACTTGCATGTATGAGGTGGTTCACACTTCTTAATCAGCCATGCTTCCCCTGAACCCGCAGGGGTTGCAAAAAGGCGGAACTCGCAGCGCGGGTGAGTTTTACACAGCACAACTAACCTTGTTTAATCCCTTTTGTGTATTATACATTCCCAGTTTTCGTGAACATAAGTCTCATTGATTTTCTTTACAAGTTCATCTATGTTGGTATAAAGTTGCCCTGCGGCAAGTTCGTGATTGTATACAACACGAGGACCAAAGAAACTAATGTCTGTCTCTTCGAAAGCTATGGTGTCATTGAATGTGGTGACTGGATGCTTACTTCCCTGACCTGTAATCAGGAATTTTTCTGCCCTGGATAAACCTGGTACATTTGCATCACCATCTGATAAGTCATCAGCTTCCCAAACCCCTTGGTATTCATCCCCCGTTTCCATTTTCTTTTCTGGTATGACATCAATAACATCAATAGCATCAATATTAATATCAATATCATTTCGATTAACGGGTACCGGTCCTGACTTTGGCATAGTTGGAAATCTAGGGATTATGAGTGTCTATCTGGGTGGTGGTGGTAACTCTTCAGTATTTTCTAGGGAGTTGTGGTACCCCTGGTTGTCATAATCGGGGCTGTGGTACCTCTGGCTGTCATAAGGGGAGTGCTGGTGATATCCCTGGTTGTCATAAGGGGATTGCTGGTGATACTCCTGGTTGTCATAAGGGGAGTGCTGATGGTACCCCTGGTTGTTATAAGGGGAGTACTGGTGGTACCTGTTACATTCCGAAATTTTAAAACATGATTAAATGGATAAATCGATCATTTGTCTTAAATAAAAAAAAATTAATTAAATTAAACAATCATTCAGAAATTTTCTGACCGACTAAAACGAAACAAAAATTTCGTAATATAAATAATGTATGAAATTATGTATAATAAAATTTAGAGATTTAGAAATAAAATAAAATATATCACTAGGAATAAAATTATAATTATTCGGTAAATCAGAAACTTAGAAAATCCGTTACAATTCTTTTTAAGTTTTAGGAAAGAAGAAATTTATTTAATTAGATTCGTGTAAATAAATAAATAAATTGAATTCCAAGTAAGAGCATAATTATACGAAATTATTCGTACAATTGGATTTTAGAATTTATAAAACTAGTTCATTTAGGAATTTTAGAGAGTTAATGGAATATATAAAAAATTATATAAATTGAGAACGAATTATTCGAATCTTAATTTGAGAGATAAATACACAAATTATATGTACAAAGATAGTTACAAAAATATTATGAACTTTCGATTCGAATTAGAGTAGAAACGGATTTCTTAAATCAATTAAATGACCTTATTGAAATTATGGAATTGTTTGGATCTTTGGATTTAATCTAACACGGATCTTAAATATATAAATTAAGTGTTGGAATTTTATTAACCACCCATCCCACCCAGTACGAATCTTGAAGCAGCCCATTTAACCCCCCCCCCCCCCCTTCTCTCTTTCTCTCCTCTCCTTCCCAAACCGTGACAGCCCCATCCCCAAACCCCCCCCCTCTCCTCTCTTCTACGCCAAAGGAGAAAAGGGCCTCCGCCCCTCCCGTCGCCGGCGAGCCGCCCACGCCCCCCCCCCCGCTCTCCTCTCTCTCTCCTTCTCGGGTTGGAGAACCCCAGCCCGCCCTTCCTCCTCTTTTCCCGCCCCCCTTCCCTCCTATGAAACCCTAGTTTCTAGGGTTGAGGTGCTGCTGTCCGGTGCTCTCTTGGTGCTGTGCTTGGTGTTGGCGTGGTGCTGTTCTGGTGGTGCAGTGGTGCCGTGCTGGTGGTGGCTGGTGCTGCCCCGGTGTTTGCTTGGTGCCGATCGATTCTGTTCTGTTCTGGTGGTGGCCCTGCGGTTCTAGTGTTTGTTGTTGCTGTCCTGGTGTTGATTCCTCTTGCTCTCTCCATTCTGTGCTTGCTCTAATCGGGTAAGTTAGCCCTTACCTCTTTCTTTGATGGTGCTGCAAAATATTGAATTTTTCGGCTTACTCGGGTTGTTGATTTTTCCGGTAAGCTAATGCACGAGGCTATGTTGCCGTGCTTTCTGATCTGACCTGTGCTTGGCTGTGTTCCCTGCTCTATTCTGGTTCTGTTTGTCTCTGACTTGATGCCTTGCTTGTTGTTTGGCATGCCTCTGTTCTGGTTTCTTTCCTTGTTGCTGACCTGTGTTGGACTTGTGCTTATGTATGCTGTTGCTTGATGCTTGCCTGGTACATTGTCAAATCTGTGGTATTGTGCTAAATGCAGAAATTTGGCACTGTGACTGGTCTAGTTTTGCATGTTTACCAGTATTTGGCTTGATAGGGACCTTAATGTAAAATAAATTTATTAGGGGTCTGAATGGTAAATTATAAGGCCTTAAGTAAATTGTATAAATATAAGGGGCCAATTTGTGAAATGTAAATAGTGAGGCTATGGCCGGCTATGCATGTGTATAATTTTGTAAATGGGCCAAAGTGAAATAATTGATTAAATTAGATCTTTGAATGTTTAATTGGATAAATGTTAAGTAATAAAAATGAATAAAAAGGGTGAAATTGCAAAGTAGACACCAATGTGTGAAATTATATTATTTGAGGACCAATATGAAAAAGATGTGAATTTATATGAATGATAGCCGTGACTTTGCGGTTGGGATATACTTGAATCGAATTGAAATGATTGATTGTTTTGGGCCTTAGTAAATTGGATTTGAATTGAAATGATTATAATTGAGCCGAAAGGTATAAAAGAATTGACAAATTAAAATACGGCTTTTGAAATTTAAGTTTTAATGATGTAATCGAATTAAACCTAGTATACGTGTAATATAGGCGTAGGCTCGGTTGAGCAAGACGTTGCGAGGCAATTCCAGACGTCCGATCCTTAAATTAAGCGGTACGCTCGTCATACTAAGGTGCGGGATTCTTGGACTTGTTTGATACTTTATTTTCAGGAATTAAACTGTGTATTCGTTTGTCATGTTGAATATCATTGATTGCATAATCGAATTGTGTAAAACATTTGCATAGCCCAATCAAATTAAACTCGAATTGATGTGACTTGAGTGATTTGCATGCTGGTATGGTTGTAGGTTGTGTCGATCTATTATGATCTGATTTGATATGATCTGATTTGATTGAAAGTCACCACGATTGGATTTGGATATGTATGTGAATGGATTTACGAAGTTAAGCACTTGGATCCAATGAATTTGCCAAGTCGGGCTGTATGCTGACTTGGATTCCCAGGATCCTAAATGGCCTTAGGTGAACGGCCCTCGATATTCCCAGTACCGGTTGGGACGAGGGAGGGTGATTATGTTATGAGATGTGTGGATTGGAATCGTGGGTGACTTGTGTAACGTCTGTGGCTCTGTGGCATTTTCCTACGTGTTAATGCATTTGAAAGGTCAATTGAATATTACGACTATTGGAAATGATTCCAAAGAGGATTTTCTTTATATGATTCGAACCAGACCTTAATAAACTGTTAAGCCAAGCAATTGCAGATGGGTGTCAGATAAAGGGTCCAGCTTGGTTGGCCATCTGTAGGTGTCAGTAACCCTACAGATGTGGGTTTGATAAAGGTTCAGCTCGAAAGAACATCTGTAATTGCTACAAGCCCTAATGAACTGAGTTATGAATCGAGCTAAGTCAAAATATATGTTGTGTTTGAAATTCATCTTGGAAATTCCGTAAATTGTGTTGCAGGTTGATTTAACTGTTGTCGTGCATTGTCATTCTGTCATTTACGATTATATGTATCTGTTTGCAGCATTATTATTGTTTGGGTTTCATTGTTGAATATATAATTTGATTGCAAGTTCAATAGTCTGAACTGTGGCAAATTCGCACTGAGAATTTATTCTCACCCCCTCTCCCCGATTATTTTCAGGTTTATTACGCAGAGACAGCAAATGAGGATACTGGTAATGCATATAAAAGATCCACTGCCTTGCGTGTATACGTGACGCTTGAATAAATACACGCGGCAGGCTGTCGCACCCGGTGGATTTGGGGTGTGACAGTACCCCTGGTTGTCATAACCCGAATTGTCATAACCTGAAAGTCCAGCCCTAGCCGAACTTGAAGGTCCGGCTCTCGTTCGGGAAAACCTCTTTGAATATATGTCCATTACTGGCATTACCAGGACCTCACAAGCCACAAATTGAGTATACACAACTCTCCACAAATTGACATCTGTTATTGGAAACTTAACAAAGTAAAGTCTCCCCCCCCCACGTGAGTTGTCAATCCGTGTAGCCAATTATATTTCATACCTGTTGGGGTTTACAGCTGTCTTTTCATATATTAGCTGCTTCAGTTCCTCAAATGTGGTATTTTCATTAATTCGAAGCCAAATGCGACTTCTTTCGTGTAATGCACGCCATCTTCACCCCTTTCTAGCTTGCCGCCGACATACAGTGCAACTAACATCTCATCTTTGACAAACTATATTTAAAATAATGGGTACAATAATAAATGACTAATTGGAAAATAATTTTTAAAAAATTACAATTTTGCTATAGTAGGTGTACATCAATTGCTACAGTAAATGTACGGTACGCTACAGTAAATGTACGGTACACTGCAGTAAATTGCTACAGTACATGCAACAGTCACGGTAAATTGCTACAAAAAATGTACAGCACGTGCAATAGTCACAGTAAATTTACAACAGTAATGACTAATTATTATAATTTAAAAGTAATGACTAATTATTATAATTAAAAAATACCTATTCACTCAACTCCTCGTCTCGAGAGAAGTTCTCAAATCGGGAATTGACAGAGGCAAAAAACAAATGGTTTTAAATCAAATCACATATGGGGCGCATGGGGGGTGGCGCCTCACTGGAGATATGGGCCGCCAATGAGAGTGGCGCCTCATAAGGTTTTTGGGCCGCCCAAAGCCCAGGCGGTCAGATCATGTTTAAAAAAAAATTTAAACAGGAGTATTTTTTTAAAAAAAATTTTAGGGATATTAATAAAAATGGCCGGATTTCAACTGAGCAAAATTAAAGGGAGGCATTGAATTAGTAGTAAAACTAGGTGTTTTTTAAGTCCACCAAGTTCTTTTGTGAATTTAATTTTAATATTTACTGAAGGCATTGAATTACTAGTTAAAACTAGGGTGTTTTTTAAGTTCATCGAGTTTTTTTGTGAATTTAATTTTAATATTTATTGAATTATCTCCAAACGACAAATTCAAATTATTAAAATTAATCTACCTACAATGAGGTGTCTATATACGAAAATTTATCAAATTAACTTCGAAACGACGAATTCAAACTATTAAAATCGATCCACCTTACGACTGATGTGTCTATATGTACAAAAAAAATCTAACTAAATTAGTTTTGTTTAGAGTCAAGTGGTAAAAAAATAAATGCATTAGAATTAATTTCTCAAACTTCTAATTTGACCGATTGACTTAATACTAAACTAATTCTATAATTTATAATTTTCGCGTGTAGATGTATCATTCATAAGATAAATTTATTATTTGAAGTCAATCCGATATATTTTAGAATTAAGTTTACAAAAAGATTTAATGAATTTAAGAATACCTTAGTTCTTAATTGGTGCAGGGTTAAGATTTTAACAAATTAGTTTTGACTTCATACAGTAAGCAGACTATACACAATTATGTTTTCATCTATAGTCCTTGCGCTGCATGAAGCTAAAGCTACTCTGTTAAAACCTCTACCCTTGGTTAATGGCTTGACCTATATTCAACCACTTTCAGGGTTCTAGAATGATATTACCTAATAAATGATTGACAAGTCTAGGGGTTTGCTAACGGGTAACCCGTGATCCGTTCCGGGTTACCCGTTAGGGGTAATGGGTAGGACGGGTAAAGGGGTAGATCGGGTACGGGTAAAATCCGTAACGGGTAGACGGGTAATTTTCCCAAAACCTCTATCCGGTCCGTTTATTACCCGTACCCGTTGCGGGTTGACGGGTACGGGTACCGCGGGTACGGATCCGGGTACGTGTACGGGTACCGCGGGTACGGATCCGGGTATCCGGGTACGGGTCCGGTCCGCCCGGTTTTTTTTTTTTCTGTTTTTTTTCAAAAAATTCAAATTTTTTTGAAGTGAAACGGGTACGGGTACGTGTACGGGTATGCGGGTAGATGGGTACGGGTAGGTGGGTACGGGTATGCGGGTAGATGGGTACGGGTAGGCGGGTACGGGTAGGCGGGTAGACGGGTACGGGTATAACGGGTTTTTTTTCAAATTAGGTTGTCCGGTCCGTTTATTACCCGTACCCGTCTACCCGTCTACCCGTTTGTACCCGGGCAACGGGTACGGGTAGCTCGGGTAACGGGTACGGGCCGGGCAAAACGGGTTGAACCCGTTAGGGGCTTAGCAAACGTCTAGACAAGTCTAAAGAAATATATCTAGAAAGGTGTTGTAGAGTAAAAGTGTAAAACTTCCCTTGATGGCAAAGACATACACCAATAAAATTAAAAACACATCATTCCTTCATCACTTTCATTGAATTTTTTTTTTCTACCTGAAAAGGATCTGCTGTTAATTCATGGATATTGACTTCTGAAATATATTTGTGTTTGTTAGATTGTATTCGGACAGCATGAGATAAATATTCTGATCACTAAATAATTATTATGCCGAGCGTCATAGCCCAATGACCAAGTCCGTTAAAATATTCAAAATAATTAAAAAAAATTCAAATTGAAAATTACAAGTATTTATTGGATATATAATATATTGATTTTTTTTTTTATTTAGAATTACTATAAAATATTTCATTCAAATAAGCCTCCTAATTTTTGATTTTCTGTAACTAGCCTCCACCGATCCCTAGGATCGGTGGAGCAAAAAAAATCAAAACCACACCGGTCCTAGGGACCGGTGTAGCTCAATTTTGGTCCGCCACAGCACTGCACGCATGATTACACGAAAAAAAAAAAAAAGCTGCACCGATCCTGTGGATCGGTGTAGCATAAATATTAGTCCACCGATCCCACGGATCGGTGCAGTTTTACCTTTTTACCATTAACCCTGCCGCAGCCTTCTTCTTCTCTTCCCGATCTCCATTTTTCTTTCTTCTTCCTTCTATTTTTTCTTATTTTGTTTTTTTCAGATTTAATAGAGGAGTTATCATATGAACAGATCGCCACCACCATTGTACTCAGCATCGTCTTCTGATTATTATTGTAAGTTTTTTTTAATCATATTCTTATATTTAGTGTTATAAAATTGAAAAATATTTAGAGTTTGATTTAGTGTTTATTTTTTACTCATATGTTTATATTTTAGTTTTTTTTACTTATATGTTTATATTTTGAGTTTTTTTACTCATATATTTATATTTAGTTTATTTTTTACTCATATGTTTATATTTATTGTTTTTCTGTACTCATATATTATGTAGTGTTTTTTTATATGTTTATATATTTAGTGTGTTTTTTTTACTCATATGTTTATTTAGTATTTTTTTTTACTCATATGTTTATTAATTTAGTGTTTGATTTTTGTTCAGCAAAATGTCACTGCTATTGATCAATGTGTATTATGGTGGTAACCTCCAAAACACTTCAACAGGTGTTGGTTATGACATAGGGGCTGCATTTACCTTTACTGTATCTGATTCTACCAGTTTTACCATTATAAGACGGCAAATATACGTTGGACTTGAATTGCTTCCGAGTCGAGTCAAATT